>JAHXMU010000664.1:44384-97266 GCA_019455685.1 Philornis downsi
AAGGAGAAAATTAGGAAATATTTTTTACCAAATTCATATTTTGTACAAAGAGCTAAGGCATCACCACTACAAAATTTAAATGCACCACTACAATTCAATTCAAATGTTTCACTCAGTTCGGACCTCTGCCACCATAAACAAACATTTTTTTTTATTAATTTCGTATTTTGCGCAAAATTAGGAAATATTTTTTACCAAATTCATATTTTGTACAAAGAGCTAAAGCATCACCACTACAAAATTTAAATGCACCACTACAATTCAATTCAAATGTTTCAAGATTTTGAGATGTTTCCTCAGGCCAAATACTCAGTTCGGACCTCTGCCACCATCAACAAACATTTTTTTTTTATTAATTTCGTATTTTGCACAAAGAGCTAAAGCTGCACCACTACAAAATTCAAATGATGCAAGGACTAAAGTCCCAGGATATCCGCCAGAGCAGACAATCGGGCGCTTTTCAACGTTTAACAATGACTTGTTTTCAGATGAGGCTCATATCCATCTTAATGGACACGTAAATAAGCATAAGGGCCGCTACTGGACAGCAACGAGTCCGAAAAGCGAGCATCACAAACATGTTCATTTGCCTAAAGGGACCGTATGGACTGCGATCTCGTTGCGAGGAATTATCAACGCTTATTAGTTTTTTTTTTTTTTAATGGAAAGGGTTTGTTGCCACAACTGCAAACTGGCTATAACCAAAGAGTACAGTTTCAGCAGGATGGATCAATGTTATATACCCTCAATACGCCTCTGTTATCCTTGAAATTGATAAAAATCTGCCACATAAACAACTTCCCCAGCATCCATGAAAGAGATACGGGAGAGTTTCTTGCATTCAGTGAGCTTATACGCCTTCTATTTTCAGACTCCCTCAACAGGAGCTACAGTTTTAAACATTAAAACATAAAAAAAAATTTAAAAATGTTAAAAGAATTTTCTAGACTTGTCGATTATTCTACTACTCGAAATAAACACCGGGATTGAACTAGGGATCATGCGAACGATAGCCGTGTGTATCCCCCAACCACTTTTTTCGTTTTACACGAATCTGTTTCGCGCCCGATGCCTGTCTTGTTTTGTCTGGACTTAAACTTAAAAGACTTCCTTTTCATGAATTTGGCCCATGTGAAGGATTTCCATTTAGTGTGGGGGGTTTTATGTCTGAGTAATGGGAGTGCCCAGATATATGTATAGTATGTACATTTTTCGACCATTACTTGCTACGAGATAGGCATAGGAAAGGGGGCTAAGAAGTGAGAGGGCCACAGCAGCCAAAAATTAAATTTTAAAAGGTCAGACGGACAGAATAGATTCTTTTGTGCTAAATATTATGATGTGTATGAATGGCTAGAATATTTTGCTGAAGTCGAAAACGCATTTCGTCTCGTTTGTCGCAATTTTGGATTTAAAGAATCTCGAGAACAAAATGAAAGGTTTACAGTGTCTGGACTTGATAAATGAAAGAAACTGAGTGAAGGCTTGAGAAAACATGATCAGTCGATCTTTTTAAACGTACAAGGTGTACAAAATGTCTATTTTATTTGCAAGGCACGATCTATCGTTCAAGTCCCATTTCAACAAAATTACAAATCATTGCTGTCCTGACAATCAATATGAATTAATTGAAATACCTGCAAATGCTGTAATCACTGAAATTGCTCAAATTTAGTCAAATTTAGCTATTCATTCTAAAGATATCGAAAAGTAATGTACGAGGTGTGATCAAAAAATAACTGTTATTTTCAATTTTTTTTTCAAAAAGTATTTATTTATTCGCCAATTTCTATTTTATTTCCTTTAAACTAGTCTCCCTCAGATATAATACACTTGAGCCAGCGTGTCTTCCAATTCTCGAAACACTTCTAAAACGCGCTTTTTGGTATCGCCAACAGGTCCTGTTTTGATTTTTATTTCATCTCCCCAATAGTAGCAAAACGCTTTCTTTTCATCGGTGTCTTCAGTTTTGGGAAGAGGAAAAAGTCAGCGGGGGCCAATATGGTGGTTCAGGCGTGATTGCGGTTTTGTTTTTGACCAAAACCTCACGCACAGGCATCGATGTGTGAGCTGGTGCGTTATGATTGGTTTTTAACAATTCTGTGCGTTTCTGACAAATTTCTTCGCGCAAACGGCGCATAACTTCAAGGTAGTTTTCTTTATTGACCGCACGACCTTGTGGCAAGAATTCTTGATGCACCACGCCATTGCAATCGAAGAAAACAGTGAGCAAAACCTTCACATTTGAACGAACTTGACGTGTTTTTTTCGGTCTTGGCTTTTCTAGACGCTTCCATTGGGATGATTGGGCTTTGGTTTCAATGTCATAGCCATACACCCATGATTCGTCACCAGTTATGACCTTTTTGAGGAAATCTTGATCGTCGTTGACGACGTTCAGCAGCTCCTGAGCGATGTTCATGCGATGTTGTTTTTTTAGCAATTTTGGAACAATCTTCGATGCCGCATGTTTCATGCCTAAAACATCCGTAAAAATTGCTCGGCATGAGCCGAACGATATTCCAACATCATCTGCAACCTCTCTAATAGAGAATCGACGATTATCTAAAATCATTTTCTTCACTGTTTCAATGTTTTAATCGGTTGTTGACGTGCTCGGGCGACCAAGACGAGCATCGTCATTGACATCTTCTCGGCCTTCCTTAAACCGGTTATACCACAATTGAACTTGTGTCCTGCTCATAGTAGACTCGAAAAACGCCACAGTCAACATTTCAAATGTCCTTGCATATTTAATTCAATTTTTTCAGTTTCAGTTTCTTTGATCCATTTTTTCGGATAGTAAAAAATCGAAGAGCACACCAAAACACGACTAACTTTTTTATCTGTCAAAAACAAACTGACAATCCAAAATGGCTGATATTGTCAACGCGAGTATATAACAGACATGTGTACCAACATAACAAAAAAATGCGAAAATCGAGCATACGTAACTCACGAAATTTAAAACAAAACCTTTTTTTATCACACCTCGTATTCACTATTTTGCATGGGACGAATCTTTTCCAAATGGCTACCGCAGGTGCTAACTGTGGAACGGAAACTTCAATCTGCTACCGATAGGGGGCGCTTTTTCTTTTTTATGCGGTATGTGGCTTTATCTTTAAGACCCTAAATAAGTCGTGGCGAAAGTTAGGTAAAACAACAAAAAGCCAACAGTTTGAAGGGAAAGTTATGCACTCCATATATTGAGATGTGGTCGGTAATTTATTCATTGATTACCTTGAGAAAGGAAAAACAAGGAATAGGCAATGTTATAAACCATTTTTTGATTGATTAAAAGATGAAATAGTGAGAATACCATGCCAAATGGCGAAGGAGGGTATGCTCTTTCAGATCGGAAATCCGTTTACGATCGGTCAATTTTCTACATGATGTTGGTAAATTAATCTATCTTTCATTTTATACTGATTAATCTCTCTGCCAATACTTTTCTCATCATAAATATGCAATGACTCCAAAAACAAAATTGCAAATAAGCCTATTTAAAATGAAATGCTATATCATTGTTCCTGTCAGGGGCTTTGTTTCCGCTTAATAGGACATCCACCATTTCACAAAGTCTCACTGCATTGATATGGCGACAAAATTGTTTCACAGTATTAAAAAAAAGTTATTCATTTAGTTAATTGAAACAATTGAATTCAAAATTGTTCTAAAGCACTTAAGGGGGACTTTTAAAACTTCGTCTTGTTGTTTATCAATTAGCTGTTTGCATAGACGTTCTACAACAATCGAATGCAAAAGCAAATTGAAGGAAAACTTTAGCATTATATGGCGATTTTTAAATAATACAAAAACTTTTCACAACAAAGCAAATTTAAAATGGCTGCATTGAAATCTCATCGAGAGAGAGAGAGAGAGGGAGGTACCACAAGTACTTATCTACATTAATAAAGGTTTTTGGCCCTATCGAATGCGAAACTTCTGCACATCTTCGAATGGAAAAAGAAAGAAGCATTAACCCCTCAAAATAAAACAAAGACTACTTAATTATACTGAGAAATGTAGAGATGTTGGCCACACTTCACAACAATTAAGGCATCACGAAAAGACTCCTAAAAAGGACTCTGGAAAAGAAGTTGCTGAAAACCTAACAAAAAAAAAAAAAAAACAATTTTTTGTTTATAAAAATCGTAAATGAAAACCATTTCATTGTTGAGCGAACACATCCTTAGAGGATTTAAACAAATATGAAAAGTTTGTATTTTCTTTTGCAGCCAATGAGGATGGGGAACAACCGGCAACAAAGGATTTAATGAAAATTGAACTTAAGTGAAAAATAAAGATTAAAAGATAGAAAAACTCTTAGTTTGTCAGGTCGCAATTTAACGTTTCCTATATAGGGTGAAGCCTTCTCTTTATAAATCCTGCTATTGCATCAATATTACTTTTTCATTCATCAAAGGATAGAATACATCAAAATTAATTGATTCGAGTAAGCTTACTCGAATAAAAGAAAAGCACCCAGGCGAATTAAAAAGATGCGTTGATCGTGGTCCTGAAGTGGTGAACAAATTGAAAAACATCGATGAATTCAATATGGGCTTGTCATAAATGGGATACTATGTTGTTTTTGACATCTTGTTATTGCTTTTTCATCAGATACTCTAAAGGAATGGCAACTCTTTAGGTAATTTTTCTGACAATTTTTTTTCTTTTAATCAGAATTCACATAACTGATTAATTTAAGTTATTAATAAACACAAATTTTAAGCACATGTAACGGAATTTTAAATTTTTGCATCGAAAAGAAAAGAATTCTAAACAAATGTTTATTATTCTTATAACAACTGTCGGTTATAACGCTTTAATACGTTCATTTGCTACAATTATAAGAACTTCCCAAAAGGCAGAAAATATGCTCATATTGCTTATGAGAAAGCTATTTAAATACTTCTATATTCTTTGGATTTTAACAGCAGATCTATTTTTCATTACCAGAATAGGATTCAAAAAAAAACATCTTTCATTTTTGCCTCAAGGGCAGCATCAAAATTTACCTTCAACCTTCATAGAAGTTAGTTCATATGGAAGTCAGTTTTCTTTCTTTTGAACAGATTTTCTAATGTTTTAAAACAATGTGAAACTGCTTGTTAAGTCATTTCCAACATAACTGTAAATTCTTTTTACTTTTGCACCGAATTTCCCTTCAACGATGTTTCAATTCCGCATCTTCATGCACTTTCGGTCTTCTGCTATGTTTCTTGTCTTCAATGTCAGATTCAGCGTTCTTAAACTTTTGAACTATTTCCGAAAATCATTCTCAAGTTACAGAATTCTTCAAGTTGAACAAAAAAATCAAATCTTCAAGCATATAAAGCTTATTCAACTCTAAACTCCACATTTTCACAGAGAAAACAAATACAGGTTAACGCACCAATTGTACTGCAATAAGAAATTCAAATAACATTTTTCTTTAATCAATGTATATCATTTATTTTTTGTTATTGTATAGAAAATTCAATTTAATTTTATATACCTCTATGCTTATTCACGCATTCACCTGATCAGAAAATTATTTGTTACGGCCCGAAGGGCTAAAATCGGGATCGCCTCAATTATTTTGTTAATGGACTGTCTCAATTCGGTCAAATTCCTTCGTTTCGTTTAGTACACCTCTTGCTTGACATAAACCCATAAAAAAGTCTGGTACAGACAGGTCAGTTGAAATGGGAAATGGTGTATGATGGTTTACATCTGACCATTTTTTTTTTGTAAAATTTCGGAGGCACTTTTATACTCCCAACATATTCTACCCACAAATAATTCCACTTGTTTTGAATAACATGCTGAAATTTCGAAATAGAATCTTAACATTTTTAGGGAAAATGGCACTGGTAACATGATGATACCAGCATCAATAAAAGCCGTGTAATACTTGCGTCCATTGATGATATAGACATTATTGTGAGATATTACTGCAGCCTTCTCAAGAGAGGACAAAACATAGTCTTTTGTTTCAGCGAAAGAATCTACCAGTTTGGGAGGCTTATCTGATTGTTGATAACTAAAACTTTGAACCGGTGGATGATTTCATCTAGATAAAACTAATAATATGTCAGCCTCGAGGTTAAGAGAAGAGTACCGAAGCATCTTAATTCTTAAAACAATCAGATGTTGAATCCAAATTGTGCGTTTTTTGCTTATAATAAGCTTTAATGGAATTCGCCAAATTCGGAGGGAGTGGGTTTCATTATTATACTTACATATAATGCCTACATAAAATATATTTTAATGACTAATATTATAATATGTACATAGTTTTTATGTTCAATATATTACACCATTTCCAATTGAAATTCGAAACACATCAATTGAAAATCGAAAATTTCCATTTGAAATTCAAAAGACATCAATTGAAAATCAAAATTTCCATTTAAAATTCAAAAGACATCAATTGAAAATTAGAATTTCCATTTGAAATTCGAAGGACATCAACTGAAATTCAAATATTCCATTTGAAATTCGAAAGACATCAATTGAAATTCAAAGGACATCAATTGAAATTCAAAAGACATCAATTGAAATTAAAAACTCATCAATTGAAATTCAAAAGACATCAATTAAAATTCAAAACACATCAATTGAAATTCGAAACACATCAATTGATATTCCAAATTCGTCGTTTGAAATGTAAACAAAACATAGGTTTAATTCGACTATAGCATGCTCTACACCTTAACGTGTACGATGGGTAATTTAATTGTGATAGTAACATAAAGGTAATTGAATAGTCACCATATAAAGCACACCAACAAAATGGTTAACCCATACACGTCGTCGGCGGTAAGTAGTCTACACTAATTGAAGCTGTGAAAATAATTCTCAAATCCAAGCGCGTCTACATTTGTGTATTTCTAAAGTTAGACGTAATTTTCTCAAATTATTCCAAGCGATGAATACAATTACCTTAGGCGATTGTTTCCGAGCTATACAGCATTCAAGTACGTTCCACCAAATGACATTGGCTTTGGAAGATATTCTAGCTGGCGTTTAATTAACTTCTGTCAAACCGATAGCTTTTGTATCATATATCAATAGTAACAATGTTGAAAAATATGTAAATTACATTTTTAAAATTAACATTTACTATATTATTATACTCTTATAACCTTATCTCATAATACATTTGTAACTCCTCATGTTTTTAGTAATAAAATCTTTTCGTCTTATAATTTTTTTTATTGAATTTTCCAGTTTGAGTGCATCATCATTATTGTTGAATAGAGTGTATTGCGGTCGAAACTACCAATTATTTTTCAAATTTCAATTGATGTATTACGAATTTCAATCTTTTGATTTCCAATTGATGTGTTTCGAATTTCAAATATAATTTTTGAATTTCAATTAGAATTCTTCGAATTTCAATTGGAAATGGTGTAGTAATATATTTTCTAAAATATGCCATAACCGGATGTCTGCTTGTAGCAACTCAATTGATGTGTTTTGAATTTCAATTGATGTCTTTCGAATTTCAAATGGAAATTTTGATTTCCAATTGCGGTTGAAACTACCAATTATTTTTCAAATTTCAATTGATGTATTTCGAATTTCAATTGATGTCTTTTGATTTTCAATTGATGTGTTTCGAATTTCAAATATAATTTTTGGATTTCAATTGGAATTCTTCGAATTTCAATTGGAAATGGTGTAGTAATATACTTTCTAAAATATGTCTGCTTGTAGCCACTGGTTTCGCCATTCCATTGCCTATTTTAAATTATTTCATGTCGCTACCATCGCTTATATTGTTTCGGCTTGAATTTACACTGAATCTGTTGCATTTTGGCAATAAACCAATATCGGCAGCAATAACAAAAACAACAGCATTACATGCCTCAATATTGCATCTTCAAATCACAACAAACGTTTTCATTAAAATCGAAAAAAAAAGAACACAACGTAAATATTGCAAATTCTTTTGAAATCCTTCTTTGCCGCTTGTGATGCTCAGTCATTCGAACAAAGAAGGAAATTCAAATTTCAAAGAGAACAAAAAACAAAAACACACCAACAAAAATAAATAATGGAAAAAGTAGAAATTACGCCTCAGTTAGCGAAATAATGACGAACGGCCAAGACAATCAAATGCCAGAGAAGAATGCAAAGGAAATCGGCTTAACACGATGCACAGTAGGGGAGGATTTCTTTAGGAATTTATGCAAAATAATTAAAAAGTGCAAATAAAATGAAAAAGTGTGTACGTGTCCTTAATGAATATCGAATGAGTTAAATTCTATAGTTTCTGAGTGTAAATTTAGCATAAGTATGCAATACCTATTAGTACATTTTGTGTGCGATAGGTGGCGCGAGAGTGGTTTTTAAACGGAAAACGTACACAAAGACGATTAAAGTCAATTTCAGATAATGTTGATGTTGATGTTGATAAGTCAGCATGCAATACAATAGTTTTTGTATATAATTGAACAACATACTATCATGTCCGCTAGCTGAAACAAGATATTCCTTGCAGCGGATACAGTTTTTAATTAGTTTGTATTCAAACTGGCAGACTAAAAGATCCTGATGCATATAAGGTAGTATATTCTTGTTCACGAACATTATAAATAGCTTTGGATTAAAGGAACAAAAAAAAAATCTCTTAACCGTTGCATTTTCCAGCAAAATAAAATCTACATTTTACTTAGGTCGGATGAACCTGAATGCCAGACAAATACATGGTAAGGACAAAAACTATTTAGGAAATTTTGATGATCTTGGACCTGAGCAGAGAACATTTTAGGAATACCTTATTTGATTTCCAACATTTGTTGAAAGTCCACGGGTACACAACAATAAAAAATGGTAAATATCAGCCACACAAACATCCGCCCCACCATTATTCATAGTACAAAAACTTTTACAATTCAGCGCGGTTTGGGACGTAAAAAAAATGTAATTATCGCAAATTTTTCTTCCAACAATCCCTCGGTAATTGAAATGTAATACTTTATCTCGTTAGTCTACAGTCAGTTCCTTAACCTCTTCTTGTTAACAGACCTCAGCCTTTAGGCGAGTTGTTGCAAAATCATGCGGCCAACATCGTTAATTGAAGTTAATATCATTAACGAGCAGCATTTGCATTTGAAACATTCTTAGCAGAAGAGAAAGCAAAAATCATCTATCCCTTTTCGCTGCATTGTTACCTTTTTGTGCTAAAGAAGATTTAATTAAAGAAAATCGGGTGGAAAGGATATGCCAGAAATCGCATTAAGTTTCGAAGGAAGAAAATGCTTGCTAAAACCTATAAAATATACTGAAGTAATTGAGAGAGTGTGATAACCAAATATTTAAGGTCTTTCATATTCATGTGAAAGGAAACATATCAGAAATTTCTTCAAAATCATTTTGTGTAAGGAAACCGTCTCCCAGATATCATCTCAGGTATTTTTCTATAAGAAAAGTATCTGCCAAGGCACATTTTTAAATGGAACATTCCGTTCAATACACTTTTACATAATAAATCAATCAATCAACATATATTTCCATATGGATTGTGTTATGCAAGACTTCTATGCAGAAAGTGTCCTCTCAGATAAACTTTGATGTGGAAATTGTCTGGCGACTCGTATTATGTATATGTCTTAAAACACCCGATTCCACATGGATACGGCAATTTTCTATATGGCAATGAACTTTTTTACGCACCAGTGCTATTTAAGATACGCTCCTCCATATACTTCCCAATTTGAAACGGAAGTACGTGCCAACCTTTTGTTCTGCACGCGAATTGGCTATGAACACATCTCTGTAAACGGCTGGTGTCTTCTCAGATACTTTTTATATTGAAAACGAATTCTACGAAATTTTTCTGTATAAAAGAAAACTGCTTTCAAAAACTGCTTCAAAAACTGAGAAATGCACTTTTTATAGGAATAGCGTGTTGTAATTCATATTTCAGGTAGGGAAATCTTTTAACATAGTCTTGTCATAGATTACCACACGAGCAAAGTTTCCCTGCATAGTTGTTTTTAAAAAAGGTACAATTTAAATTATTTTTCTATATAAAGTGTCCTCTTGAAAGTGTCTTTCAATAAAAACTTCTATGTGGGAAGAATATCCCAACTACAAAGGTTTCTATACTTATAGTGTCTCCTTAGGCACCTCTTAATATATCATATTATTAGTCACTTTTTTATACATAACGAGTTTTAATTCTTGTTTTCCATGGGAAAAATTTCTTCTAAGAAGTTTGTCTTTCTTATGATCAAAGTGTCTTCCAAGAGACTTTTCCACATGGAATATGTCTTCTACGCTAATTTTTTAAATGGATAATGGAAGACGCTCTTATATTTGGAAAATCATCCCATATTAAAATCATTATTCAGGATGTTTTTCAATTTGGAAGTTATTGTTGAAATTTTTTCCTATATGGAAAAAGTCCCCCACGACCATGGCTTCTGAAGAAAAACCGTCTTAAAAAATTTCTGCCAAAGTGTCTTTCTATATGTAAAAATTTTTTTTTTTCTCAAGACACATTTTTTCAAGTGTCCTCCATTAAAGAGCCTTTTTTGTATGGAAAGTATCTTGCAAAACTTTTCTATACGGTATGTGTTTGCTATGATAGACCTTTTCTATATGTCGGACGTCTTCTATATGTATAACACTTTATGGAAAGTATCCTCTAAGGCACTTTCTTATATGGGAGTTATTTTCTAGTATAAATTTTAATCTACGTACTCTAACATACTTTCCTTTAGGAAAAATGTCATTCAAGCGAATTTTCGACATGAAAGGTATCATACAATACATCAAAAACACTTTTCTACAAGAAAAATATCTTCCAATATAATTTTCCATATGAAAAGTGTAATCTAAGACAGTTCTTTATGTAGAAAGTGAAATCCTAGACATTTCTCTATATGAAACATGTCATCCAAGACACTTCTTTATATAAACACAGCAAACCAACACAATTTTTCTTTATGCGAAAACTGTCGTAGAAGACACCTCCCTATACGAGGAGTGTCGTGACATATAGACATCCATATAGAAATGAAAATTGTCTCAATTTTTCTAAGAAAATTTTCATCTGTATAAACTACATCTGTACTTCATAATTATACTAACTATGAATTATATACGAGAATATATATCCTTGAATTATAAACATTAACTAATTGTGTTAATTGCCTAAACAATCTAAATCTAAATAGTAAGTTAAATTCTATTACTTAGAACAACTAAATGAGATCGTATGTAAGCGCATAATTAAAACTAGCACTTTTTGAATTTGCCTTATTAAAAAAACGCCCAAACCGAAATGGAATGTCAAGAACATACTAAAAAACAAGAGAACCGAGTTTTCTATTGCACATATAACTTAAGAACAATTTCTTCTTGTTTTATAACTCGCCCAAGGTGATCACGAGCAGCCCAAATAAATTATATACGAGTACATTCAGTCCGCAACTTCTTCCAAATTATCTACTTGCTTTTTTTCTCCAATCAGCAATTCTCTTTTGCTATAATTTCTCGACATATTTCGAGAAATTATACTCATGTATACTCTAATTTAGGTGTTTGGATTCTCTACTTTCCGCAATAATCAAATCTGAAGCCCCACTTAATATGTATTCGCACAACCGAACGTATGTATGGTCCTTCGAGCCAGATCTGAACCAGCGACCTATGGATACTTCTTGACATGAAAGATGTCATCCACTTCTTTGTAAGAAAAGTGTCTCCCAAGACACTTCTCTTTATGGAAGACATCTTTTAAGACACTTCTCTATATGTGAAGTTCAAACCTTTTGTTTTGGTTTTTTTTTTTTTCTTTTTTTTTGTATGGAAAGTGAGTTTCGAAGCACTTTACTATATAAAAGACATTTTAGAAATAATGTTCTGTAGTTCAATTGTATTTCAGAACATTTTTCTGTATGAGAAGCTTCTTCCGAGAGATATCTCTATATGAGAGTTGTCATTCAAAATCTTTTTCTGCTTGGAAATTGGTTTTCAAAGACTTTTACCAATATGAAAAGTGATTCCAAGGCATTTTTCCCAATTTGGAAATTTTGACCAAAACTTATTTATATTATGAATGTTTTCCAAAACATTTTTCTATATAAGAAATATTTACCAAAGCAGCTCTCTTTATGAGAAATGTATTTTAAGATATTCCTTTATTAAGACTGTTTTTGTTTTCGTAAAAAATACGATATTCAAAATGTTTAAAATATAATAAATATTTGTAATTATTTCTTTTCGAAAATTGCCGCGGAAAGAAATTCAAATCCAGTGGCATTACTTGAAATTTTGTAATGTTCAATTTTCGAGTTCCAAAGATTTCTCGAAATTAGGAGGGTCCAGAGTATGGAAACTTAATTTGGAATTTAAAACGGAACTTCTCTCTCGTTGTTTGACAACCCCCTTTTAGATCAAAGAATTGGTTTAAAAGGTAACTGCATAAACTTACAGCGTTTATACTTATTTATAATAATTGGAATTTGTACTTCAAAAATGTACTTAATTTGAATTGCAAATCAATGTACAGGACGTATTCAATCGTGAATTGTTTTTGTTGAAACATGCTATAAAATTTACTTGTTACCTATTGTGAATTGATTAATGAATTGTAAAAAGATAAATTGTAAATTAACAAGTTAAGTATGCCAAAAACGGCACTACTTTGCATCACATCAGTAGCGAGTAGTCATTTTCTACCCTCATCTCGGATTCAACATTAAATTTACCTATTATAACATAAAGAGAACTTCCGTTCTTTATCAATTCTTTCATAAGCACTATATGGTAAGGTAAAACTGCGAGCTTCAAAGATCTCTTCACTATTCCTAATCCTTTGGGGTTTAATCTCTGGCTTTCTCTTTCTACCTAAATCGTAATACAAGATTGTAAGAATCTAAGACTATCTTCAATTTCTACAGCTAACCCGCTACCGCAAACAGGTGAAATCTACCTTTAGCAAAGATACAGTCCACATCCCATCACAACCACAACTTCGCTAAAGATCTCCAAACACTAACACCAATCGTCCCTTCCCCCCCTTAGCACAACGCTAACGTTTGTTCAGTAACCTATTTTGGGCTCTTCAGAGACCGGTTGCCGCTCTTCAGTTAAACATTTTCGACAAGTGCAAAGTAATGTGTTAAGTCTTCTAATCGTATTCGTGTTCTCTAACGCATAGATTCTTTACACTGCAAATCCTGACACTCATCAATATTCCTGTGCCAAATGTAACATTTTAACAATTGCGAAATATGTTCTCCCCTCCTACAGGATATTCTTATTTGCTTAAAATTTCTTATTTCTTCTTGAAGAAAATGAAAATGTTCATATTTATATAACAAAGTAAACTCTGTAAGAACAAGGATACTTTTTGTGTAAACTTAATTTGTCTTTGTGTTGGTTTTACAATTAATAAATTTGACATGGAATGTGATGAGTACATCCTGACACACGGAGGTGAGCACAGAGAATGAACGTTCTTTGTAGTAACGCCAGCGCGAAACGGTAGAAATACCAAATGGAACGCGTAGCTCTAAAAGTTGGAAATTAAAAGTATTCAGAACGTGCCGCACGTAACAATTCGTAGCTGTAGGATTTCATGCCACGCAGTGGGACGGGACGGTGAGTGTGTCAAGGAGTAGCGTTACATGACTTGGTTGGAAAAAATAACACAAAGAAATTCGGTGGCAACATTTCAGCCACTCACGCACATACAACAGCAGAATTTGTGTGTGCCAGTGAAGTCGGTGAGTGGAATTTTTCTATGTCATGGTCTACTTTTTAACCACAAACTTTTAATTTTTAGCACTTTACATCCACAGAGTAAAGATGAAACTCTTACAAGATGCCGAGCTAAAAGCTCAACTTGAGAAAGGAGGGCAACTGAATGAAGCACTCGCCGTTCCTTTGGCATCGGTGGCAAGGCATAAGAGCAGCAGTGGAGGCAACAGAATTCGTATCTTTCGCACGACTGCTTTCATATGAAATTCCGCGAATAGAAAAAGGAGTAAACTACATTTTAAATTCACATTATAATGGATTCGCGTCGTTACAGTCGCAGTCATATCAGGTCTTTATGTTTTAGCACGTAGTGTCAAGATAGCGCGAGAGAGAGAGAGAGAGAGGGAGACAGAGAGTGAAACGCAAAAAAAGAAGGACGGGTGCGTGATGCCAAGGAATAATGTCCTGGCGATATAAGAAGATCCTAAGTCATAAGATCCATACCCAGTGAACTAAGCTGGGATCAAGTGTTATTCAAAGAATTGGTGTCATATAAAACACACTTATTGTAAACTGGGTGCCGCAATAGCACTAAATCTAAGAAAATGTAAGAGACATTTGCAGTACCTGTAGATATAGTCTGAATATATGAATATGAATAGTTTACTCAACTGTTTTATATTTCAATTATTAGTCTCATTTAGAAAGTCTTCTATATTTCCAATGCATTATATATCGCCAATTCTAGTAAACGAAGAAAGAATGACTACATTTAACTAGTCGGGAAAGGTTTTTGAAAGGGGTTTGAATTACAAAACTTATTTCAAATTGTTATTATAATTACACAGAAGTATTTCGCACATAAGAAAGGATAATAGAAAGAAGACATTTTCCAACAATATGTGTAATATCTTGGGCACGCAATAGATCTTTTATATCAACGCCAATTTTATCTACATCCGGTCTTGGCGCTATGCGATTATCATGCATATATTCCAGTCACCATTGAGTCACCAATTCCAGCTTGGAAGGCCATCATCTCGATCAACTACAGAACACTCTGGGTATTCAACTAACCGATAAGTTTAGTAAAGGCGTCAGAGACTGACTTTCAGAAAGGCCATTAAACAGCCGGTCTTTTTCAGAGAGTTCAAAACTCAAATGCATATTAGTTAACAGAGAGCCTCTCACATATCACATTCATGGAATGGATGGAATGGAATTAGATTTTTACTTTTCAGTATTGTCTTCTTGGAAATATGTTAATTTTTTTTGGAAATTTTTCATTTTCAACCATAGGATAGGACAATACATTTATCATTTCCTATGTGATAACGATAATTAATCACCTGAGACCACATAATGTTTTATTGATCGTCGTTAAAACCTATGTCTATATAAAATCTAGGTCCTAGCATTCATTCGCATGTTCTTTGAAAGGAAGATATGCAGAAGCGAAGGCTGACGTTGAGAATGAAAATGTCTCACAGATAGAGGCAAATTAAACTCATATGGGATACAATTTTTTAAGAAGAAAAAATTTCGGCCATACAAGGACTAAACGCACCTCTAAAAATTTGATATTTTACAAAGAAAATAATAAAAAGAGGGAATTCTAAACAAGTTGTAGTAATTAGAAGTACCCTTCTTGATCGATCCTAAAAATCTTTGTCCGTTCTTCAGCATGTCTATTGGTAGCTCGGAGGCCGAACCGCTTGAGCTAAAAGGCTGAAATATTGCACAAGAATATGTCAAAGTCATAGGCAGGCAAAGCTCGAAATTGATCAAAATCGGTGTAGTAAGGAAAAACTTGCCCATACAAAGACTGAAACTGCCTCCAGGACGATGCGCATTTTCCAGGATTTTTCAAACTATAAATTGAATTAATTAAAATTGAATTACTATAAATTGAATTAATCGTTCTAAAAATGGTCCTTTCGGATTCGGTCCGGTCCAATAGAACAAAAATTACTCGTAAAGCGTTTTAATCCACCCCCTGCAAAATAGGAAGTTTCAGTATTTTTACTTTTTATTTGTTAATTTCAATCAATCACGGTAGAAAGTCATCCTAGCCACCCAAATTATGCGCGTAGTTATTGAAAAATTCTAAGAGATACGAATTTTTGTGGGCAAAATGATAAAAATTGATATGTTATGTGAAGTGGCCCTACTTCTGTGAAATTGTCTTGACAAACCCCTAATCGATTTTATAGACCGCAGATGTCATAAGAGGGAAATACGTGTCTACTTAAAATACTAGCAATACAAGGACTAAACTCACCGTAGGTACCGTAGCAATTGGTATATGTGAGAAGAAACTAATCCCATTTGAAACATCCTTCAACAGGTCTTGGCAGATAAGAAGAAAATACATCATTTCCTTGAAATTTTGCATCATTACTGTCAATTTGACTTGAAATGGAACACCTCTTTTTTTCTACACCATTTACGGATGCTTTTTCTCGATTTCCTTCTAGTATTCTACTGGCAATCCAAAAATGCTACACAATATTAGCTACCCACTATTCTTCCTTTTTCAAGGTACGGAGGCATTCCAAAGTACGGAGACCATAATCGTACCGGGCGACTATTGTGTTTTTCCCCGCTGTGCACAGATTTCTCCTAGTCAAATTTAGTCGGCGGAATGCCGATTCAATTCGATAATGTAGCGGTAGTTCCAAATTTTGCCCATTGTTTATATACCGCCTGAAAACTCAATTTTATTGCGTTGAAATTGATTAAAATATAGCTCAGGATTATCAATACGTTAATGATTTATACTAATGTTATTAAACGCAACACCCAATTGGAAAACTTTTTCCTCACGCCCGAAAATTCCATGGAAAATAGTTAATACATTGCCTGTTGTTAGCCTTAGGATGCCGACAGTTATATCTTTTGATTATTGAGATCAATTTACAGTGTTTGATGATGATTTTGGACTTAATCATCTTTTTGCGAAATCCTCAGCACTTAGAATCATTGATGTATGTACGATCACATTTAAAATCAACAAGCCATCGACAAATGATTCTTTTTTCAATGGGGAAAAGTCGCCATAATATTTTACAAGCCATTGCTGAGTTTGACTGATTTTAACAACAAATTAAGTTGTTAAGCGTCGTTACGAGGTTGTCACTTTCCAAAAATACATAGATTCTTCGTTAGATGCAACATCTTATTGACCAATAATTTTATTGACCGATGTCTTATATATGCATTTCTAAGGAACGTACCTAATTCTATAAAGTACTATTTTGTATAGAAAGCCGGGTGTATAGACATGATGTTTATACTTATCTTTTTTTTACCAAAACTTATTGAAAATGAATTTAAAATGAATTTGCAAACGTTCCATGAACATACTTAAAGTACGATTAAATCAGATTCCACTTTATGTTACCCTTTTTGCCCTTTTTGGGCTAAACATACTGTGAATAGTTCATACGAAAAATGTCAAATAATATTTAACGAAAGCCGGAAATTACACTTGTAACTAACATAAGAATGAAACCAAGAAGTAACTACTCTACACAGCTCAAGCGGTAAACATCACAGTTTCCCAAATATACTTACATTGAAATGAAGTTAATTTCTTAATTTCTTTTATTTCAAATCCTACAAACAAATAATTTCTCAAATCTCTTAAGAAATTATCTGATTACAGGCACCATAACATTCACCAGCAGATCGATTTGCCTTCACAGCGGTAAAGAAGATTACCTCAATCCCAAAAATACTGTCCACAACCTACTCTAGAAATTTCAACAGGATCCAGTGTCGATCATCACATTAAAATGATTACAGTAATGACAACAACAGTCCATTTGTCCAAGCTGCATTCAATCATCTTCTACTTCTTCATCTGCTTTTATTCACCGGGATAAGTCGTTATATTATGCATGTAAAGAGGCTGTGATGATGGTGATGGTTCGAACACGTGTCTATCACGCATCTGAGATCGCGAGTTCGAGATTTGACGCAACCATTAAATCTTTGTTTGACTGGCGGTCTTCTCCATGCATCTGACGAACACTTCGAAGTTAGGAATCGTCGTTAAGCATTATGTTCTTTTCAGTGGGGTGCGTCTAAAAATAGAAGGCGTGTAAGTGCACTGAATGTGAGAAAGTCTCACATATCTCACACATGGAGTGCAAGGACATTTGATTTTGTTTCTTAAGAGGACGTTTCGAGCACGATCACATTAAACTAAAATGAGATTTTTTACCGTGACCATAATATTGTGAATCGGAAGTGTTACAAATGTCGAAATTGATCACATCACTTTGCAAAATTGATCACATCACATAAAAGAACAAACCCCACTTTGAAAAAGTTTTATATTTTCGATATTTCTATAAAATTTTCAACAATTATTAATACAACAAGCTAAGGCGATGTATTATGCATAAGAAGAGGGCGTTTTAGCATTATGTATAAGAAAAGAATGTTTCAGCCATGTCCTTTATAATCACACACACAAACACACAAGCATAACACCGTCACATAATCCACGATACGATGGACTGCAAACTATGTAAGCTTCGACCTAGCCCAACTTTTTGTTCCACTTGTTTATTTTGCCATTGTTTTATAATATTTTCAATATAGAATACTATTGCAATAACTAAAAATTGCAATAGTTATTTACTCGACTACATAACACTCCTTCTTTTAATCAAACGTTGTGCTGGGCTATTATGATTTCAAAGGGATTCCAATCATGTAACACCACCATCCCCCCTACAACAATCAGAAAATCTCAAAATTTCTTAGAATAGAGCACAACGACAAGCAGTTATAATCTTTAATAACGCTGTGTAATACTGTGATATTACAATTCCCAGAAATATTTGCGAAATACATATAGAATATAGAGTACTGCTTGTACTGCACGATATTATGTTCCAATTTAATTAGCCAAAACCATAATTAATTGATTCACACATGACGCCAAATGAGCTAAGTATAGAGGATGTCACAGCAAATGAATATGAATTGGCGCGAAATTGGTTTCCGCAGAATTCACAAGACGCTGGCATCGCAGCAGTGGCAATAGATTCTTACACTGTTGATAATCCTCTTCAACTTAAGGAAATTTGAATTAATTGAAAGTGTACGAGTAGCAACATAAGATTTGCATATCTATGATTGATGATTATAATCGATGACTATCTCAAGAGATAAATGTCTTCAATCTATGGCGCAAGAAGGTAAATCATTATGGATTTTACTATTCAATACAAATATAAGCATGCCAAATAGCCTTTACCTAGCAGTGATGAAATATTTCGTGCCAACATTTTCTCTGTCCCTTCATTGAAGGGGAACATCAACCTTATATCAACAAGTTGGAATTGCTTGAAATGTAAGCTTCTGCTTGCCAAGATTTTAGTCTGTTACTCGTAATCTATGAGAGTCTGTACTGCGGAGGTTGGGGTGCCCGCTTTGTCTACTGCTCCCATTTATTATAAATGACAACCATTCATAAATGCTGTCATTAAACACCTGCAAAGGGATGTCCTCCATGCAAGAATTAAACGATTCATAGAGCTCTTTGGCATGTAACACCATTTTGTTGAATCCTACGTTATCATGACGATAATTAATAGTTAATGACTGACGAGTCGCATCTTCGAAGATAAATGGTCAGATGGTGGCTACGGACGATAGTATTCTGTAAAGTATATAAAGAGGGAGGCCCCGAAACTGGTCCTAATAAAAACGGCCTGACAAAGAAGACTAAAACAAGGTGGGGGGAAAAATATTCTTTATTTTTCAACATAATCTCCTTTTATCTGGATACACTTTTTTCAACGATATTCAATAGCTTCTATACTTTGTTTATAGTAAGCATTGTCAAACACCTTAAAATAGCCATCAACCGCAAACGTCACCCCTTCATTAAAGACAAATCTCTTACCACCGAACCAGTTTTTCAAGTTTGGAAATAGAAAATAGTCCGAGGGAGTTAAATCTGGCGAACAAGGTGTGTGATGATGTAATTCGAACTATAATTCGTTAATTTTGACCAACTTTATAGTGGAAATGTGAACTAGAGCATTGTCTTGATGCAAAAACATTTTCTTTTGCAGCAAATGCGGCCCTTTCTCCATAATTTCATCTCCTAAACGCTGCAAATAATTAGCTCAATATTCGCCACTGATGGTTTTTCCTTTCTGAAGCTAATCAATAAAAATAATTCCATGCGCATCCCAAAAAACAGACGCCATGACCTTGCCTGCAGATGGAATTCTCTTCGTCCTCTTTAGACACGATTCTTCCAATCCAGTCCACTGTTTCTTTATCCACTGGCAGTTTCTTTATCTCCGGTGTGAAGTCTCACCCGTGGTTATAAATCGAGGCAAAAAATCGGCAATATTGTGGTGGAACATCTCCAAACACTCTACAGAAACATCTTCCAGACGCTGTGTTTGCTCTATTGAAAGCAATCGCGGCATCCATCTTGCGCACAGCTTTTCGTCTTCAAATCTTCGGTGAATACATGATGTCTAACACTTTTTGAAATGCCTATTATTTCAGTTAGCTCACATTTTGTGGATTTTGTCAAGCGTGTCAATTGGTCGATCACTACAGTGTTCGTCTTGCAGCTTATACGGCCTCGTTTAAACTCTGCTACCCAATATTTTGCAGCAGTAAACGAAGCATCAGACTTCCCCAGAGTACAATATAGGTCGGCTTTAATATTGGTTGGACTCAGACCTTTCAAATGGAAATATTAAATTACATAACAGTGAGCTATTTTATATATTTACTACTACTACTACTCTACTACGACTATGTGGATAAACGGGTGTTTCCTAGGATGCTTTGTACCGTTTACCACTAAAACGCAAAGCCTCTCTACCCGATCCTGTAAGTTAAGCAGGCAAAGGATGATGCTTGCGTACAAAAACAAAGTAGTGTGGCCTTGTGCCAGGCGCCCTAGGAACAGGTGGATTATGTCTTGGGGTCCACCTAAAATATGAAATCAAACTGACCTTGGAACTCGTTTTTCGAAAACCAAGTAAAGGGGAGGGGGTCATAGTTTAACAAGATAATTACACACCCTAGAGAAGCCGTCAATAGATATCACAAGATTTATCTTTTCCGTTGTAATAGTCGCACGACCATGGAGTTCCTTCGTGGAGAGATATGGTTAATAGACTAGAGAAGCATGACATTAATTTGCTGTGTTGAAATTTCTCCTCGGACATTGAAAATCTATGCCGTAGATAATGGATTACCAGTTTTATGCGAGGTATGATAAAGCAAAACTGGAGTAGCTTGTCTCCGAAACCCAGACCAGAGGGTTCTGCTCTTCTGGTAGCACGGGTGACCAGGGGCCCAAAGAACACTGTTCTTGCCTGGTCAATGGCGTTAGACCCCTTGTGGAAGCATCGTGCTAGCTGTGATTGGCCGAGCATGTGTTTTCAGTGATTTTGCGTTGCTGAAGGAAGGCAGAAGCTTGGAAAACACTGTTCATTGTATATCGAGGTGTTCCTAGGTTACCTCACTCCTAATCGGGATGTAGCTCACTTCATACCAAGTGACTGCAAAAGTACAGGGTGGCGCAACAGAACGTGCATATTGCATCATCTTTTTTTGCGGGGTAGAAAAGACGCGGGCGGGGGGCGCCTACATCGTTGGGTCGGCGGGCTCATGGAGTTTTAGTCGCTATGAATCACTTCGATGGGAAGCGTCGCGCATTTTGTGTGCGCGCATTTTACGAGAACTCTCGTTCCTATATTGCTACTAGGCGACTATATTGTGCTGAATATGGACTACGGCGAATTAGTGAAGCTCCGAGTGCTAATTTAATTAAAATATGGGTAAAGCGTTTTGAAGAGACCGGTTCAACATTTAAACCACAAGCAAATGGTCGCCCAAGAATATCTAGGACCGAAGACAATGTTGAGAGAGTTATGGAGTCAGTACGAGGAAATCCACAAATGTCGACTCGCAAGAGATCGTCTGTCTTACAATTATCGCGACGAAGTTTGCAAAGAATTTTAACATTGGATCTTAAACTGCATCCATATAAGCTGCATTTGCTAATGAAATGCTTAATCGATTTTCCAATTTCGACAATATCCTTTTCTCTGACAAGGCTCATTTCCTTATGAATGGGTTCGTAAACCGTCAAAATTGTCATTACTGGAACAGTGAAAATCCCAAAATCAAACACCAGAAACCATTGCATAGTCCTAAAGTGACAGTATGGGCAGCAATCTCTGGCAAAGGAATTATTTGTTCTTTTTTCTTCGGAAATGCGCGGGGCCAAAACGTCTCGGTTAATACGGGACGCTATGTTGAGATGTTGGACGTATTTTTGGCTTCAGAAATTGAAAGTTCAAGAATAGTGAATTCCAGAACTTGGTCCCAACAAGATGGAGCTACCTATCACACATCAAATGACTCCATAGCGGTGGTGAAGCAGATGTTCCCTGGCAGACTGATTTCGAAAAAAGGTGATATCCCATAGCCCCGACGTAGTCCAGACTTGACGCCTCTTGACTTTTTTTTTTTTTTTTTTTTGTGGGGATACCTCAAACACAAAGTCTACAGTAATAATCCAAGAAACATCGTTCAGCTCAAGGAGAATATCCGTGGTGAAATGGCAGCCATTACACCAGTATTACTGAAGAAAGTTTTCAATAATTTTTGTTTGCGGTTAGAGCAGTGCCGTCGTAGAGAGGGTCACCATTTAGATGATGTTATTTTTAAAAAATAAACTTCATTTATTACTCTACAATGCCTTAGATTTATTTTAACCATATCTTTTGTATTTATTTTTTAATCTATTTTTTAAAAATGCACGTTCTATTACGCCACCCTGTACTTTGACTGAGAGAGGAAGCGAGCCCTGAGGAAGTTTTTCCAAGGGGGCGTACTTCTTATCTCAAAGGTAGTTCGACTAGTCCTTTCGGGATTAGTTTGGGCACCCCAAAGGGACGCTGGCTGCCGCAAGAAGAAAAGAGAACAGCCCCATATATATATATATATATAATATATATATGTATATATACATACGTATATATATATGTTTATTATAATATTTACAAATTCACTGAGATCGTTTACTTTTGATGGCCCAAATAAAAATACTAATACGTGAAACTTAACATGTATATTGTATAAGGTTGTCACTTTTCACCAAACTAATTTTTTCCAAACTACTGGCACCATCTATATGACAGATTGGATAGTTTTGGGGCCGCCCTCGTATGCAATACTCGTATATAGTACAGTATAGTATTCTATACTGAAAATGTTAAAAAATGGCAAAATTAACAAGTGTTAACAGAATTTTGGCCGGGTCGAAGTTTATATGTTCTCCAACATGGTTTGCGGTCCATCGCGTCGTGGAGTTTGTAAGGCTTTATTGTATTGGAGGCATGGCTGAAACCTCCTCTTCTTATACATAATATGTCGACTTAGCTTGCTTGCATTAATAATTGGTGAACATTTTATAGAAATATCGAAAATGTACAACTTTTTTTTGTCTTCTTATGTGAGGTGATCAATTTTGTCAAGTGTAACAATTTTAATTATTAATGAAGCCATCAACATCAAAATAAGTTTCATCGCTGCGGACGATTTAGTACGAAAAATGTAGTACTGAACTGTCAACAGTCACATAATCTTTCTTCTAAAAAAAAAAACACATCACAATACAAATGATGCGAAACTTGAATGTTGAGTGAATTTTGGGACATCCTTTATTGACTTTTGACTAAGCTGTTTGCACTATAGGAACTTTGAGGTTGTCATAAGGAACAATTCCAATCTTCATTTTAAATACAGGAAACAACTCACAACAAATTGAAGTACATATAAATTTTAAATAAAGATGTAATAATCAATTAAAAGCGAACTAAATTATTTAAAACTTTGTGCAAAACAGTCCACTTTAATTACACGAGAACGAGATGTTGTTCAGGGATGTTGTGTGTTCGCTGGTGATTAATCGAAATATTTTCATAATTTCTTGTCTAAGTACAGTCATACATCACTGACATTTTCATTGCAGCTCTTTCGTTTTTTCAATTAACAAGATACAAATGATTTCACAAGATGAAAAAACCACAAATACAAAAATCACATTTGTCATTTTGAAATTATGGCCGGCGTCTGAAGTGGTGGCGACACAGGGCAGCTGTGATGGTGGTGCTGATGTTTAGGATGTTGAGGGCGATTCTTAAAGTATTCATATGAGAAATTTCAACACCATTTAAAATTAATTTAAGTAATTTTCAAGTAGAAGAAAAAGCTGTGCAAAACAAGCAGATATTTCAACGTCGCACAGTGGGTTAACAAACCGTAATATTATATATAGCAAATATTGGCGAAACTGAGCCTCACGGTAAAAGAATCATATTCTACATACTTTTAGTATAATTTTAATATTACAAAATGTTCATACATTTTCAAGTTATTAATATTATCGACATTTTCAATATTTCTATTGCCTACATTTTTGATATTATCAAAAGTCTCGGCAATTTCAATGACTTTTGTATACATTCCGTTAAAAATGTACCGGGGAATTTATCATTTAAAAGGCTGACATAAAGGAATTGTCAAAATGTTTTTGTCACTAATTTAGCGCAACTCTCTCTCTCTCTCTCTCTCTTCATCGATAAGGAGTTTAAACGGAGTCCACGATTTAGTTTGTTTACAGTGCTCGATTTTATCAACTCATCTCAATTGGGTTTTGCGATTTTTACGGTGGATAAAAATATCAAACAAACAAATTGCCCCCAATTTTGCAGAATCCCTAAAACTGCTACAGAAGGCTTACGACGAATCGCCAGAAACGTGAGCGTGTGAGCGGTACAGAGCATTCAGCAGCGATTAAAATGTGGTGCAAGATTTCACCGCTACGGCCGGCCATTAAAATCTTTAGCTAAAGATAGCGTCGATAAATTCGATAAACTCGTTACTGAACTAAGCCGAAACCGAAAAACATCACCTTAAAGTCGATCAAAACTCAGCATATCGCGGGATTGTACAATCGGAATTTTTGCCAGAAGGTCTGGTAGCGAGTAAAGAGTACATAGTCCTGCCATATGTTCTGTTACACAATTTCCAGCGCTTATCGTTCAAAACTTCTTGCAGGAATAGAACCGTTAACTTTTTTTTCAGAACACTTGCACTAACTAGTGAAGAATACTAGTCAGTTTGGTTTCAGTTTGCGATCTATTAACATGGAGTGGGGCGTTAAAGAGAATCGAGTCGGCGTAATAGCGTTGCATAAGTGCGGAAAGAGTGCTGGCCAAATTTTCGAGTTGCTAAAACCACTCGGAATATCAAGAATGTTCGTTTATCGTGCTATTGCTCGCTTCGGCGAATTGTCTAGAGTAGAAGACAGGACAAAAAGTGGTCGCCCGCGCGTTGTCCGTACGAGTGCGGTAGTAAAGGCAATGCGTGAAAGAATTCCGAGAAATCCCCTTAGAAAGCAGAAAATCATGTCCAAGGAATTGGATATATCAACCAGATCCATGTCTAGGCTGATTGGGGATGATCTGCATATGAAAGCTTATCGTCGGTCCACGGGGCATCTTCTAACTCCTCAGCTAAAAAAAATTAGGCTGGAAAGATGCAAGCGACTTTTGCAGTGGCACGCGAACAATGGCCATGAAAACATTCTGTTTACGGATGAGAAAATTTTTACCGTGGAAGAAGTTTTCAACAAACAAAATGACAAGATTTATGCCACTTCATCTAAGGAAGCGAAAAAAGTTGTTCCAAGGGTTCAACGTGGCCATCATCCCTCTTCCGTAATGGTTTGGTGGGGGGTCTCCCGCCTTGGTGTCACATCCCTCCATTTCTGTGAAAAGGGCGTAAAAACTGGTGCAAAGGTTTACCAAAAAGATGTGTTAGAGGGTGTTGTGAAGGGTTTGACCAATACCCTTTTCAATGGACGTAGATGAATCTTCCAACAGGACTCTGCTCCTGCGCACAAAGCTAAAACCACGCAGGAGTTGATCAGAGTCAATATTCCTGGCTTCATAGCAGCAGAAGATTGGCCATCAGGGAGTCCAGATCTCAATCCACTGGATTATGCTTTGTGGTCAGAATTGGAGAATATGGCTTGCAAGACTCCCTACAGAAATTTGGGAAGCCTTAAAACAGCATTAACCAGAGCAGCGTCCTCAATCTCCATGGAAATCGTACGTGCGGCTATAGCCCAATGGCCACACCGTTTGAAAGCTTGTGTTAAAGCAAAAGGCGGCCATTTCGAGTGAATACAATTTTTTTTAATAACCAATATTGTCTTCCAATAAATGAAATAATTTTGAATACAATATGAATATTGTTTTTTTTTTATCGCGTTTTATATTTGTAACAGAACATATGGCAGGACTAGGTAATATATTGGCATTATGCAGCGTTTTAGAAAGCAAATTTATTGAAAAAACTGCAGATGTGTAGAAAGAAAATTTAAAAATTTTGCACCACAACAAATTAGAATCTCACATGGCCTCATTGTGAACGAATTTCTGATCAAAAAAGGCTCATCAAACATTACTAAACAGTCGCATTATTTACCTGACTTGGCGCCGGCTGACCTTTTTCTCTCCTCAAAACTCAAATTACCATTTCGAGGCACCCATTTTCTATCGATAGATGATATAAAAAGGGATATGGAACGACAAGTGAAGTATTTTCTGGAAAATGCATTTGAAAAAGCTTTTGACGACTGGTTTATAACTTTTGGCATAAGAGAATTGTTTTGGGAAGGGGCCTACTTGGAAGGAGATACAATAAATTTGACTGAATAATAAATATCTTGTTCAATGTTAGCCAATTCGTGGTGCTTTTTTGACGGAATGTATTTCATAGTTTTAATAATTTCCATAACTTCGATATTTTCAGCATTATTGTTATATGATCAGTATTGAAATATGGGAAAAGATATGCTTGAAAACATAGTTTTGAAATATTTAAAATATTCACTGTTTCAATACGGAATTATTTCAACATTTTCCACACCTCATACGCCTCCAATATTTTCAAGATTTAAAATAGAAATATTTCCAAAGCAACTCATCGATAAGCAGAAATATAGAAAATATTTCAACTTTAAACTAATGCCAGACTTAGCTAATGAAATATATTCATTAGATTAGTCAAACTACAAAAAATAAAGTTCATTGAAGATAACGAGTCAATAAGCCCCGGGATTAACACACAAAAGTTGTGTTTAGTTTTAGTGTTTTAAATGGCTCTACTTTTGCCAATTCATGCAGAGTGGAAAAGCCTATTTTTTTTTTGTTCATAAAGTAATGCTTAATATATGTGATTGTGATTAATTCCATTGAAGACAAACGCTTTTCTTTGACTTGCTGATTTTAAACGAAGTTGTACATGCACCTATAACACTGAACGCAGGGAGCATCCAAAAGAGATGGTTACACTCGGAACCATAAAAAAAAGAAGTGAAAATTTTTTTCTCAAATCAAAAAGTGAAGTAGCAAGAGATAGTGGATATTACAACGATGTCAAAAAGCAATACGTTCACCATTTTGCATGAAAATTTTGGGAATGAAAAAAATGGGTGCCGCGATTGCTAACAATGAGACAAATGACGTTTGAAACAGTTTAAACACAATTAAATGAGATTTTCAGGCGGTATGCGGAAAAACGCAAAACAAAACGCAAGTTCACCATCGCATTCCTGAGTCCCATCGACAATCGTCAGTCCCCTGAGGAGAAAGGATCAGGTCAAAACCACACAAAGTGAGAAAAAACTTAAGAATCGTTGCGAAAGGTCAAAGGTCTCTGTATTTTGGGAAATCCATGGCATTATATTTATGGGTTGTCTTGACAAATAACCGTGAATAGCCAAGGTTATACGAGGTGTGTTCAAAAAAATAAGGTGAATTTTCAAATTTTACGGGCTACGTATATTCGTTTTTGGATTATTTTTTTTATATAGGGTCGTCTCGAAGATATGTTGACGGCTTTATCCATATATCATGTTTAGTGTGTTTGTGAGAGACATAAATAAGACAAGCGTTTTGCGTGTTCGGCGATTTTCTGCTAATGAAAAAAATGGGTTAAAGAAATTGCATCAAATTTTGTGTAAAAAATGGAATGGAAGTGCTCAAAAACACTTGAAATTACTCTGAGAGGAGAGGGTACTCTGAGTCAAAAAAAAAGAATGTTTATAAGTGGTGCAAGCTTTTCACAGAAAGTCGAGAAGATGTGAATGACGACGCTCGCTCTGGACGCCACCCAGCACATCAACAATCAATAAAAATGTTAAGAAAATGAAGAAAATTGTTACGGAGAATTGCCCAATCACAATTAGAGAAATTGCTGAGGATGTCGGCATATAGGTTGGTTCATGTCATGCAATCTTTTCGGAAATTTTGGGCATTAAGCGTGTGGCTGCGAAGTTCGTTCCAAAATCGCTGAGTTTTGACCAAAACCAACGTCACATGAGCATCGCTCAGGAATGCCGTCAACGATGATCCAGATTTGCTTAAAAGGGTCATAACTGGTGACGAATATGGTTATGACATCGAAACCAAAGCCCTACTATCGTCCCAATGGAAGAGTCCACGGGAGCCAAGACCAAAAAAAGCACGTCAAGTTCGATCAAGGTTTTGCTCACTGTTTTCTTCGATTACCATGGCGTAGTGCATCAAAGTTCTTACCACAAAGTCATACAGTAAATAGAGAGTTACGCATAACTTGCTTCGTATTGAAGCAATAACTTCAAGGTTATTGCTTTAAAACGAAAAAAAACGCCCGGAATTATGAAAAAAAATTTGTGGCTTTTGCATCATGATAATGCAGCCGCTCACTCATCTTTGCTTGTGAGAGATTATTTGGCCAAAAACAACACCGTTGTCATGCCCTCAGCCACCGTATTCACCAGATTTGGCTCCCTGCAACTTTTTCCTGTTCCCAAGATTGAAGAGACCCATGAAAGGACGGCGTTTGGCGACGATTGAGGAGATAAAAGCCGAATCGCTGAGAGAGCTCAAGGACATACCAAAAAGTGCATATTAGAACTGCTTCGAGGATTGGAAAAAACGCTGACACAAGTGAGGGGAGCTACTTTGAAGTAGATAAAATAGAAATTGATGAAAAAATAAATATTTTTTGAGTAAAATTCAAATTCACCTTTCTTTTGACCACATCTCGTGCAGCACTTTCGGTTTGTTTGAAGGATAGAATTAAGAAAATACGCTGCTAAATGCAGTATAAAAAAAAATTATCTTTTATCACGTCCCAAATTGACCGTTACTGTGGTAAAATTGCATGAACTAAAGTTCGAATTTCAGTCCCATCAATGGTATTTTGCAGACCCGACTTCTAGCTGCAATTATCTGTTTAGAAATCTTAAAATGATGTTCCAGGCCAATAGATTGAAAAGATTTTTGACTACGTCAATGAATTATATTTCGAAAAATTTGCTAAGTCTGCTATAAGCATCGAATTCTTAAAGGCAGAAGTATTGTAATAACTAAGTATTTTTAGAGGAATAAGTTAGAGGAATAAGTATTGGCCTCTTGGCAATACTCTAGAATGCGACTATGTTTAAGAATTGTGTTGAATATTGTACAAAAAAAATATATATTTTTTCTCGGGTCAAAGCAGATTTTATTATATGGAAAAGCGAATGACAGGTACTCACACAAAACCTGAAATATTCTTAAGAAAAATATAACGATACATTTCATCTCTGCATCGATTATAAATCTGCTTTCAACAGCTTGATAGTGTGACATTACCTCTCTAGATTTGCACGTAAAAAACGTCAACCTTTTCCAAAATCATAATTTTTCAGGATACCTGCAATCCACTACTCTTCAATGAAAAGGTTACCCACAACCCTTAATTGCGGGATGAACGAAAATCACTAAAGGTTTTGCCTGTGCCTGCCTGTTGAGTGCGAATTTGCGCCACAAAAAGACAATGACAATGACAAATTTGATTGGACACTTAAAGTCGGAATTTTTAAATTTGGCAAAGAGCCTCTTCTTCCTATGTGAAATTAAAATTTTTAAGGAATCAAAGGATTGCCCGCAGGAATAAGATCGGGATTACTATGTCCATGTACGTTTTACGTACGGAAATATATGTGTGGTCTGTGTCTTGCTATTGTTTTGCTTGCTGTAGCTTACGTATCAGTGATGGCTTCTAAAACAGTACAGAAAATGTACCACAGATAGCGCACTAGTGCTGAATAACTATATTTTATTCATACATTTAGTGTCAGTCGCATTTGTTTAAAGTTCACACAACTAATTGCTATTAACCAGAACACTGTGCCCCACATATGGTGAAATGTTGGTCGCAAAACATGAACATTTACAAATGATGATGTTAATTAACCGCACTAAAATGCCAACACAGACACAAAAAGAAAAAAAAAATAAACTTTCATATGTCGGCCAACGCAACCACAGTTTTTATGACATCTTTTCTATCATTATTCAGGGCTGGTGCTTTTTGATGTCTTGTGTTATGTTTATGTTTTTGTTTTTTTTTTTTTTTTCTTGCAAGTTTTTGCTAAACATTTATTTTTCTTAATTTGCTTTGAAACTGTAATATAATTTGTTAGTTTATTTTTGTTTTAATTTAATTAAAATGAGGCCTGTATTTAGCACAAGTGCTGAAGATGGTGTGAAGCGTTTTCATTGTGACAGCCCAGAAACACATTTAATTAATTTCGCAAAATTTTTCTCATTCCCAGCCCTCATTATAGGATAATCAAAAATGTTTTTTTTTTTTATATCACAACTAATTACGATATACCTGTCATTGCAAGATGAAAAGTGGAATTCTAATTTCATTTGTTTGCCAGCTTTTTATGTAAATTTCATATAAATATGTCAATGTCACATATGGATTTGTTTGAATTGCATAAAACGCAATTCGACAACATGAATTCTAAATTTGCAATTGCAATTGTAATTTTTCTATACAATGTGCAAAGTGGAGTCCTCAATTTGTTTGAGTTCCAATACATACACAAATGGAAATGTGTGTTTGTGTACAGCCATAACTGACAAATTTAACTAATTGATGTTTTCCGCAGTAATAAAATGCTTGGAAATTTAAAATAAATCAGAAACATGTTGATTAATAGACAACAAATGGACGTAGAAGCAGTTGGGGTTTAGGGAAGGAGAATATTTTTGAGATTTAAAAACATAATAATAACTTAATTATTTCCAGTTTTAATATAATATTAAATTGATTTTTATAAAAATATCTGTGGTCACAACCCGTAACAGCCTAACTCGCGTTTGGACACAATTGAGTTATTAGCACCATCGTATTCAGCGTATCTAAATTTATTTGCTCTAAATTTTCCATGTTTGTATCTCTTCTAGGAAGGCAACTAATCCTAAAAAACGTAATAGCTTAAGTTATTTTTCTAACTGACTGTTTTGGCATAACTGCCTAAGTCAATTTAGGATTACAACAAATATAAATTATTTTTTCATCAATGCCTAAATCAACTTAAGTCGGTAATCCAAAAAAATAAAGAAACAATTTTATTTTCCTAACTTGAGTTAAGCTCTTATTCCGAATTACAATTTCGTTTTTTGATAAACATAAATTGAGTTAAGGTCTTTCTCCAAACTTGAAGTTTTTTATTTAATCTGGATTAATAGCCTAACTCAACTTGAACTGTTTGACTTTCTTTCGTTCAACAATTCATAAGAGCCTAAGTGTCTTTTTCGATAATATCTTTTGACTGCGAGAATAAACAACTAGTTTTTGTTAACAACTAAGTAAAGAAATTCGTTTCCTTGGAATCTGTAGCAAAGTTTTCCAAAAAACACCTCCTGATTTTCAGTAAAGATTCAAAACTTTATACTCTTGTACTGAAAATATTGAAAAATAGACTTAGGCTGTTATGGATTGTGACCACAGATATTAGGTGCGCAACTAAGTTCTCACGTTTTTTTTTTTTTTTTTTATAAAAATGTCATTGAAATTATTGCCCACTCTCAGCTACTACGTTTCCTTATCTTTCTGGCAAAGCTCGAGTTCCGTTACACTAAAACTGTTCATCTTTTAAGGCTATCCACGAATCTAACCATTTCTTGTCGTCGTCATATGAGTGCAACTGCTGGTCAGCCAGACCGTGTGCCATCGAACGGAACAACTCATAATCGGACGACGCAATATTTGGAGAATATGGCGGAGAAGGGTAAGACTTCCCATTTCAGCGTTTCCAAGTAGGTTTTAACAGCCTTGGCCACGTGATGCCGAGCGTTGTCATGCTAAAGAATCACTTTTTCGTGCCTCTCCGCGTATTGTGGGCGTTTGTCGTGCAGTGTTCGGCTCAATCGCATTCATTGAAGTCGATACCGATCCCCAGTGATGATTTCGCTTGGTTTCAACAGTTCGTAAAAAATAACACCAACCTGGTCCCACCAAATACAGAGCATAACCTTCGCAATGTGAATATTCGGCCGAAGCGATGACGTAGTAGCATGACCGGGCAGCCCCCATGAGCTTCTTTTCTTTGGATTGCTGTAATGAATCCATTTTTCATCATCCATTACAATACGATGAAGAAAATCCTTCCTTTTTTATCGCCGAAGCAGTTGTTCACAGGCGAAAAACGATGCTCAACGTTCCTTGGCTTCAACTCCTAAGGAATAAAAGTTCCTTGCTTTTGGATCATTCCCAATGCATGCAATCGCCTGGGAATGGTTTGACGGGTAACTCCTAATACTGAAGCAAGTCAAGTCAAAAGTAAATCACTATTGTGTCAAGACGGTATGTTTACCATTTGCCTAAACTTGGCTCATGACGTTCAGGTTATGGGAGAATTGATTAGCACTTACAGCTGGGGCCATCTATTGGCAAACAGCGGGAACTTAGTTGCGCACCTAATATTTCATAGAAATAGTTGCCATTGGCAAATCGGTCAACAAATTCCGAGACTGATAAACAAGAACAATTTTTTCCGCAATTCAGCATCATCAACTTTAACATCTCGATGGCTGCTTTCTGGAAGGATTTGTCAACGCCCTTGATATATGCTTTAATTAACCCAATGACCTTATCTTTCTTTTTTATCTCTTGTTATGGAATTATCGAGAACAATTTCTTTTGAATTTCTTCTTACAAACTAAACACAGAAATGCCTGCTACCGAGTCGGCCATGTTTTATTTCATCACATCCCGAACGGCAACGGTGAATGTCTCCTGTATAGATATTGATGTTGATCTTAATTTATTCATAAACCCAGTCGACGGCAGCAGGTTTCCAGGCAACGATTTCTTTCTCTGTAAACCACAAGGCGATTTCCTTGTTGGCGGATTCAACGGCATCGGAACCGTGGATGATGTTGCGACCAACTTGGATGCAGAAATCACCGCGGATGGTGCCGGTCAATGAATTGGCTGGGTTGGTGGCGCCCAACATTTGACGGCCAGTCTTGACTACGTTCAAGCCCTCCCACACCATGGGAACCACAGGGCCGGATCCCATGTTGTTGACCAAACCGGGGAAGAAGGGACGAGCTGACAAATCGGCAAAGTGCTGCTCCAACAATTCCTTGGAAGCCCACATGAATTTCACGGCCACCAGTTTGAAGCCCTTCTTGTCGAAACGTTCGATGATTTTGCCAACGAGTCCACGTTGGACACCATCGGGCTTAACCATGATGAAAGAAAGTTCCGTATTGCCAGCCATTTCGTTCGATACCAGAGAGAAGAACCGTTCTTTAAAAATTTCCAAATAGATAATAGGCGCTGGTAGTCTGCAGTATATGATGGCTAGGACAACAGTTCGAACTTGAATTGATGCAATTACGCTATTGCAGCCATCGATTTGGGACAGAGTGAATTGTTTGTTATAAATATACTTTATTTCTTCGACATTTTGAAACACTTTTCCTTGATTTTGGCATTTCCAAAAACCAAAATATTCATATAAACTTCGTTATTCGCTGTGCTTCCTTTTTCAGGATAGTCGATGAATAGAATACCGTTAGCGTTTTGAAATATGAAGGCCGTAACTTTACCAGCCGACTGTTGCTACTTTGGGAAATTGAATGGTTGATTTTATGGAAACAGAATGTATATTATTTCCTCTTAGCGAACTGCTGTTTCATCGTAGAGAACGGGGTTTACATTTGGAAATCCTTTTTCTCATGCCTAAAATTTTATAGAGAGTATGCTGTCTCTTTAAGATGGCCTTACAACTTTTTTCTTCGATAATTAAAAACAATGTTACTATGCATTTTAGGGTGTAATAAATTCCTTCGAAAATGAACAGCGTTCAGTGCTATTAGTGCCTATACGACCCCGTCTGAAATCAGCAGACCGTCAACAAATGGCTGTTTTTGACGGAGGAGAGGAGACCCAGCAATTTAAGCTAACCCAGAATACTGTTGAATACTTCGAGTAATTAATTAATCGACTAGCCTAGTAAAAGCTTCTTAAACAGTCGTTCAGAATCATCGTTAAGAGGTCTGAAAAAAGAAATGCATGTAAGTTCACCGAGAGTGAAAAACTCTCTGGAATTCAATATCTTAATGGCTTGCAGGATAGTGTTTTTTCTTGCAGTACATGTGTTTTGGAATCCTTTATTCTTTATGTGAGAAAAGCCTACATACAAAATCCTTCTACATGGATGTTATCCAAAACTCCTTCCTGTAAGGCAATTAATTATCCTCGACGACGCTTTTTTATGTGAAAACTGTCCTCAAAATTACATTTCTGGATGGAATTTGATTAGCCTTGAATGTGTAAGACATCTTTTCCAAACGCGTTTTTAAAATGGTGTTCAACTCTAAAAGTTTTTTCAGTTCGGTTTCAAAGTAATGACGCCATCTATCGACGAAAAAAAAAAACAATAACCTATCTTGCTGTATGGCGCAGTATTTCGACAGAAGCGCAAGATTTAGTTTTGGGAGTTTTCAAGGGAAAAATAAAACTGGCAAATAACTGGAGCCATCATCGTTAACGGAGAGAGAACCCTAAGTTGCAGAAGCTATATATTGACATGGCGTATCAAAATACAGCAATTACATTGGCTGGGTCATGCACAAAAAGTTTTCAACAACGAATTCGTTGGTCGGCGCAAATGATAGCGACCACAGATCAATTAGGAATTCTAGGCTTTTTAGATTTTAGACAAAAATGTATATTTGTTTTCATTATATACATATGTAAGTAATAAAGGGTGTCCCAACAAAAACGCAAGATTTAAATTTGGCGCCATTCGAAGTGTCATTGTTTGACATTTGAACAATTGTTATTGTTTGCTAGTAGAAGGTACGAGGTTACTAAAAATGGAGCGCTACACGAATGAACAACGCATTCTCATTGTGAAATTGTTTTACCAAAATGGTGAAAGCTTTGCGGCTACAGTTCGGAAATTGCGATCAATTTGGGGTCACAATAACGCTCCAAACGAGTCAACTGTAAAGAGATTAATGGATAAATTTGCCAAAACTGCATCTGTTAGTGATGTAAAGACAACAAGGCGCCTTCGACCAGGTCGATCGACCGAAAATGTCGCAGCTGTACGTGATGATGTCGCTCAAACTCCATCCACCTCAATTCGACACCGAGCTCAGCAGATTGGTGTCTTCAAATCCACTGCGCAGCGAATTTTGACGAAAGATTTGCATCTTCATGCATACAAAGTTCAATTGACTCAGGAACTGAAGCTAGCTGACCATGGACAGTGAAGGGAGCTCGTTAATTGGGTACTGGAGAGACAACATGAAAATGCTGTTTTTGCCGATAAAATCATCTTCAGTGACGAGGCCCATTTCCATCTTGATGGCTTCGTCAATAGGCAGAATTGTCGCATTTGGGGTGAGGAAAATCCTCGAGTGATTCACGAGAAGCAAATGCATCCTCAACGTGTCATTGTGGGGTGTGGATTTTGAGCTGGAGGAATCATTGGACCTTTTTTTATAAAAATGAGGCATGTCAAGCGCAAACAGTCAATAGTGGTCGGTATCGTGAAATAATAACCAGTTTTTTCGTGCCTAGAATTGAAGAAATGAATGTGGAGGCCAAGTGGTTTCAACAAGACGGCGCCACATGTCATACAGCCAGAGAAATAATTCAATTGCTGCATCAGTCATTTCCCGGTCGTGTTATTTCGCGTTTTGGAGACCAGAATTGGCCGCCTAAATCGTGCTCGTTTTGGACACCAGAATTGTCCGCCTAGATCGTACGCGTTTTGGAGACCAGAATTGGCAGTCTAAATCGTGCGATTTAACACCATTAGACTTTTTTCTTTTGGGGTTTTTTGAAGTCGATGGTTTACGCGAATAAGGCGACGACGACTCAAGTCTTAAAAGAGGAAATTGGATGATGCATTAATGAAATACCGCAGCATTTACGCAAAACTGTCATTGAAAATTGCATTAAAAGATCACGTGTGTACCAGCAAAGCCGCGGGGGCCATCTGCCCGATGTGTTGTTCCATACATAACCTCATTCTGTCTACTTTACGATATAATAAAGTTTGACGATTTTTTTTTTAAATATCTGTGTTTCATTTAAAATTTAAATCTTGCGTTCTTGTTGGGACACCCTTTATATACTGGTGGCTGATCAGAAGATTTTCACATGGTCCATATAGGCGATATAGTGGATTTTTTATTCTATTTCGCATTCTATTTAAGAGTATAAATGCGGAGTAGTACAGAATGAGCACCATTCATTCGCTATTTCTAATACCGCTTAAGAAAAATATTGTAAGCATCTTATATTAGTTTTGCTAGACTTATTTGTACATTAATGGTTCCTGGTTTATAATGGAAGCAGATGAGTTTGTTGTGAGAGTTAAGCGAAGAAAAATTGTATGAAAAATATGTGGATCCGTTATAAAAAGGGTTAACTAATGTCGTATAGCTCACGAGCTAAATGAGGTGCATGCCAACATCGATGTAGTCGAGCTGGTAAGAGCACAGTGAATGTTCCAAAGCAAAAGTCTTAGCAAGTACATTCGGCAAGCAGTCCAGAAGAGAAAGGCCAAAACTCCTTTGGAAGAATCAGATTGGGGTGAGACAATATCAAAATCTATTGCGACGCACAGTGAGATTCTAAGTGCAAAAAGCCTATTTTTCGACTGTAAAATATTAAAAATGTAATGATGCAATTTTGTACGGAATTGTTTAGTTAAGGGAAATTCATCATTGCTTTTTTGAAAAAAATAATTTTTTATCGCAAAATAATTACTTAAAAATGCTTGGGAGAAGTAAAGCGCAAAACGACTAAGATTTTAATGCAACTTGAGGGCCTGTATATGCATATTTGTTGTTCGTTTAACTATTTTATGTCATGATGTTCTAAAAATATGGTATTTTGTGATTCTTTAAGAAAAAAAAGACAACTGGATAGCATAAATAGTTTCGAAACTATTTAAATTTAAAAAAAAGCCCTAGAAATTTCAGTGTTCTAAGTTTTCCTTGGATGAAAAAAAGGTTAGCTCCGGCGACCTCCATGCTCTGACTGCAATAAAATGAAGGAAGGGAATATATTATTGCGATTTATAGAAAAAAATCCTTATAATATTTTATACTGCTGAACAAAGTTATAAATTTTATGAAAAAAGTCGCAAGAAATTACGCTACAAATTAAGCGAAGAAATAAAGACAAAACACGTATATGGTGCATAATATAGGCGATGGGCGTGGCCGATTTGGATGAAACTTTCCAAAATTTGTGTTTCCGTAGTACAGATGATCCATGCCAAGTTACAAAAATTTCCACCTAACAGAATAAAATTTATACGAAAATTTCATTTTGAGATGTATGGGCGGTGGGCGGTAGGCGTGGCCGATTTAGATGGAACTTTCCAAAAATTTTGTTTTCGTAGTACAGATGATCCATGCCAAGTTACAAGAATTTCTACCTAACAGAAAAAAATGTATACGAAAATTTCATTTTTAGTTGTATGGGCGGTGGCCGATGGGCATGGTCGATTTGGATGAAACTTTATATTTTTGTAAATCTACGTCATAAAACGCTCTATGCCGAATTTCAAGACTCTACGACAACTCATTATATTTATTGCACAAAAATGTATGAAGCAATCCTACTGTGCGACGTAATGGAGAGGTAATGCAGAAAAACGAAGCGTTTGGAATTCTTTACTGCATTCGATGCTTAATAATTAATAATTTACATCGTAGACGCCATCTAAATATATATTAACTATATGAGTATTTCAAAGGTGAAGCGTAGTTTAAACTATTTATCTACGCCTGTGCCTCATCTGTTTTCATATTTGTAAGTTTATCTAATATACATTTTCATTTACAGATTTCAATCAATTAAATTCAGAAGTCTATGATTGCAACAAATTGAAATTTACAAAACGTATCTAAATGACAACAGATTGCAATGCAGTTTTATTTATATTTTTTTACTGTTATTAAAAAGTTCAATTTGTTGCCTAATGACTGTGTCCAGTTAGTCGCAATAGTAATACTTGTTGTGTAATAAACTTGTTTTTCATTATATGACGCATGGACTGCTTTTTATATTTTGAGATATAGCGGAAAAGATATTTGTCAAATCAAACAATAGCACTGTTAGATTCAGCATGACATGAGTGTCATTTGCATTTTTTTATCGAGGTTTGAAAAATTCACTTTGATCAAAAAATTTATTAAATCGTAAACCTTTTTTTGTATAATGATCTTTTACGATTCTTGTCAACGTGACTATCAGCGATAAAGCAACATACGGCGCCAGCATTTTTCTCTGGTTTTCCGATTCTAATCGTGGTCGTCATTCATTTCTGGATGAATTTTGACAAGGTCACGATGTCGATGAGGGAACTGATATTGTAAAATAATTACATAACTTGTCGTGAAACAGAGGCGTTCTTTAACACTGATGGCTTTTCTCACACAGTTGATATTGCAAGAAAATTCGGACGCCAGAAGGATATCTTAATGTTGGTTACCGCATAATCTCATAAATGCTCCCAAAAAGTCTCGTATCGATTACTCCATATAACTATTGAACAACTTGTTACTCCAATGACAACTTTAAGATTGTAACAGGCGCAATATCCATGGATTTGAGACTTTCGAGACAAGCCAAATCCAACAAAATTTGTTTGCGCATGAAGCACTTCAACGTAAATGGCAGGCTGTTTCTTCGAAAAACAAAAACGGGTACATCGTAGGGGTCGAACCTCCATTGTTGACACAAAAAGTCGACCTTCCGAGATTTCTTCAAATTCTGTTTTTCCTCCAAGATTTCTAGTAGTTTACTCGCAGATTTCTACACTTTAATCCGCATTTAAAATCATGATAAAATTTCATGGTATCTTTCATAGAAATCGTCGAATTATACGAGGTGAGTTTAAAAAATAAGTTTGTTTGTGAGAGGCATAAATAAAACAAGTGTTTTGCGTGTTCGGCGATTTTCTGCTATCCAAAAAGATGGATTAAAGAAGTTGCAACAAATTTTGTGTAAAACAATGAATTAAGTGTTCAAAAACACTTGAGATGTTGACAGGGGCACACGGTGAGAGTACTCTGAGTGAAACAAATGATACAACATGTGATACAAGCTTTCTACAGAAGGTCGAGAAGATGTGAATGACGACGCTCGCTCTGAACGCCACCCAGCACATCAACAACCGATGAAAATGTTGAGAAAGTGAAGAAAATTGTTATAGAGAATCGTCGAATCACAATTAGAGAAGTTGCTAAGGATGTCGGCATATCGGTTGGCTCATGCCATGCAATATTTTCGAAAATTTTGGACATGAAGCATGTGGCAGCGAAGTTCGTTCCAAAATTGCTGAATTTTGACCAAAAACAACGTCACATGAGCATCGCTCAGGAATTGTTGAATGACGTCAACGATGAACCGGATTTGCTTAAAATGGTCATAGCTGGTGACAGTCCAACCAATATTAAAGCTCAGCTAGATTCTACTCTGGGAGAGTCTGCTTCTTCGTTTACGACAGTAAACTATTGAGTAACAGAGTTTAGACGACGCCGTAAAAGCTGCTGAGACGGACACGGTAGTGGTCGACCAACTGAGGTGTCCACTTCAGAGGGGGTTAAGAAAATCCATAAAATGGTATTTGGATGATCGTTGGCTGAAGATGCATGAGCCAACTGAAGTGATAGGCGTTTGAAAAAATGCTATACATTAAGCATTGACAGAAAATTTGAAGATTAGAAAGCTGTGCGCAAGATGGGTGCCGCGCTTGCTTTCAATAGAGCAAAACTTTCGTCGTGAAGATGTTTCAGCAGAGTGTTGGGCAATGTTCCACCGCAATAAAGCCGAATTTTTGCGTCTATTTATAATCATGGATAAGACTCTTCACACCTGAGAAAAAGCAGTGGACTGAAATGGGAGAATCGTGTCCAGAGAAGTCATAAAGGCGGTTCCATTGGATTATTTTTATTGAGTATATTCGGGATACATCAACGGCGAATATTATGCCAACTTATTGCAGTGTTTAGGTAATGAAACTATGGAAAAAAAGACCGCATTTGGAGAAAAAGAAAGTGTTTCATCAAAACCATGCTCCAATTAATCAAAGTTTGAATTGCTTCATTACGCACCATATTCGCCAGATTTAGCTCTCTCGGACTATTTTCTATTTCGAAACTTGAAAAAATGGCGCGATAGTAAAAGATTTACCTGCAATGAAGAGGTGGAGTCTGCGGTCGATGGTTTTTTCAATGAGTTTGATAGTTCTTACTATAAACAGAGTATAGAAGCTATTGAATATCGCTGGAAAAGTGTAGCTAAAGGGGGTTTTTGTGGGTTTTTTTGGGAACACCCTCGTAGCACCCAAACATTTACGAATCCTATCATAAGCGGTTGTAACATCCCATATCCAACTATCTATCCTTAGAGTTTCTTGCGCCAAATATTAAACAATGGGAGAATAATTATTTGCCAATGGAACACACAATGTCTGTAATTTCTAATGACTCTGGATTACTCGTATATCAACAAAGTTATTAAATACCTAATGAAAATCATTAAAATAAAAAATAATGAATCACGTATCACACAATCATTACTCAGAGATTACATGCTATGTAAATGTTTCCCATACAATACCTTGAATTCTTTTAGCACTTCCATTAAACATCATGATGCATCGTATTCAAATCTATTCCATTGGAAAAGAGCTTAAGATTTTAGTGGCTATAGCTCATCCATTAAAGATTAGTATATAATTTAAATTGTATTTGAATCCATTAAGTAGAAAAATAAAATAATTACATTAGATAAGATATTAAACCAGGTTTAATCCCTTACATTGCTATTGTGTAGATAAAAATGATGTCAGTGAGATTTAATAGATAGCATTTAGTTTGTCTATTGAGTTAATAGTCAATACTCATACGTGCCGGGCAGTAGGTTATATTCGAAAGAATTCACTATTACCGATAATTGTTTAATTTTCTACACTTAAGAAATTGAATAATTAAACCAAAGTTAGGAGAAGGAAAGCAAAAAGTGGAAGATTGTTTAGTTTTATGGGAGATGAATTTTTAATTTAACAATCAAACACTTTTTACTATCATTCATTATACAATAACGAAACTTACAGTTTTATCTAATATGTAAAAGTAACAGTTGGAGTACAAGGAAATGAGATGTAAATATTTATCAAAATACTATAAAGTCGTCGCCAATTTCTGATAATGTCGTTTACAGAAGGGACTAGATTTTATCTGATTAATGGCTTAGCCATTGCAATTGATAATGGTTAATTCTTCCGAGTATCCAGAATGTTTACCTAATTGGCACGTGCGAGATTAACACCCATTTCGCCCCTTTCTCATACGATTACACGTTCACTTTTACTATTCCGAACTGAACTCCCCCGTTTGGCTTTTCAGCATCCCACATTCTTGCATTTGCTGCCTCAGATTTAATATTTATCGCAAAATTGTCGATTTGGTTTATGAAGTTAGATACCATTAGATATGATACCACTAAATATTACACAATATGCAATATATCGACTGATGCTCTGTAAGTATAGTTACAAGGGCGGTCCCATGACGTACAGATGGTGCCAGTAGTTTGGAAAAAAATATTAGATATAAAAAATATAATATATAAAAATATATTATATTATATATAATATAATATATTATATATATTTGGTGAAAAGTAGTAACCTTATAAAACATATATTTTAAGTTTCAAGGCGCTACGTTGGTTAATATTTTTGTTTGAGCTATCAAAACTAAACGATCTCAATGAATTTATAAATTGGTCATCGTTATGTAATTCAATATTTCCATTTGAAAGTCCTCAGCACAACCAATGTTAAAAACGAGCCAGATTCTACTCTGCGGGAGTCTGCTTCTTTCTTTATGACTGTAAAATATTGAGTAGCAGAGTTTAAATGAGGCTGTACGAGCTGCCAATATGAAGACCGTAGTGATCGACCACTTGATGTGTCCACTTCAGATACGGTTAAGAAAATCCACAAAATGGTATTAGATGATTGTCGGCTGAATGAACGTGAGCTAGCTGAAATGATAAGTATTTCAAAAAGTGCTATACATCGTTTATTGACCGAAGATTTGAAGATGAGAAAGCTGTGGGCAAGATGGGTGCCGCGTTTGCTTTCAAGAGATTAAAAAGTAGCCATGGAGACCGCTTTTTGGGATGCGCAGGAGATTATTTTTGGAAATTATAGAAATTATTATTATGGAAATTTTGATTTTTAATTGATGTCTTTCAAATGAAAATTTTGATTTTCAATTGATGTGTTTCGAATTCCAAATAGAATTTTTTAATTTCAATTGGAATTCTTCGAATTTCAATTGGAAATGGTGTAGTATTTTGTGGAAAAATTGTGTAAACCTAAACCTGGAAGTTAAACAAAGGTGTCTGAAATCATATTGGACGCAAAGGCAGCGGTCAATATCTTCCATATAACATATGGAGAATGATAGAGCTATACCAATTTTATAAGAAATTTCAAAAAAAAAAAAATCGTCAAAAGGTCCCATAAAAGAATAATTAACCCTCGAAGATCTACGTACAAAAAGCTATACATGCTCAAAGAACATGATTTTTGGGATTGTTTTCAATAGCGTAAGGCTCACAAATTCACTTAATCCAGAGATGAAATATTTATTCATTTAGTGATTTCAAAACCTCTGGTCTGGGAAGACTGTCAGCTGTTAAATACTTGTCATTTGAAGTGTTATTTATTTGATCAAAGGCTTGCTATTTACGAATATGGATCGCTTAACAACTGAAGAAAGCGTCTAAATAGGTAAAACTTACTGCAAAACTGGTGATACAAACGTGGGCAATTTTCGTGTATTACGGGATGATGATGGTCGTCATTATCGACCTACTGTGCAAGGAGTTGCCAAGATTATAAAGAAATTTAAAGAAACTGGAAACGTTACAGATGTGGTCAGGCCTAAGCATCATCGCAATGTACGCGATGCCAAAAATACCGCTTCCATTACTGAAAGTGTGCCGGATAATCCGAATTTCAATTCATAGTGCTATAGCCGTATGATAGCCGACTTTTTTTTTTGCCTGCAATTGAAGATTGTGAACTAGACGATATGTGGTTTCAACAAAGCGGTGCCACGAGCCACGCAAAGCGACCTATTTTGGCTTTATTGTATGAGAAGTTTTCAGAAAGTGTAATTTCACGTTCTCTTTATGTCAGTTGACCACTAATATCACGCGATTTCATGCCGTTGGACATTTCTTTGTGAGGCTATATCAAAGATCATGTTTACGCGGATTATCCCCAAAATGTGCGAATCCCGAAATGTGCGAAAAGTGGTCGAAAACTACATCCTGAGACTCCACTGCTGCAACCAATATAGAAGCGGTCATTTAAATGACTTTGTATTTCAAAATGACGAAATCCAAGCATTATAATGAAATAAATGTTTCGTCGAAATAATAGCTTTATATATGTTTTATCTAACTTTACTTTTGAAACCGAAAAATGGACAACCATATACATTTTGTTATTTATATTTTATATATATACAAACGTACTTGTACATCGTTGTTGGAAAAATCCAGATTTACTTTCAAGTTATGGTTGGAAATTGATTTTTTCCATATGGATTGTAATCCAGTTTAATGTAGACGTTTAATCGTTACACGAAATCAGTTTTCATATTTTTCATATTATGCACTCTAGATTGACCAGCAAGTGGTGAAAGATGCATTTTATTGTAAGGTAATGTCACATCATACAATGAGCTCCCCCTATCGGATCTTTTATGAAATTACCGTATAAAATTAGCAATACCATGAATTTAAATTTATTATACGAGTATTTGAACCTGATTATTATCCCTCTCTCTTTCTAGTTTATTAAGTATAATACACTTTTGAAACAGAATTCATATTTTCCATATTCTATCCTTAGCTAGATGTAAATTTGTTAATTCTCCTATTTAGCAGGAAGTTTGTGCAAACTTTGTTTTTTCCTATTTTTTTTTTTTTTTTTTTTTTTTTTGACGTTGTTAAACTCCGCACTTTTGCAACTCAACCACAGAAAATTTTAGAAGTTTTAGACACTTTTTGCGTTGCAGTTATTTGACCTTATCCTCTCTCTCTCTCTGCCTGTGTGTGTATGTATGTGTTGTTCCTTTGTAATCCAAAACAAGTACAAAAAATTCGATTAAAACAAAGAAACCCAGAACACTTTGTTTTCGTATTATTGCAATGGACAAAGTTGACGTGACAAATCGGGTCACCTAAAGGGGGCGAAAGGATATAAAGGAAACTGTGGCTGCAGTAAGCCACAGTACCCAGATGCAGTAACTGCAAAATATATTAAATATCAGGGTAACCCAACTTACCGGTAATTTTAATTCCTTTTTTTTGGAAAATGTCACACGAAAACAAACTTAACGAAAAAGAAACAAAAAACTGAATAAAATGAAACGTTTTTCTGGTAACATTCGAAAAGCCACTGCCAGATAAAAAGTACGAAAATCTATGATTCCCGACCACATAAAACTTTACATTTATTTTGAAAAGATACACCACAACTTTTTGAAGAGATAGACAAAGACAAATTTCAAACTAATGCAAATTTTTAGTTTTTGCTTCCATCTGGCAAATCAAAAAAGAAAAAACAAATATATATATATGCTCGTATATATAAAGCTATGTCATAACTTCTGTAAAGTCCGTCTGTTCAGTGATTTGAGTTTTTCACTTTTTATGCCAAAGTCAGAGTTGTGACTCGAATAGTGGCCAAGTGATTAATGCTAATAAATTTTCAGTTTCAATTGAAGTGCACACATTTGACGTTTCGATGTTATTTTGTGTGTTGTAACTACGCGCTGCCTCCACTCAATTGCTGGGGGTGATCCGCCTCCCGAAATGCCCCTTCATGACCGAGCGGCGCACTATTTTAATTGAAATTCCATCGGTTTGAATTTATAGCTGGAATTTTGTACGATGTTATAACTCGTTTTTCTATTGAAAACTAAACTGAAATGAAACTACACTGGTCGACAGAATTGTTATGTTTAGATAAAAAGCAAAAAGTTTATGCAATATAGAACTCATCTAGAACTCGGTAGCATAGATTGCCGTAGTAAAGATATATGCAATTCATTATTCTCGTTGAGTTAAAACGGCAAACGATTTTAGTCAATCATTTACAAACGTAGAGAAATCTTGCATATGGTCATGGAGTCTTTGAAGTGAAAAAAAACGTGGAACTTTGAAGAGTTGTAAACCGCTAACTGCATGAAAAACGACCACAGAATAAACAAGCGATAATTTACACCAGTGCGGCCAAGGACATCATACTACAATATATTAAACGTATTCCAGGATTTTTCATTCAAATAATCGTTGCGCGTTTGGATGTTGAAACTTTTGATAAAGTAACAAATTTGATAAAGACATAAATCCTGTCCCCATCATGGATTTGTTTCTATACTAGAAAGAGATAATCGCAGTAACCAACTAACAGACATTTTTTCTTTTTTTTTTTTTTAATTTCAAAACTGGCATAATGTGGATTACCCCACATCTTTTGATCCAAAAGTTCGAGCACTTTAAATCTAATTCCAGATGATCAATACTGTATTCAAGTAAACAAAGAAGCAGTAACTCAACTTCCGACTTAAACATGCTTGAACTGTCCAGTTTAATTTCAGCTGATCAATATTTTATTCGTATAGACGACGAAGCAGTAGCTCCACCTTAAACTACGTAAAATTATTGAAACATTGCAAATATTGATATTTTGAAATGCACGGAATCTTTTGCGACGACGAACAATTTGTCTCTATAGAAAAAATTCACAAAAAAAAATTGGTCTTCGAAAAAAATGTTCTATAGGAAAAGTATATCTCTGACAAATATCGCGTATTAGCAGTAACCATCTAATGGACATATTTTCCATGTTTTAAAGATTTTAAAGTTTACTCCACAGCTTTCGACTTAAACGTGCTTGAACTGCCCAGTTTAATTTCAGCTGATCAATATTGTATTCATATAGACGACGAAGCAGTAGCTCCACCTTAAACTATCTAAAATTATTGAAACATTGGAAATATTGATATTTAGAAATGCACGGAACATTTTGCAACGACGAACAATTCGTCTCTATAGAAAAAATTCACAAAAAAAAATTGGTCTTCGAAAAAAATGTTCTATAGGAAAAGTATATCTCTTACTGCGTATTAGCAGTAACCATCTAATGGACATATTTTCCATGTTTTAAAGATTTTAAAGTTTACTCCACAACTTCCGACTTAAATATGCTTGAACTGTCAAGTTCAATTTCAGCTGATCAATATTTCATTCATATAGACGATGATGCAGTAGCTCCGTCTTAAACTATCTAAAATTATAAAAACATTTGAAATATTGAAAATTTCAAACACTCAAATTTTTAGATATTGACATACTGAAATACGGAACTTTTTTCGATGACGTAAAATTTCTTCTATATAGAAAAAATTCACAAAAAAAAAATTGGTCGTAGAAAAAAATTTTCTATAACAAAAGTATATCTACAGGAACAACTAGACTCTGACAAACATTTTCAAATGGAAAAACTTGTTATTGACAATTTTTCCATAAGAAAAGTTTGTCGCTGACAAACATTCATAAGAAAAGTTTACAAACTTCCATAAGAAAAGTTTGTCCCTAACAAAATTTTCACAACAAAATCCTGTTCACAACAAAAGTTTGTGCCTGATACATATTTTCAATAGACATACCTTTTCTATATTGAAATATTTTACAAACGAAAACTGTGTCTTCGGCAAACATTTTCCATATGACAAGTTTATCTCCGATAAATATTTCTACATGAGCAATTTATGTCTGACAATCATTTTCTGATGGAAAAGCCTGTCTTTCACAAAATTCTGTCGCCTAAAAATTGGTCATAAGAAAACTTTGTGCCTGACAAATATTTTCTATAGACATACATTTTGTATATTAAAATATTTTACAAACGAAAATTGTGTCTTCGGCAAACATTTTCCATATGTTTTCCATATTTCTACATGAACAATTTATGTCTGACAATCATTTTCTGATGGAAAAGTCTGCCTTTCACAATTTGTTTAAGAGAAAAATTTGTCCTTGACAAATTTTCATAAGAAAGCTTTGTCCCTGACAAAATTTTCACGACCAAATTCTATCGCCTAAAAATTTTTCATAAGAAAAAAGTTTGTGCCTGGCAGATGTTTTCCATAGACATACATTTTCTATATTAAAATATTTTACAAAAGAAAAGTGTGTCTCTGACAAACATTTTCCATAGGAAAACAAACATTTTTCGTAGGAAAAGTTTGTCTTCGGTAGATATTTCTACAAGAACAATTTATGACTGACAATCATTTTCTAATGGAAAAATCTGTGTCTCACAATTTTTTCACGAGGAAGGTTTATACCTATAATTGATAAGCTTTCATAAGAAAGCTTTGTCCCTGGCAACATTTTCACAACAAAACTCTGTTGTGGAAAAACTTTGTATAAGAAAAGTTTGTCCCTGACAAATATTTTCTATAGACATACATTTTCCATATTAAAAGTTTATATTCGAAAAACAATTTACGAACATGTGAAAAGGGTGTCCTACTGCAAACATTTTCCCTAGGAAAAGTTTATCTCCAACAAACATTTGCTATGAGGAAAGCTTGTCTTTGACAAAGATTAGGTATAGGAAAAGTTTTTGACTGACAAATAATAGCTGTAGAAGACGTTAATCTCGGGCAAATATAATATTTTATGTTGGAAAAGACTGGCTCTGATAAATATTTGTTACAGCGAAAGTTTGTTTCTTGGAAACTCGTGAATAGGACATTTTGTGTGGTAAAAGTTTGTGTTTGACAAAACATTTCTGTAGGAAAGGTCTACATCTCTAAGAAAAGTTTGTGCCTGACAAACAATTTCTATAGAATTAAATTGTCTGTGACAAATATTGACATTTTTCTTGGGGGAAAATAGGAACAAAGACAAATTGGAACATAAAAAATGGTTTTCCACAAGAATAGGGGACCCAAAACAACTTCTAATGGGAAAGAATTGTATGAAACAAAAATTTTATAGGGGATCCAAAACAACTTCCTATGGGAAAAAATTGTATGAAACAAAAATTTTATATGAGAAATTTCTATTTATATTGGAAATTTCTGTAGAATAAATTTAGTAACAAAATTTTTCTATATGAACTTTGTATTGCCCGACAAAATTTGTCTATAGGTAAGGTTTTTCTCTAAGAACAATTTTCCGTAGGAAATGTTTCATTCTGTTTTACAACAGACAGAAAAATGTACCAAACGGTACAAAAATGTACCAAAACGATACAGAAAGTGACTAAAAACTTGAAGAAAGTTCGATTTCAGCAGAGTAGCGAATGTTTTAGATCATTGCTCCAATAGTCGATTATGCTCTAAATTAATAGTATGATAAGACATTTCGATGACCTCCTTAAACCTTTATGAAACCCAGACGGCACTGGGTAGGTCATTATTAATGATCGTTGTTATTTTGTTGCCCAATTGCCATATTGATTGAAACATCCTTGAGATAAAGAACAAACTTATAAAAAATGCTGCATTAAATGAAACGAAATGAAGTAAAATAATTACCTCTTACTTATGATACAATATTTTGAAAAGCTTAAGTGCTAATTGATGCAATATAATAAAATTACTAGTGCGCCATCTATAGTCCATTTATTCTACTTTAGTACGATAATGATTCCTGGCAGGCAGGCCATAATGTTTTGAAGCTTCATTACAATCATAATAATGGCATGACAACCGAAATAAAGAGTGTTTTCATTTTTGAGAGTTATTCGTATTAAAGTGTAAGTCATTATTTGATAAAAAAAAAATTCCTTAAGAATTGTATTGGAAAAATATATGAAATTGTCTTCAGCACATATTCCCAAGCATTACTTCACTTTATAAATTTAAAATCGCCAGTTACCATTTTCAACGTTTCTGCAATCTAGTGTACCAATTGCTAGTAATCGAATTAAATTACTATGCCACGGTTTCATTACCTAATACTGCGGGAAAGGCGGGCAAATAAAGTAATGTGGACTCGTACTTTTTTTGACCAAAATGTGGTTTAGGTCTGTGACGTGATTGCACTCGCTAATGAGGAAGTGTGATAGGAATGTGATGTCAATTATAAAGTGTGTGCTATGTGGGCAGAGGGATGTTTGGAAAGTTTGAGAGAAAGATTAAGAAATATTGATATTTACAATAGAAGCTTGAACATTCTGCTATGCTCCCCGGTAATTATAGTAAACCATCTTCTAACAAAGGTTAGTGGAACAAACGCCAAAGTTCAAAAGATTTCAAATCCATAAATTCTAAGACACAACAATCTGTTTTCTCTTAAATGTTTACCCCTGAAATTCATAAATATGTATATTTTAGTTTCCGCGGATCATGATTTTTTATATACGATAATAAAGTTTTAAATTGAAATAATTGCTTTATTTTTTTTTTTTTAATTTCAATTTTAGGCTTTTTATGACGTAAAGCGGTGTTGTTGAAGAAAATATTGCGTGACAATTAGTAGCTCATGGTTGCCTAATAAATCTCTACACGAAACAAAGTGTTTGAGTCGTATAGATTACGAAACAACAATCGGTGAACGCTGTTTTCTTTAACGAAAAGCAGATGTGGACGTTTTGTGATCTCAGTTAGTACAGAAATTTCAGTCGAGTGAATTCACTTACATACACCTTCACTCTGTATACTCCTGTTACACATTAACAACATTCTGGGTCGTACTAGAAGGGGCGCGATAAATCGCTATATTCTAATCAAAAAATACTTTGAATCAAATGAAAAAAGCACTATAAGGTTTACAAATAATAGAGGGATAGCTGTTGTGCTACAACATTTGGTGCCTTAAAAGGCGAGGCCGTCGGTCTATTTTCATTTGCTAAACTAAATTTACTAAACGCCAAGTTTACTTTAAGGCAATTGAATGAAAAATATGAGTTCAGTGAGGTCATTTCTATGGGAGTTACCAGAGAGGATATGCTCAATAGCTCGACTTTTCTTAAGGTTTACAGAGGATTATAAATCAATATAACAGATCAAAATCAAGACTACTACAACCTACCAGTTATAAATTGCAGAAGAAAGATTGAACTTTTTAATATCGTTCAATTTATATGGAGGGTAGCAGTAGAAGGAAGTAATCCCCAACGTTAGCTGAATTTAGTTTAAGGTATGAACTTAATTACATATCTAATAGGTTACATTACCCATTTGTATGGGAAGCATCAATATGAATGTAGCTAATCGGTCGATTTTTTCAAATTCTTCTTCTTCTTCTCACGTAGCGACTGGAATAGACAGCCTTATCTATTATACGCCGCCCGTAGAAAATAATTCCAAGCGCTTCGATCTTCTACACTTCTCCTTCAATTCGTCACACCAATCTTCGATAGTATTTCAAAAACCTAACCCTTCACGGAATTTTGGTCACCCTCTTCCGCGTCGTCCATCGAGTTCGTTGTCGAAAACTTTCCGTGCCGGAGCATTTGGGTCTATCCGCACTACCTGACCCAGCCAACGCAATCGCTGTATGTTAATGCGTTTGACCACATTGATGTCGGCATACAGCTTATACAGCTCATTGTTCATGCGACGCCGATACTCTCTCTCTTTCCGGAGTATTTTCCTCTCGAAAACTGCCAGTTCTGATTCATCCGCTTGCGTTGTAACCAACGATTGTGTGCTATATAACAAGACGGGTAGAACCAACGTGTGGTAAAGTCGGATTTTTGTTTGTCGAGAGTCAACAAATTTTATCAAATTTTACCAAGCATTATAAACAAAAGCAATTAATGTAAACTACAGTCTATGTATTAGGAACTACAGGAAAAAATTCCAAAATTCGAAAATAGATAACTTTGTATGGGATATACCAGAAGGAGCTGATGAAAATAATCCATTCACAATTTCCAGTTATGATCTGGCGAAATATTACGCAATGTTTTGAGTAGATTTTGGGGACGGCCAGTCAGACAAATGAACATCCTTCAAAATCCTGAAAACCCCACTTCCTTCTGGGTGTTACATTTTTATAATATCAAATCATAAATGTTGCCATAGGCCTTGCAGTCATATAAACAATAATACCAGGTTATCCATTTTTCGTTTACAAAAGTAAAGATAAATGAAATACACATAAAGCCATGAAAATTTTGATGAAACTTTTATTTCATTGTAAGGCTTGAATAATTTAAATGACCGCCTCTGGATTGGCAGCAACAGTGTATCATTTTGAGGTAGTTTTCGACCGCTTTTTCGCACACTTCGGGTGGTACCTCAGCGATAACTTGACTAATATTGGCTTTGAAATGCTTCAAAGTTTGAGAGTTATACGCTTAAACACGGTCTTTGTTGTAGCCCCATACAAAAAAAGTTTAACGGCCTCAAATCGCATGATCTTGGTGGCCAAATTGACGTCATCAAAACGTGAAATTACGCTTTTTGGAAACTTCTTATGTAATAAAGCCAAAATCGGTCGTGGTATGTGACTCGTGGCACCGTTTTCTTGAAACCACATATCGTCCCGTTCAAAATCTTCAATTGCACAACAAAACAAATTGGGTTATCATACGGCCTTAACGCTTTGAATTGAAATTCGTATTATCCGCCACTTTCACTAACAGAAGCAATATTTTCGGCAGTGCGTACATTGCGATGGCACCTAGGAGGCCTGATTACATCTGTAACGCTTTCAGTCTGTTCAAATTTCTTTATAATCTTGCCAATTCCTTGCACAGTAAGTCGATAATCACCTCTTAATGAATGATTCGTTTGAATCTCCACTTTTGCAGTAAGTTTTAACTAGTCTTACGCATTCTTCGGTTGTCAAAGGATTCATATTCGTAAATGGCCAACCTTTCACAAAATAAATAGCACTTCAGATGACAGGTATTTAACAGCTCACAGCCTGGCTAGACCGGAGCTTTTGAAAGCACTATATGGATAACCCTGTATAACTGCATCAACCATTTTGTTATTGCGTGCATTTTGGTATGACCTTTACCAGCTCTCGCTAATGAATCAACAAATGAAACTTCCCTCGCTTTCGTCAATACATATAGTAGGCTAATGATGTCCGTAGCGTAATGCATATGGAATTGAATTGGAAAATTTACGCTCAAATAATAATACATTGTCATTAGCATGCAATCGCATTCGGCTAAGTCGCCGTCGCGCCCCCTCTTCCCCCACACAGCTTTAACACGTTTTTAAATTGCCCACCAAGATATGGCGCCAATGTATCAAAACCATATCAGCAGGTTATGCGGTTTGCAAATGACCCACCAAACATTTCATTCCATTCCATTCTCTTCCTCCTTCGCAAATGCTTTTGCCAAACGTAGTACTACGTTCGAAATATTAATAATGTGGCCATTTCTATTTTATACACGTAAAATTGCGTAAAACTTTTAATACTTAACCTCTGTTGTTTGATAAAGAAATATTTTCAAATTTATTTCAGTTCAATGTTCGCTTACCTGTAAAGAGAGGGAAGAAAGAAAAAGAAAACAAAGTCAATAAATTTTAAATGACTAAAGGATGTAGAAGTGTACAACATTTTATTGCTGATGTATGATATGAACAAATAGATAATAAAAGACTTTATAAAAAAGAGAACAAGAAAAAGTCAGAATGAAAATGTAGCCAAAGGT
>JAHXMU010000664.1:127266-146878 GCA_019455685.1 Philornis downsi
AATAAAAATAACATTCATCTAGAAATAGAATATTCCTTTGTAAAAATATTATTTTATGTGAAATTTCTTGATGACTATTCCAGTTATTTTACATTTTGAAGCTATTGAAAATGAGCTATTTTTGTAGCATAGCCATATGAATACGAAGGATTACAAAATTAGCAAGTAAACATTAGTAAGCTGTTTTTAAACCGGGCCGTACAAGCGTTTCTATCGTTTAAATCGTCCAACTGAAATCAAGCATAAAAAATGTAATTAAAAAAATACCCAATTTGTGCATTGAATTGCAAGATTTATTTAGCGCAATTGGAATAATACGATTTAGGTAAAAAATGCAACGTAGTGTTTCATAACTTGTTGTCGTAATCATGTAAATACTATGAATTGACGATATGAAAACAAAGTGTAGCAAAATGTAATCATTTAGAAGAAGTAAACATTGTAAACATTGGTAAGCTGTTTTTAAACCAGGTCGTACAAGCGTTTTGATCGTTCAAAACGTCTATTTGAAATCGTACACAAACATTGAATTTAAAGAAATAGCCAATTTGTGCGTGACATTGGAAGATTTAATTAGCCTAATTAGAGCGATCCGAATTCGAACAAATATACAAACTTTTTTCCTATAACTTGTTGTCATAGCCATGCAAATGCAATGGACTGACGATATGAAAACAAACTGCAGCAAAATGTATTCATTTAGAACAAATAAATATTGGTAAGCCGTTTTTAAACCAGGCCGTACAAGCGTTTTGATCGTTCAAAACGTCCATTTGAAATCATACATAAAAAAATGTAATTAAGAGAAATACCCAATTTGTGCATGACATTGGAAGACTCAATTCGCATAATTGGAACGATCCGAATTACGACAAATATGCACCGTTCTGTTCGATAACTTGTTGTGGTTTGGAAGATAATTCAATTATGCTTCTCTCATAGAAACCCTTGTGCCATTTGCAAAAGAAATTTGCTGTCATAATCATGTACATACGAAGGACTGACGATATGAAAACAAAGGGCAGCAAAATGTATTCACTTAGAACAAGGTGTTCACTTAGAACAAGTAAACATTCGTAAGCTGTTTTTAAACAAGGCCGTACTAGCATTTTTATGGTTTAAAACGTCCATTTGAAATCATACATACATTTAATTAAAAGAAAAGATATATTTAGCGTAAATAAAAAGATCAGATTTAGGCCAAATATGCACCGTTCTATTCGATAACTTGTTGCCATTTTGAGGGCAATTCCATTATGATTCTCTCAAAGAAACCGTCGCGCTTATTGGCAAAAAACTGAGACAGTTGATTTTCACAAACTTCTCATGAGGCTAATTTTTCACCAGCAAAATCGTTCGCCATAGACAGGAACAGGTGGTAATCACTTGGTGTCAGGTCCCAACTATAAGGTGCAATCATAAGAACTTCTCAACCATACTCTTGGAGCTTTTGGCGAATCACTATCTAAGTCTGTGGCTTTTCGTTGACTTGACGAAACACGATTCCTTTCATATTGGCCAAAGCTGGTCGCTTCTGAGCTATTGCTTCCTTCAGATGATCCAAATGTTGGCAGTACAAGTCCGAAATACGTGCTTGGCTGTAGGGTAGCAGCTTATAGTGGATGATTCCTTGCCAATCTTACCAAACACGCAGCTACCTGACCGTTAATCCTGTCTTTATGCCTGTCTTTCCCACTGTTTATGTCTACTCACGGATATCCGACCACGACTGTTTTCACTCAACGCTCTCGTAAGTGACCCGGTCACTAAACGCTTTAGGAATGTGTCGATTTTGTTACGATTTAGCAGCGGCTCACAACCGTGAATTCCGTCTTTCCCACTGTTTATGTCTACTCACGGCTATCCGACCACGACTGTTTTCACCCAACGCTCTCGTAAGTGACCCGGCCACTAAGTGCTTTAGGAATGTGTTGATTTTGTTGCGATTTAGCAGCGATTCACAACCGTGAATTCTGTCTTTCCTGCTGTTAATGTCTGCTCACGGCTATCCGACCACGACTGTTTTCACTCAACGCTCTCGTAAGTGACCCGGTCACTAAACGCTTTAGGAATGTGTCGATTTTGTTGCGATTTAGCAGCGATTCACAGATGGAAATTCAGTCTATATATAGGTATATTTCCAAATGCAGCGCCTTGTATCTAGTTTTGTTTAAGTGGTTCCAAACAGTTTTTTCTGCAATATTTAGTTCCTAGACGATCGAAACAGTACTTACATGGTGTTCAAACTTGTTGGTTTCTACTATTCTGGCGACATTTTACGTTTCAAAGCTTAGAGCGTCTTTGACATTAAAATTACTGAAATGGGATCTACAAAACCAAAATTGATTGTGATTGACTATTGCAGTATTAGAACCATAACCACTATTCACATTTCTAGCCGCCTGTCTTCCGTGCGTTTTCGCAGTTATCAAAAAAAGCAGTAAAATATGGCACATTTTTTAACATTTGCTGGTGTACATCTTTGACGCTCGCTCAAATAAAACTGTGTCAAGCAATTACAAAACTGTTTGAGTACGAATTCTTATCTTTCTAATGCCATCTAGCGTTACCCGATTGCCCTTATGCAACGCGAGTTACACATTACTAGAGCCATTTATTGGGAAAAATAATAGATTTTTATATTTCCTACACCTTATAAGGTACAAGACGATATTTTCTAGTAGCTGTTCAGTTAATTTTGTATTTCAAAATTATTACATGTGAACTATATTTGTACTATAACCGTGTAGATAAAAAGGAATGACAATATGGAAGCAAAACGTAGCGAAATCTATTCGATACGGACAACTTTATGTTGGTAATTTGGCTTAAAACAAGGCCGCAGAAGTATTTCGATGGTTTAAATCGTTCAATTGAAATATGACATAATTTGTAAATGCCTTCTCTTCAGTGTAACCTCGCCTCTAGTAGAGGAATAGAGCATCATACTTTATAAATACGAATGTGTAGTATACAAGTTAAGATACTCACAGACTATGTGGCCAAGTCTCAAGATATTCTGCTAAAAACTTGACAACATCTTTGATTTAATATTTTCTCGTTAGTAATTTTAACGATTCTGCATAAGAAATCCTATCCACCTTAACTAAAAGCTTTAAGTGCTGTCTATATTTTCTCCTCTCGGCATCCACAGGACGTATCTTCTTGAAATTTCACACATTAGTTTGCACGTCGTGCATTTCGCTTGTAGGCATTTTGCCATTTTGTCTAAATAAATTTCCGTTCATGTTTATTTTCATGGTTCGTTTGAAAATAGAAATATTTTATTGCTTATTAACAAAATTTCCTTCTGCCTCCACTCACACCTGTTGATTTTCGAAATGACTTTTGCATTGAATAATTGCACAAAATGCCGGCAAAATGTTCTTGCCTTTTCTACCTCAAATAGTTTCAATTCAATTACTCATATTCGTTATAATAAAATTGCATCCCCCACACCTTCTTTTCATTACACTCAACTTTCCTGCATTTCAAACATCAGCTGTGAAAGGATCCTTTCTACCTACACATTCACATTCTAACCACACAAACACAAATACATATTGCCGTAAGGAGCTCCATCATTTTCATCATCAATATCGGCTGTCATTTCGTTTTAGCTTAACTTCTCTTCCATTTGCAAGGCTTTTGCTGACTTGTGAAATGGTTTTTAACAAAATTTGACTACAATAAATTGTGTGATTTATCTTTTGGTAGATGTTCAGTTCAACCCTTTCAGCTTCATATCATATCCAAGGCATCTATTTAGTTTCTTGTGCAATATCGCAGCAGCATCTTGTGAACATCTTCATAGTCGACGGTCCTCAATAGTTTGGGTGGTGGTCGTCGTTGGTTGGTGTGATGGTGGCGTTTCAGGCTGCTGCTGCTGCTGGTGGTGTGTCATGCACGTCTGTCTGTCTGTCTGTTTGTCTGTTTTCGTTTATCATTTGGCAGGTTATAAATTGAAATTGGAAATGTTCATGTACACAGACATATGAGCATATATGTATATGTTTCTAACACATCCACTCATGAATATATTCACATTCAATGTAATGAAGTGTGCAAGTGACAAAAGCGGAAATGTACCCATCCTTTCTGCACCCTCCCCAAACACATGGAGGCAGAGCAAGAACATGAGCGTCACCATAGATAAGCCCGTAGCTTCAGCAGTCATAGCAGCCAAAGTACCAGCAGCTGCAGTTCCCCATTTTGATTGTTGATTTTCAATCATGTAAAACGGATATTGGCTGTTTATCACTTGATGGATTTTCGAAAAGTGTTTACATGATAAATGATGGCAAATGTGTTGACAGAAAAGTCATAAACTACTAAATCGAATGAATGAGCGAACGAAAAATTTGCTCAAAAATTTAAGTAATTTCCGTTAGAAAAATTAAAATGTTGTAAAAAAACACACACACACACTGAAATGATATTTCAAAACAACAGCATAAAATAAGGCTCAAATGATAACTATATCGGCTGTCCGATTCGATCCAAACTGCAAATAAATTGGTGTTACAACGCTTCTCCATTGGCAAATCGCTTCAAAACCAGTCCAGTTCTCTCACTTTTAAAGTGTGAAGTACAGGGTGTCTGTCGGGTAGGTATACTACTTTGTTTTGCCGCCATTTCGGTAAACATTAGTCCTGACACTTTATATTTGGCAGTCGTGAAGTAGAGACTCGGCAAATTTATTATGGAAAAATATTCAATAAATCAACGTGTTTTAATCGTTAAAACATTTGATCAAAATCAATCATCGATTACTGTAACGATGAGAAAGTTACGTGAAATTTTTGGGAGGAACAACGTGCCAACAACACGCACTATTTATCCAGTAGAGAATGATTTCGAAGAAAGAGGGTCTGTAGCTGATATGCCACAACGTACTGCAAGATCGGCTGAAAACATTACTGGTGCTCAAGAAAGTGTTCAAAACAATCCATCAACTCAATTCGACGCCGTGCTCAGGAGCTTGATCTTTAAAGAATAACTTTGGGCACAATTTTGCACAAGGATTTGCATTTGTTTCCACTTAAGATTCAGTTGACGCAAGAGCTTCTTCCACAAGACCATTTACGCCGCCGTACATATGCCAATAGGATGTTACAGCTCGCCCATGACAACCCCGATTTTCATGAAAAAATCATAATGAGTGACGAAGCACATTTTCGTTTGAATGGATATCTGAACAAACAGAATAGTCAGTTCTGGGCAATAGAAAACCCTTAAATTATTCATCAGTCACTTTTGCATCTGGTGTGCAATTTGGTCGGGAGGAATTGGACCTTGCTTCTTTGAAACTGAAAATGGCGATATCGTGATATGATAGAAAACTTTTTAACGCCGCAACTTCATGCTTTGGGCTTGATTTACATGTGGTATCAACAAGACGGCGCCACATTGCATACACCCAGGATTACAATGGAATTACTGCAAGACCTCTTTCCACAACAAGTTATTTCAAGAAATGGTGATGTTGATTGGCCTCCACGGTCGTCTGATTTGACTGCTCCGGACTTTTTTTTTGTGGGGATATCTGAAAAGCAAGGTTTATGCAAACAAACCAGAAACGCCTGAGCAACTTAAACAACACATTCGTGATGAAATTAATGAAATTCCGCGTGAAATGTATGAGAATGTAATGAATGTAACGAATGCTTAAAAGGGCTCGAATTTGTGAGGCTAACACCGGCGGACATTTATCTGATATTGTATTCCATACAAAATTGCTGACATTAAATAAAACATTTATCAATATAAGACCCATTCTGCTTCATTTAATCAAAAATTATAAACAAACAAAGTAGTATACCTTCCCGACGGACACCCTCCTGTATTATTAGAGTAAAAGTTTTTATACTTTTCCCATTTAAGCTGGCGGAGTCTAAAGTCTATATCTATACTATATATAGACTTTATCTTTACTGTATTATATTTTACTATATCGTTATATAGATGTCTTTATGAGCATAATATCTTTGTGAACCCAACGTAGCCTCCTTGAACTCGATTTTTATGGATCGAAATCGCAATCTGAAATAAGTGCGTACTACAATATTTTCCCATTTGCGGAATCCTTTGGAAATCATAACAGTTCTTGACTTTCAAATTGAGAGATATCTTTTCAATGAAATGCCCATTCTAGCCAGAGGAGTCTAAAGTCGCTTCACAATATCTTCATATCAGTAGGCATAAGTAAAATTTATGTCGATTTAGAATGAAGGCGAATTTAAACGTTAATATTGATGCGAAGCATATTTATGTCTTTCTATGTCATTTTATATTTTCCTGTGACTTAAAAGTAACAACAAATATTACATGATATCTCAGTATCTCGCTCAGTAAAGAGCGAGAGCGATTTGTGTGTCCTCTACACTCTCATAAGATTCCATAAAATACGAGGTTTGCCTGTTGTATGGCGATATCTCTAAACACCGGCCACTATATGGGCTTTTCAAAGAGAGATGAATTCAACAAAAGTTGTTCACGCTCGAAGCACTTTGAAGAAAATGATCGTACATTTCTTCTGAAAAATCGATAATCATCCATTAGAGCAGTGGCAAACGGTTAATTCAGAAGATATATTACTATATTTTGTGAAAAGTCTTTGCAGATATAGGAAGACGAAGTACGGTATATGATAGATTCTCTACTATGACAATAAGAACTCTACCCGCTCACTTTAAACAAATGATTACTCGAGCACTTAAAACATTGAGATATTGGATTATCTAACGTCTTGATCTAATATAGTTCCCAATTAATTCCTTTTATCCATTTATACACAATAGTCAAGTTTCTTTCGGGGCCCGAATAAGTTTTTGCTTTACTTACAATTCATGTTGTAGAATTATCTTATTTGAAGATGAAAAAGAAGTGGCTTCAGTCTCTATACAAGCAAGTTGTTTTCAAATTGTGTCGATTTTTCCAATTTCGACCTTACGAGGGCGGTCCTAACACTAATAGGGGCAATAGTTTGAAAAAAATTATGTTGGCGAGAAGTGGCAACCTTACAAAATATATGTTTTAAGCCTCAAGGAGCCACGTTATTTAGAATTTTTATGTGAACCATAAAAAGTAAACGATCTCAGAGACTTGGTAAAAAATCGAAAAAATTGGTCACCGTTATGTAATTCAATATTTCCATTTGAAAGGTCTCAGTCCAACCAATATTAAAGCCGAGCTAAATTCTACTGTGGGGACGACTGTAAAATATTAGGTGGCAGAGCTTAAGCGAGGTCGTATGAGCTGCCAAAACGGATACCGTAGTGGTCGCCCACTTGAGGTGTCCACGTCAGATACGGTTAAGAGAATCCACAAAATGTAGATGCGTGAGCTAGCTGAAATGAAAGGCATTTCAAAAAGTGCTATACAACGTATATTGACTGAAGGTTTGACGATGAAAAAGCTGTGCACAAGATGGGTGCCGCGTTTGCTTTCAATAGAGCAAAAGAAGTGTTGTGAAGATTAGTTTCAGTAGAGTGTTTAGCGAAGTTTCACCGCAATAAAACAGATTTTCTGCGTCGATTTGTAACCGTGGATGAGACATGGAGTCACCGCTTCACACATGAGACAAAGGAACGGTCAAACAAAGCAATGGACTGGAATGGGAGAATCGTGCCTAAAGAAGGCGAAGACGGTTCCATTGCGGTTGGCATCAGTTCTTTGGTATGCGCATTGGATTAATCTTATAAATTATTTTCAAAAAGGAAAAACCATCAACAGAGAATATTATGCTAATTTATTGCAGTGTTTAGGTGATGAAATTATGAAAAAAGGACGCATTTGGCGAAAAGGAAAACGTTGTTTCATCAAGACAGTGCTCAGGTTTACTCATCCACTATTGCAATGGCCAAAATCAATAAATTAAAGTGCGAATTGCTTCATCATGCACCTTATTCGCTAGATTTAGCTACCTCGGATTATTTTCTATTTTCAAACTTGATTGATTGACTTTTCAAACTTGATGGCCCGGTGGTAAAATGTTTACCCACAATGAAAAGATGTAGTCTGTGCTTGATGGTTATTTTAAGGAGTTTGACAGTTCTTACTATAAACAGGGTATAGAAGCTATTGAATATCTCGGGAAAAAGTTTATTGGACTGAAAGGAGATTATGTTGAAAAATAAAGTAAACTTTTCCCAACCTTTTTGTGTCTTCTTTGTTAGATCGGCTAGTTTTTGGACCAACATCGTAACAAGCCAAGTTCTTGCCGTGTCTGTACTCGACGTAGATATATATGTAATATTTATCAAAAAGTAGCGAAGGGTTCCAATAGAACTCTTCTGATTAATATTTACCAGTCGTATTGCACTCTTATTTTTGCGTCTTCGATAAATATGTGAGCATTTGATATTGAATAGATGTATTGAATATTACGAAAAGGGCTTGATTTGTAAACAAAACGTTTCCTCTATCGCAAACAGATTATCCCTTTAAATTTCACTTCTGCCACCAATCTTCATGACACACTCCACTTCTTTTGTCAATCCATGCGAAAGTAATAAAATTGCCTTCAAAACGCCTACCCCGCAAAGTTCTCAGGCCAACATTCAAAACCGTTGTTAAATAACTTGTCATCGTCATCCCCTCCAATTGTGTACATGTATTATTTAGAAACAAATATCATGAAACAAGGGACAATAAGCTTTACAGCAAACAACTAAACAATGGACGCAACTCTGACAAGGTCAATGTTGACTTAACAATTACAATGACTGTCGACTACACAACAGCTAAGTGTTCACACTTTAGCATATGAATTGTCTTAACTAAACAAACCAATATAAAACTAATGGCTTTCTAACTAACAGAAGAAAGAAGACAGATGGAGGATAACTTCTATGATTCGGCTTTTATCTGGACAATAAATACACAGACTACAAAATGACTGCAAAAGTAGTATTTAAATTGTACGGATGTAGTAAATATAGGTACGATGCGAGGGTGCTCCAAAAATTAACCGACCTAACAAAGAAGACCTAAACGCTGCAATAAATTAGAATAATATTCGCTGTTGATGATTTCTCTTTTCTGAAGATAGTCAATAAAAAATAACGCCATGCGCATCACAAAAAACAGAAGCCATGAACTTGCCTGCGGATGGTACCGTCTTTGCCTTCTTTGAACGCGATTCTTCCATTCAAGTCCACTGCTTTGACTATTCCTTTGTCTCAGGTGTGAAGTTGTAGACCCAAAATACCGGCTATATTGCGGTGAAACTCTGCCAAACACTCTACTAACGCATATTGACGACGCAGTTTTTCCTCTATTGAAAGCAAGCGCGGCATCCATCTTGCGCACAGCTTTCTCATCTTCAAATCTTCGGTGAATATATGATGTATAGTGCTTTTTCAAATGCCTATTATTTCAGCCAACAATCATCCAATACCATTTTGTGAAATTTCTTAACCGTGTCTGGCGTAGATACCTCAACTGGTCGGCAACGACGGTGCTCGTTTTGGAAGCTCGTACGGCCTCGTTTAAACTCTGCTATCCAATATTTTACAGCCATAAACGAAGGAGAAGACTCCTCCAAAGTAGAACCCAGCTCGGCTTTAATGTTGCTTGGACTGAGACCTTTCAAATGAAAATATTGAGTTACGTAACGGTGACCAATTGTTTCCATGTTTACAAATTCACTGAGATCGTTTACTTTTGAAGGCTCAAATAAAAGCACTAAACAACCTGGCGAATTGAAACTTAAACTACCTCCTTTGGCCGCCTTTAATTAAGTTACAAAAAAGACAAGAGTATTAGCGAGGTCATTCAGTACTAACTATATATAGAATCACCCACTGCCGCCCAACAACGTGCGGCCACCATTGAATCATTTGCTATGGCTCTACTCTTTTCTTCGCTTTAATTGCGGAAATTGCTGTTGTGAAATTGTATTTGTGAAAAGTAGGAAAATTGAAAATCTTTTTCTATGATTTGATGTTTTTCTTGTTGTTGTTTTTGTGTCGCCTACGTCATTTTCGAAAGTGTCACATTGTAATGGGTAATCGTAAAGAAGTGCACTCGTAGAGCTCCTCATCCATCTCTGCTCGTGGACGTCATTCCAATCAATTTGTGTCAAAAGACTCAAATTGAAGGCAACTTTACGCTGGATTGCAAGTATTTTCATGTGATAAATTGCATGTAGAATGCAATTGTAGCAAAATCAAAATTGCGAAATGGTGTAAAGATATAAGACCGAAGACTGCCAGTAAAAAAAGAAAAAAACAAACGGATTAAATAGCTCTACAATGGAGGAGGTGTTGGAGGCGTTGACTGTGGCTTAGCAAAAAGATGATGTATTAGAAGTTGGAAGCAATTGTGCTATAAAATTGTAATAAATCATTCAATGAATAGTCTTTTACATAAATTATTCATACATATATATAACTGCTTCTAGTTTTCAATTTAAACTACACAGGTATATCGAGCCTTAGAAATATTTAGTAACACTGTGACGGATATCTGATATCCTTTCATAAACTTCATTAATGTCTGGGCTACACTTTGTTTTGTAAGGCGTAAAATGTGATTTCGGCGATTTCAAAATGTGTGAAAAAAATAACTTCCATTAAATTTATTAAATAAATGGAATTTCTGCTGCACAAAAGTTTAGAATGTAGTAGAGAGCTTTCGTTAACAGATTTTGTAGGAAAGAAATGTTTACAAACAAATCAAAGAAGAACTATTTGAAGACGAAGAGCGCCTTAAACTGCCACCAATGTCTTACCAATGAAAGTCCATTCCAACAAATCCGAGATTTAGTGCTTAAAACCCGGAGTTTGCTGCTGATGATGGCATTCTAAGCGTATCAGTCAACTCCATTTTAAAAGATATTTTGAGCCTCAGAGACATTAAACATCAAAAGCTGCCAAAAAATACTCAATTTTTCTACCATGACCGTCGCGTTTAAATCGTTGGAGAGACAATTTCTCGCCACCAAACTAATGCAATATAAAACTCTTTATTACAGGAAATTAGACTTGAATCTATATTTATGATCCAGCAACAGCCGACCAATCAAGTGAATATCGCGCCAATGGTATAGGAAAACTAAATAGATCGCACAAAGTCCCTTAAAACTCAAATTTGTGCTTGCAATTTCTTCAATTATTATGACATTTTGCACTATGAATTTCTTCCGCCATTTCAGTCGGTCAACAATAAATATTATTTGAGTGTTACGCGTCTCTAACGCAAAGCTATTGGCGGAGAAATATGTCAGATTTGTCGGCAGACAACTCTTGGTTTTAGAGCCACGATAATTCGCCATTTTAAACTGAGATGTCCCTTCTTGGGTTTTTCGCTAAAAATTCATCTAATGTTATTTCACAAATATCGTCTTAACCTAATTTAGAATCGCGTGACTTTTGGCTCAAAGAAGCCTTCGGGGATATCGTTTTGAGTTGATTGTATAGACTCAACGTGAACTGCCGTGTTCTGTGAAGACAGTACTGAAAGATGACTATTTGACAAGCCTCGAGGATTAGAAAAAATATTGGTTGACATAAATGTATTGCAACCGGGCGAATATTGAATACTGAAGGCGATGAAATGGATTTAGATGAATTAACTAAGGTTTATTTTATTTTCAAACAAATAATTGAACACAATATTCATTAACAAATAAAATATATATTTTCCTATGTTGGATTTAACACCACTTATGTGATTGTAACGAAACTTCGAAAGGTTTGCATTAAAATATGACCGATGGTTTATAAAATAGTACAATAAACGCGCTATAGGTGGCGCAAGAAATTAATATGTATATTAAATAGCGCCTACAAAAATGTAAATAATCAAACGCTACTACTAATTAAATCGATTTTACTACAGAATTTTGAAAAAGTCGTACAGTGGTTTATAAAATAGTACAATAAACGCACTATAGGTGGCGCAAGAACTTAATATGTGTATTAAATAACGACTACAAAAATGTAAATAATCAAACGCTACATAATTAAATCGATTTAACTGCAGAATTTTTGGGAAAGTCGTAAAGTACCAACTATCAAGCTTCACGACCGGCCTACAATAAAGTAATCACCCAGCTTTCTAAGATTTCAACACTTGTGTAAATGCCAACATAGATTTTATATGTAAATAATAGATTTAAGTTTTCTATCGCTAAACTGACGAGATCTTACTGGAAAATTGGCGACAGAAAAGACTCTCTTTTGTGCTCGTTTAAGGGAATTTCCATCAGTTTTTCTTAATAATTCAGCCTAGATTTGCGAGACAAAAAAGCGTAAAACAACGTCAAAAAAGAGGCACAAAACCATAAAAATAGAATACAATAAATTATAAATTCGATGGTATCGGTTCAGATGCATTCAATCGGACATCAGTACCATAAAGACCGGCATTCATCGCGTCATATGTTTCCAGTATGTTTTACCATACGATCACTATTTCGCTTTTAACAGACTTGACAAATTCATCTAAGCCAAACATTGGAACTCTAATTTTTCATAAGTTAAGAAATATCAAGAATATTGACGTTTTTTTAATTCAATTGAGACCGTTATTCTTAACAAAAAGTGTGTTTGAAAGTCATTCAAAATCGATTGTCTTGCTGGAAAATATCGATAATGTGCCGCAACTAATATTGCAAAATAGTCATATGGCGTACACGGACATTGAGTTACGATTGATCATCATTAGTTCTCTTTGCAGACATATAACATGACAATTTTGCCGACATAAAGATTTATTTGTGTTGGATGCCTAATGCATAATTTGAAAAATTGCTCCAAAAAAAGCCAAAATAAAAAAAACTGTTGAAAAGAATTGAGATGTTAAAAAAATTGTAAGAGCCCGAAACCAAATAGCGCTCAAAAGTCGGGGTGTATCAGCACGAACAAACTACATCAGAATATGCGCACGAAATACTTCATGTCGTGAAGTTTCCAGTCGAAACAAATGGTTCACTAATTCATCGGAGAAGCGGTTATGTCGTTAGGATGCCGATAAAGCTAAAGGAAATGCAACATTCGGACACATATCATAATTTGCCATGACAACTCAGTTCCAACAAATAACACTGCAACAAGCTTTGAGTTGCTAGATCGTTTACGGTACAGGCCTTGGCACAAACTAATTTATTTTTACTGCCAGCATAAACGTTACACTACGAGGCTAAAGTTGTTTGATATCTTAAGAAACTGTTAATGCATTTAGATTGCATACGATATTTTGGAGTTACACTGGATCGTAAGAAGTGAAATTTCAAACAGTGAAATTTTAAGCAAAAAACGTGAAAGAGATTTTAACAATTACTGTTTAAAAACAATACTGTCTGAATGTTTCCTTAAAACATATCACTCGATTCGTTCGTCAAACAAACGAACAACTATTTGTGTTTGTCCTTTGTTATCTATTTGGTGGTTTCAAAACCGCCGGTAAGGCTGTCGGCTGTTAAATACCTGTCATCTGAAGTGTTATTTATTTTATGAAAGGTTTGCCACTATATGAATCGTTTAGCAAACCGAAGAATGCGTAAAAATAGTTAAAACTTACTACAAAGCTGGTGATTCAAACATGAGCACTTTTCGTGCATTACGTGGTGATTATGGCCATCATAATCGATTTACTTTGCAAGGAATTACCAAGATTATAAAAGAATTTGAAGAGACCGGAAGCGCCACAGATCTGGTCAGGCCTGTGCATTATCGTAATGTACGCACTGGCGAAAATATCGTTTCTGTTCATTAAAGTGTGGCGGATAATCTGAATTTCAATTCAAAGTGCTATGGCCATATGATAATCGAATTTTTTTGGCCTGTTATTGAAGGTTATGAACTGGACGATATGTGGTTTCAACAAGCCGGTGCCACGAGCCACACAACACAACCGATTTTCGCTTTATTGCATAAGAAGTTTTCACCAACATCATGTAATTTGACGCCGTTACACATTTTTGTGGGTCTACATCAAAGACCGTGTTTGCGTGGACAATTCCCAAACGTTGGAGCATTTGAAAACCAGCATTCGGCAAGTTATCGCAGAGATACCGCTCGAAATGTGCAAAATAGTGGTCGAAACCTGCCTCAAATGGATCCACTGTGTTAACCAATCAAGAGGCGATCCTTTAAATGACATTGTATTTCGCACATAATGGCAAGATCCAAGCATTATAATGAAATAAAAGTTTTATCGAAATCATAGCTTTATGTGTGTTTTATTTCACTTTACTTTTTACAAACGAAAAAGGGATAACCCGGTATTTGTGAAGAAGTTTTTTTTAGGGTAGGTTTACCATCAAACTACTTCGTTTGTGTGAACCAATATGAGAAATTGTTAAAAAAAAAAAAAAACTTTAAAAACTTGCGTTTTTTTGTGAAAACCTTGATAATTTAACTTTCATATGTTTTATATAAACTTTACTCCCAATGCTTCTGTTCATAGAGAATTCGTTCGTGTAGCCTTTTGGTCGTTTTCTGGAAACAGTCTGTAGAGTTTTCCTTGAAACACGATAATTTTTTTTAAGGATATTCCAATATCTTGTAAATCAACTAAAAATAAATCATAAAAAATAAATAAATCATAAAAATAAATCAAATAAAAAATCAAAACTTAAATTTTCTATGTAATTTATTTGATTTTTCATAAGATAAAATAAGATATTTTGGTTTTTCGTTTTTATATTACTATCATTAGGCCATTAATGTTTATAATTTGATTAATTAATTTATTAACTTTTGCATGTATGTCACTACTTCTTGTTCGCGTCACCTGTTCTGAGGTTTTGCCACCTCATGTGCGGTATTATTATTAATTATTTTGTGGAAATTTTCGCCATAAATTTCATTAATGCCTCAAACGTTAACCGCTTCCGCACAATAATGTCAAGCTGAGCCGTTTATTAAAATCCAAAATTTCACTTAACACTCTGACACTCTTCTACACACATAACAGCACTTCTTGCTGCTTCTTCTTGCAGTAACTTCGCTACTACCGGTGTTAGACCGCAAAGCACCTTAATTGAATACCACCTTCGAAACCCGTCGACAAACGTGCGGGAGCCGTGTGATTAGGGTAAACAAAATATGGTAACTAAATACGTTAACACATTACAACACAAAACGCTTTAATTGATTTACAACAGGTGCTAAAACTAAGCAGCAATTAAGCGACACAACACAAAAGGTAACACACACGCGCGCACACCTGCTCACTACAACCTCATGTCAAAAGCGGGGGAGGAGGCAGGCGCTCAATGGACTTGACCGGCAGGAATGCGGTGGCATTTAATATACAAAAACGGTGAGGGCCCAACAAGTGTAACCCAATACGGTACTGCCACCAAGCTGGAGAAGTGTAATAACAAAACGCTCATTGAACAAAAATCCGATTAGAAGTAATTTTAGTTGAAAATTAAGCAAGAAAACAGCACAAAATAAAATGCTAACACGCAAAGTATTTATTAGGCCCAGCTAATATCAAAGAAGTACAAAACAACATTAAATACACAGAATACCTACATAGCTATACTCTGTGTACCTTTACATGTGTGTGTGTGTGTGTGTGTGTTGGTCGATGATGGTTATTATTCGTGCAGAAGGCCAAGCCGAATTATTATTTGTTCTGAAGTGGTTTTATCACACACATTCGTGTTATGCAAAATGTGCGTGTATTGCGAACGAGACCTATTCTGTTCTGTATTCTGTATTAATAAACAAAGGACTGCACACAATGACAGCAACAACGACTACGTTGTGTAAACGGAAAACAGAAAACAAATTATTTAGTAAGTCCTTTGGGGCTGCAACGAAGCTTAACGAGAGTTGTGTTTGTTGGACGCACCGCACCGTACACACATTGTTAGCTCTAATGACCATAAGCTGTACAACAGACCTGGAAGCACTTAATACGCCATACATAATAGCAATTTAGAACATGCAAGGATTTTGAGGACACTCTATAAAGGGCACAGAGAAACTCTAATTATTACTTTGGGTTTGCCTGGCCGCAATTGGATGTAGAAGGAAGGCTGTGAGAGATGAAGGTTTTAGTACATTTATTACTTGCTTACCAATACTACCATACGTACTTCATACCTAACGGGGTTTCGAATGTGTCTTGTTGAGATGGCAAACACGTTGGGAAGAGAGTCAGAACGGACGTGCTACATTTAGGTTTTTGCCAGATGTTAGGTTCGTTGGAAGAAACCCTGACTTTGGTTTTAACCTCTGGTTTGGTTTCTTGCTAACGGGACATGGGTCACTCAATGCCTTCCTGCATAAGAGAGCCCTGCCTGATCGCGAGTCGTGCAATAGTGGTGCACCAGTCAAAGACTGGCGGCACGTTTTGTCCGTTATATGCAGATATAAGGGACCTCTAGGCATCAGCGATAACAAGGTCAGGGGATGACTGGATAGTCAGCAATATGCTCTCTACTCAGAGTGTTTTGCCTAGAGCAACGATGTTTGCTTCCAGAACGTTTGCTAGACGTAGGACTACTGCGACGTAATTGTGGGAAGTAGGTCTGCTGAAATTTTCAAGGCAGTCTGACCTGAAGGTTGAGGGGCTGCGAGACTATTCGGATCATGCTGATCCCACAATTCCATTAAGCTTGATAGTCGGGAGCTGTGCGCTCGTGTGAGGGGGCACCAGTCACTGGGCCGCAAATTGTTGTAACTGGAAGTAGATTATCTACAGAGTTAGGTTATCTACGGAATTTGACCAGAGGCTTTGTCTGGTACCGGGGTTGATAGGGATAAACACGGGCAGGTCTCGGCTTCGTGCCCTGTCATCTGTATGTTTTTGATCTCTCGGGGGGTACGGGCAGGCATGGATTTTTCCTATGTCCGTATGCCATGGTGGCCGTTCACCGTTGCCAAACGGACGGGGTTTGGAGTTTTCCCCATCTCCCACCGGTGAGCGTACTACATCCTTGCAATGAAGTATTGCCCGTTCCATCTGCCTGGGGTCTCCGTGCCTGCAGGTATATAAAAATGTCCAGTCTGTGCTCTTTTGTCACAGGGCGACCAATCCCGTGAAGTATGGTGTGTAAATCACAACTTGGTAGTAGCTTTGCTGTTTGCTGTGCTACGCAGCTCCAACCGGTGAGTTTGGCCGGTAGCGTGGGGATCATGAGGCCCCGAGACTAAGTTCCCGTCTGATCGTCTGGTGGAGGCGCCCTAGTGGGAGCATCACGCGGGTTGTGGTTGATACCAAAATCACTGGTAGAGACTTTTTGCTCGAGTTGACAATATGCGGTAGTACCAAAACTGTCACCCCCTTTTCCTAGATAGCCCAAGTTTACTTGGCTATCCCAGGGGGGCGTTGGCAATCGCATTGTAATATGCCCACTATGTCGCACACCGTGGGTAAAGCCTTCACGATGAGACTCACGTTAAACCCTCGTGGACTTCTAATGGGGTTTAATCTATTAAACTGACTACTGTCATACTGTTGCAAAACCCAAAAGCTCAGGCGACACGTCAAAGAGTTACTTGTATCTCATATGGAAACTATATATAAAAAATCCATGCGCCGCCTATCTTTAATTAATTTTATTATATTAGACTGGAAAAAATCCTAGCATAATAAAGAGTTTCCTAAACTTTCATTGGCCGCAGTTAGAGGCAGAAGAATTACTATAAGACATGAAGGTTCTAAAAAAATGTATTAAATTAAATTAATTAAATTAATTAATTTAAATTAATTAATAAATTAATTAAATTAATTAATTTAAATTATAATTAAATAAACAAATTAGTAAATAAATAAATAAAAATATTATCTAAAAAACGACAACAAGTTCAAAACAACTATCAAAAAAATGAATATTATTATGCTTGCTGTACAAGCAGTTTTGTTGGAGAACTTTTACATCTTCCAGAGAAGTCACTACTCTAAATATTATGTAAAAAAAAACAACAATAAGTTCAATATAACTATCAAAAAAATGCATATTATAGGGCGATTTTTTCAGGTTCGCAGCACTGGTTGGTAATGGCGTCCAAACGTCATCTGTCAAAGTGAAAAGTGTACAGTATACTCTGCCATTTCATCATGAAAAGACTAACAAACGAGCAACGATTGCAAATCGTTGAAATTTGTTATCAAAATTCGTGGTCTGTGACAAATATGCATCGTTTGATACGACCATTTTATGGTCGTCATAGTCGATCTGCTGAATCAACAATTCGTGTTGTTATCTCCAAATTTTGCACCAACTTTACTTTGTGGGACATAAAACCATCGACTCGCATGCGTAGAGTGCGTACCGAAGAAAATATTGCAGCCGTAGCAACCAGTGTTAATGACGATCCTGAAATGTCAATTCGTCGCCGTTCTCAGCGATTGCGCATATGTTACTCAACCCCGAGGAATTTGTTTTTCGCCCCAATTGGCTGAGTTGAACTTGGTTGACATGTGGCTTCATCAGGACGGTGCAACATGCCACACTGCTCGTGAAACAATGGATATGTTGAGGGATGAATTTGGTGAGCAGCTTATCTTTAGATTTGGCCCCCAAGATCTTGCGATTTAACGCCTCTTGATTATTTTTTTGTGGGGTTATGTCAAGTCGTTAGTCAATGTGGAAAAGCCGAACACTATTGAAGCCTTACAAGATAACATAATACGCGTTATTCGTGCAATACAGGCCGAAATGCTCGAAAAACTGACGAAAAATTTGACCTTCCGAATGGACATTTTGAGACGGAGCCGCGGACAACATTTACATGAAATTATCTTTAAAAATTAAATGGCAAAGACCAATTTATCGATTCCAATAAAAAATTTTAATGTACGATGCAAATTTAAGTGTTTTATTCGCTTTTTAAAAAAACTACCATTAAAAAAATCACCCATTATTTATTATGCCGGACCACCATAAAAAAAGAAGAAATATTCAATTGCTGATTTTAAGTACGAATAGAAAATATCGGCAGAAAAGGTATAATTTGGTCCTGTGTCCAAAAATTTGAAATATAGCAAATGGCCCTGAAATATGCAGATCGTCGATCATACGTACAGGATATTAAGCACCAGGTGAAAAGAGACTATGGAGCGGAGCAGAAACGTTTTAAGTACCAAAATAAATTTATAATTTTTGGTTCCTGATCTAGCAGTTATTACATGACCGCTTTACTTATATATATATATGTATACATATATAGGGTGGCGCATAAGTAACGCTAAGATTTGATCAGTGAATACATTTTGTGTTTAAGTCTTTTTTTTCGTCCCTTTACAAAATTAACTAAATAATACTTGGGCCACTATTTATACAGGGTGGCGCAATAGAACGTGCATATTTAAAAAATAGATTAAAAAATAAATACGAAAGGTATGGTTAAAATAAATCTAAGGCATTGTAGAGTAATAAATGGAGTTTATTTTTTAAAAATAACATCATTTAAATGGTGACCCTCTCTACGGCGGCACTCCTATAACCGCAAACGAAAATTATTGAAAACTTTCTTCAGTAATACTGGTGTAATGGCTGCCATTTCACCACGGATATTCTCCTTGAGCTGAGCGATGTTTCTTGGATTATTACTGTAGACTTTGTGTTTGAGGTATCCCCACAAAAAAAAGTCAAGAGGCGTCAAGTCTGGACTACGTGGGGGCCATGGGATATCACCTCTTT
>JAHXMU010000664.1:151878-187509 GCA_019455685.1 Philornis downsi
AAAAATTCCCATGCTTCTACTTTTTAAAAATACAAATATATTTTTTTCATGTTTCGTAGTTTTCTTTTATTGAATATTTAAACCGCCAACACCCTTATGGCCCACCCTGTAGTAAAAAACATATCCTACCCAGCTTAGGTTAGGTTAGGTTAGGTCAGTGTGGCACTCTGAATAGACAGACTCACTTAGACTGATACCGCGGAAACTAGAGATATTGATGTCCTTAATTTCTCCCCTTGAATCATCCTGAGCGCCTCAAGAAGCTCTTAAGTCGGACAATATCAATATAGTTTAGATCTCCCAGGTCCCTAAAGAAATAAGAGCCCAGTGTTGATCTTCGCCTGTTCGCCAAGGTGGGGCAATTGCAGTGAAGATGTTCTATGGACTCCTCCTCCTCCTTCATTCCTACAGCTCCTGCGTAAGTCACTAGTCGAAACCCTCAATCTCACTGCATGTCTTCCAATCAGACAATGTTCCGTCATGACGGATACAAGCAATTAGACGTCGGGTCTTGATAGCGACAGCAGTGTGTGTGAACGCTTCAGATTTAGGCGAGGCCACATCTGCTAGGATTGATTACAGCCTCGTACAGACGCCCACCTACCATTTACCGCTAAATATGCTCTATCTCGCAGTAGGAGATTGCAAGTGGCTAGAGGCATGCCTAACGACTCCGACTCGGCTGAAGTCTTTAAGGTTGTTGCCAGTCTTACCAGCTCGTCCACTCTGCAATTCTCTGGTATGTCCCTGTGGCCTGGCACTCACATAAGGTGAATTTTGAAATGCTGAGCCATCTTGTTGAGAGATATGCGGCAATTCAGGGCTGATGTTGAGTACAGGAAGACAGAATCCAGGGATTTAATAGCAACTTCACTGTCAGAGAATATGTTAATCCTCACCGTGGTGGGGACGTTATATCTCAGTCATTCTGCCAATGTTCCAACTTACATCAATATTAAAAATTTTACGTATAGCCAATACAAATAAGTCTCCAGCATTTTTTATGCCACACTGCTCGTGAAACAATGGATATGTTGAGGGATGAATTTGGTGAGCAGCTTATCTCTTGATTTGGCCCCCAAGATCTTGCGATTTAACGCCTCTTGATTATTTCTTGTGGGGTTATGTCAAGTCGTTAGTCTATGTGGACAAGCCGAACACTATTGAAGCCTTACAGGATAACATAACACGCGTTATTCGTTGAATACAGGCCGAAATGCTCGAAAAAGTGACTAAAAATTAGACCTTCCGAATGGACGGAGCCGCGGACAACATTTACATGAATTATCTTTAAAAATTAAAGGGCAAACACCAATTTATCGATTCCAATAAAAATTTTAATATGTCGTAAGATTAAAAAATCACCCTTTATTTAAAATCGATGTACATTATAGTCTAAATTTCTGTCATTATATTATATACAGGGTGGTGCCCCAATTGTGCTACAATAACAAATTCAAATAACCTTTTTTTTTATTTAATGCATTTTATTTATTTATTTATTTTTTATTTTTTATGCTGTTGAAACGGATACGTTTTCGGTGCAGTTCTGGCTGAAAACAAAAATTCCTTCACCATCTTTAAATAACGGCAATAAGTTATTAGGTTTTGTGTTTGTAACACGATTCATGCGCCACCCCGTATATACATATGCTATGTTATCAATCCAATCTACAGTGGTGGTCAAAACACATGTAACTTTAATGAAGCTGCGGACAACATTTACATGAAATTATCTTTAAAAATTAAATGGCAAAGACCAATTTATCGACTCCAATAAAAAGTTTGAATATATGATGAAAATTTAAGTGTCTTATTCGTATAAAAAAACTACGATTAAAAAATCACCCCATATAACTTTATAAATTATAAGTATAGTAATTTAGTTTTTTTTTTTTTGTAATAAAATGAAAGATGATTTTCTTGCAGTGCATGCAAATTTTATTGAATTATATAATATTCATTGTGGTCCAAATTTTTTTGCTGTCTTTCTGGATATCAAAAGATCATACAGTCATAACATGTGTGTTCATTGTTGCCAGGTGATTTTTAACCTCCACATCTCCGGTCAAGGTTTTGCCATCTAAAAACTTTTATAAAGACTGGAAGAAGTAATAATCAAAAATTGGAAGATTTAAAAAAGAAGCGGCACTTCCCATTCTGTAAAAGCTATAAAAGTTTTTGACGAGTTAGCAAACTTGTTTCATGCCTCACATTATCTTGGTTGAATACTAGTCTGTTTCTATTGACTGTTTTAGTATATTATTCAGTTCTTTCAGCTAATGGCAGTACTCCCTAGTATTCTTCGCTTTGCGAAAAAAAGCATTCCCTTGAAATTGTCAAAAAGACAGCATTAGATTTTTTTTTTTGACGAATACTTGCGAAGTGCGTTGACCCCTTCATATTTTTCACTCCATGATCTTTTGCATTCAATATTGTTGCGGACGGTCCATTTCTTGTCCCCAGTGATGAAGCGCTTCAAAAATAGAACATTTTTTAACGCCTGACTAGCAACTCCAGACGTCACTGCAACTCCACAAATTTCTTTCTGTAAGAACATGAGGAGTTTTGGGATTAAACTTAGACATTCCAATGGATCATGAATGATCCAAATTGTCAAATTTTACTCTCAGTGATCTTATGAGTTGCAATTCACCGTTTTGCATCAATTAATGCCTTTATTGTGCTTGACCTTCCAGGATGCGGTGCATCTCCAACATCAAAAATTGATAGATCGAAATTTTGTAAAGGAGTTTTGGCTCTGTCCACACATCTCCTCCATACACACTAGACAATGTTTTTCGTGTTTGAACTGTATTTTTATTTTTTCGATAGCAAAAAAGTGAAATATACGAATATGTTAATAATTTGCAGAGAATTTTAAACCCATAACCTTCAAAATCTGCATCTAAATATTCCATTTCTACTCTTTAGATTTAGAGAATTTTAAATCCTCAATCTTTAAAGTCTGCGTTCGTTCATTTCTACTCTTTAAAATTCATACTCGCTTCAATGCTTAAACAACACAACCTTTGCCCCATAAATACCATTTGAATTGTGGCAATCCATAAATCTATTCTTTATATCGAAAGGATAACTATAGAATAATTTTGCCTTTAAAAAAAAAAAAAGAAATCCACACTCCCCACCACAACAAACGAGCAATATTGATTGTTTGTTTAAATCTAAACGATTTTCCCCTCTTAATCGTTTGAAATGGAGAGAAAACATTTGCATTTAAACGCCATAAAATCAAACAAAGTGCGGTTTTATGCATTCAAATCGTTATTATTTTATTTTCCTTTCTTTTTTTTTGTTCGGCGAGCACAAAAAGCTTCAGTCACAATGAATCTATAAAACGTTGGTCTAGAAGATATATAATACAAGGATCGAAGGGGTACTTTGGAGTTGCAACTGAATATTTATGATTTACAAATCCATAGATTCCTTGAATACTATTTACCATTTCAATTATACATATTTATCAATCGATGAATTTCCAATGATTTGTTGTTATGGCCCATTCTGAAGTAACAAATGTATGTATAGGCTGGCGCATAATTAACGTTTAGATTTGTTCAGTGAATATATTTTTTGTTTAAGTCATTTTTTTTTTTTTTTTTTGATAATACCTGGGAAATGTATGATGGAAAGGCTCAGCACAGAATAAAGAACCAAAGTTGTTCAATTTTACTTTGAAAGTCAGCATTCGATTATTCAGATCATATCGAAATTTCTTTCATGATCGAAATGCTCCTAGCGTCTGTGTCTGTGTGTTCGTTATATTCTCCAATATTGTTCATACGATTACGATGAAAATTTGGCAAATTGTTATCTGTATATATAAGATGGTTTGTACAGCTATACATTTGCTAGGGTGGCGCATAAGTAACGTTTAGATTTGTTCAGTGAATATATTTTTTGTTTAAGTCGTTTTTATTTTGATAATACTTGGAAAATGTATGATGAAAAGGCTCAGCACAGAACAAAGAACCAAAGTTGTTCAATTTTACTTTGAAAGTCAGCATTCGATTATTCAGATCATATCGAAATTTCTTTCATGATCGAAATGCTCCTAGCGTCTGTGTCTGTGTGTTCGTTATATTCTCCAATATTGTTCATACGATTACGATGAAAATTTGGCAAATTGTTATCTGTATATATAAGATGGTTTGTACAGCTATACATTTGCTAGGGTGGCGCATAAGTAACGTTTAGATTTGTTCAGTGAATATATTTTTTGTTTAAGTCGTTTTTATTTTGATAATACTTGGGAAATGTATGATGGAAAGGCTCAGCACAGAACAAACAACCAAAGTTGTTCAATTTTACTTTGAAAGTCAGCATTCGATTATTCAGACCATATCGAAATTTCTTTCATGATCGAAATGCTGCTAGCGCTCCAACAACTTACCGATTGGTTCAGCGTTTTGCGCAAAAAGGGGCTGTCTGTGATCTTCCGCCTGCTGGAAGACCTCTTGCAGTTCGAAATGAAGTGGGCATTGCTTGAGTGCAAGCAAGTATTGAGGAAAACCTCAAAACTTCCACCGACGTTCTCAGCAGTTAGAGATAGATGTCTAGGCGGTCTTTGCAAAGAATTTTACATATGTTACATGTTTTTCCATATAAATAGCAATTGGTTCACCAGTTAAAACCAAATGATGCACAAGCAAGTTTTCAACAATTCTGCCTAGAAAACAACGAGCTTATTTACGAAACTCATAATGAGCAGTGAGACTCATTTTCACCTAAATGGTCAAGTGAATAAACCAAATTGCAGAATATGGGGCACCGAAAATCCAAGAATAATTGTTGAACATCAAATGCACCCACTTACTAGATGCACAGTATGGTGTGGAATAACTTCAGAGAGGATCATTGGACCATATTTTTTCGAAAACTACGAAAGAGTTGCGATTAATGTGAACGACATTCAATACCGGGAAATGATTGGACATTTTTTAAGGCCAGAGATGCAGAATAATCCAGATTTGTGGTTCTAACAAGATGGAGCCACCACAGCTCATACAGTTCGTCCAACTATGGCTATCCTGCGCGAAATTTTTGGCAGTCGAATAATATCACGTTTTTCTGATTTTAAGCAGCCACCAATTTCGCCTGATTTTTTTCTTTGGAGCAACCTAAAGGGTAAAGTATATGCCAATATGCCTCTTGGCTTCCATCAAACAACTTAAGACCAATATTCGAGAAGAATTGGGGGCGCTGGGACTTGAAATTCTAAGAAAAGTTATGTGAAATGCTTTGGAAAGAGCACGTCAGGTAGAAGCAAACAATGGACACCATTTGAAAGATATTACGTTTAAAACATAAAGTGAACATATTTCCAAACAATATTCTAAATTTTAATAAATGCCAACGTTAAATAAAAGCAGAAAGAAAAAAGTTAAACATTGAATAAATCTTAACATTACGTATGCGCCACCCTTTAGTAATGTTTTTCTGCCTTTTTTTAACAAATTGATAAGAAATTTCGTTTGTAACACTGTAATGGATTTTCCGTGTGAAAAAACCCCTGCCTTAATTTAATGCGTATTTAATGTGATTTGGCCTGTGCACACGTGCTAATAAACGTTTTGACATTTACACGCTAACACTTTTAGCCGTAACCATTTTCCTGCGCCAAATATATATGAACGTTTTACATTTTTCACTTTCCTTTGGATGTTATAACATAATCTATGTTTAAATAACAAACGTATTTATTATCGCGTTTTTCCTTTCTGGTGCTTATGGGCAGCGGAAGGAAACAACAACTTAGGTAAACAATTTATTATAATAGCGTCATGTGTTTATTTGTTGTAGCACAACAAAAGAGAGGCGCAAAGAAAGTTATTGGACATTGGAATTAAAATGAAATCAGGACAGTGTGGTAAACTGATTTACATCTATTGTAATCCCGAGACCATTTAATGAAATTTATTTGGGTGGCATTCGAATTTTTTGGTAATGATTTTTTTTTTCTATTTCAACAAATTCAAATATCAATAATTGTCTGTGTGTTCGTTACATTCTCCAATATTATTCATACGATTACGATGAAAATTTGGCAAATAGTTATCTGCATATATAAGATGGTTTGTACAGCTATACATTTGATGTACGAGGGAAGTAAATTAATTAACTATGTAATTTTGCTAAGGATTTCAAAGGTCAAATATATGTAAATTTTCTCCATAAAAAGTATTCAGACAATAAGTCGCTATCTATCGTAACACATCCAGTGGTTAACAATTGGTTGAGCCATTAACAAAAAAAAGGAAAAAATCAAGTTCTTTGTCATGTCTATCAATTACGCATGAGTTACGGCTTATTTTTTTTCATATACAGTGAAAACAGCAAAACGAATTTTGGTTATGGAATGAACGCTACTTTTTGTTATAGAACGATACCATTCAAAATCAGCAACGGCTTCCGAAATATTCAATTCTCTATCGAAAACAGTAATTTATCGATAATTTGCTTATTTTAAGCGAGATCGTACAAGCACCTGCTATAGCCTTAGCAGGTCATTGATTTGTTCACTGGTATGCATGCAAGGAGGTTCCACAAAATATTGTTGTTTTCTTTGTCTATGGAATAGTCGCGCTACATGTCATCATTACGCCAGAACAGAGTGGTCAAAAAGAACTGAGTTATTTACCAGGAAAACAAAAAATTTGAAACAAACCATTAATTGACCCAATTAACGTTCTTCTTTCGCCGCTGCACACAAAATTGGGCCTTTTTAAAGACTTTGTCAAGGCTCTGAACAAAGATTGCACAGCATTTAAATATTTGTTAGCGGGTTTTCCTAAAATTTCATATGCTAAAATCAAAGAAGGCATATTTGTTGGCCCTCAGATCAGGAAGCTATTGAATGACGACAATTTTTCACAATGTTTATTGGAGAAAGAATATGTAGCCAGGCAAACTTTCCAGAGCATTGTGAACAGTTTTCTTAGAAACAATAAGAATGAAAACTACAGACAAATTGTTGCTGAATTATTGAAAAATTATCACGAATTAGGTGCACGAATGGCACTCAAAATGCATTCATTTTCTTCTATCGCATTTAGATTTTGTCCACAAAACCTAGACGCGGTGTGCGACGAACAAGGAAGCGTTTTCACCAAAATTTAATGCAAATTTAAAGAAATTATCAAGGATTTTTGGGGCAAAAGCATGCAGGAAGACTATTACTGGACTCTAATACGTCCAATCGAACTAACAAAATACAAACGACGCTCAAATAACGCCTATCACTTTTCAAAATTCATGGATTTTTAAATAAACTAATGGCTTTTTATGTAAAAAACGAATAAAAACATTTTTTGTCGTATCTCGAATACCTGACGTTATAGCGAAAAACCAATTACAGATTCGAAATTCGAAATTACCCTAGAAAAGATATTTGGTTGCTCCAGTCCAAAACCCGTCGAAAAATACTGTTGCAAAAGAAAGCGATATCCTAAAGATATTGAAAAGCAGTGTAATTTTGCTTACAATTTTGGGCATAAGAAACATTTTTTTCAAAAGAGTACCGCTTTTGCCAACACTGGAAGAAAATCACTAGTGTGTCACTGATTTAGGGTGTTTTTGGAGTAATTTGAATGCAATAGAAAGGACAAACGAATCGAAACGGCATTCCATTGAGTGGAGAGGAACTAGTGAGCAAAGCAGTAGTGATAAAACAGTCGTCCGGAAAAGTTTAGTTCTCTGTATCTTGGTGGAAACTTGGTATTTTCTTCATTTGATTATGTTAAAAAAGAAGTAGTAATGAATGTGGAACATTGCATAATATTTTTAGATCAATTGAAGAAGGAAATCAAGAAAAGAAACCTCTCCAAAAGTCAATGGCCACCAGCGACAAAAATGCACCATTCGTAGCTTAAATTGCTGCACCACCCAATGTATTCTTCGGATCCGGTCCCAGCAGCTAGTATCCGTGTGCAAATCTCAAAAGGATATTTCAGGGAATGAAATTTGGATTGTGCATCATGATAAAAGGTTAATGCGGAAACTCTTGACAAAATCTTTTATAAAATCTTTTATATATAAAAGTTAGAGAAGAATTGGACCGACTACATCACTCTTAAAGGAGACTATGTTGGTGAGTACGAATATGGATCGTATAACAACTGAAGAACGCGCAAAAATAATTAAAACTTACTACAAAAGTGGTGATTCAAACGTAATTCAATACGAAAGATTTTGGTTTTATTGAATGAGAAGTTTTCAGAAAGCGTAATTTCACGTTTTGGCGACGTCAGTTAACCGCCAAGACCATGCGGTTTGACGTCGCTAAATTTTTCTTTTGTGGGGCTATGCCAAAGACCGTGATTACGAGGATAATCCCCTAACGTAGCAGCATTTGAAAACTAAGATTCGACAAGTTAACGCTGAGATACCGCCTCAAAATGTGCGAAAAAGTGGGCGAAAACAACCTCAAAAAGAATCTACTGCCACAACCAATCCAGAGACGGTCATTTTAATGACATTCTACTTCATAATAGCAAAGTCCAAACATTATAATGTGAGTAAAGTTTTTTCGAAATCTTAGCTTTATGAGCGCTTTATTTAACTTTACTTTTGAAACCATAAAATGCACAACCTTCCTTAGTCTCTGGATTTTTTGACCGATGTGCTAAGTGTGGAAATTTTCTACACTACACTAGACGAGGTGTGTACAAAAAATAAAATCAATTTTCAAATTTCGCGGGCTACGTATATTCGACTTTCGATTATTATTATTTTTTTATGTTGGTACACTCGTCTCAAAGATATGTCGACGGTTTGATATATATAACATGTTCCGTTTACTTGTGAGAGGCGTAAATAAGATACGTGTTTTACGTGTTCGGCGAAATTTTGCTGTCGAAGAAAATGGATCAAAAAAGTTGCATCAAATTTTGTGTAAAAAATGTAATTAAGTGCTCAAAAACACTTAAAATGTTGACAGTGACATACGGTGAGCGTACTCTCAGTCAAAAAAATGCTTACAAGTGGTATTCGTACAAGCTTTTCACAAAAGGTCGAGAAGATGTGAATGACGACGCTCGCTCTGGACGCCCCCAGGTCACATCAACAACCGACAGAAATGCTGAGAAAGTGAAGAAAATAGTTATGGAGAATCGTCGAATCACAATTAGAGAAGTTGCTGAGGAAGTCGTCATGTTGGTTGCCTCATTCCATGCAATCTTTTCGGAAATTTTTGGCATGAACCGCGTGGCAGCGAAGTTCGTTCTAAAATTGCTGAATTTTGACCAAAAACAACGTCGCCTGAGCATCGCTCAGGAATTGTTGAATGACGTCAACGATGATCAAGATTTGCTTAAAAGGCTCATAACTGGTGACGAATCATGGCTATATGGTTATGTCACCGAAACCAAAGCCCAGTCGTCCCAATGGAAGAATCCAGGAGAGCCAAGACCAAGAAAAGAGCACGCCAAGTTCGATCAAATGTCAAGGTTTTACTCACTGTTTTCTTCGATCACCATGGCGTAATGCATCAGAAGTTCTGACCAGAAGGTCGTACGGTAAATAAGCAGTATTACCTTGAAGTTGTGCGCTGTTTGCGTGAAACAATACGAAAAAACGCCCGGAATTATAAGAAAAAAATTATGGCTTTTGCATCATGATAATGCACCTGCTCACTCATCTTTGCTTGCGAGAGATTATTTGACCAAAAACAACACCATTATCATGCCCTCAGCCACCGTATTCATTAGATTTGGCCCCCTGCTAGTTTTTCCTGTTCCCAAGATTGAAGAGACCCATTTGGACGGAATCGCTGAGAGAGCTCAAGGACATACCAAAAAGTGCATATCATAACTGCTTCGAGGGTTTGGAAAAACCGCTGACACAAGTGTATTATATCTGAGGGGGACTACTTTAAAGCAGATAAAATAAAAATTGATGAATAAACAAATATTTTTTGAGAAAAATTAAAATTCAACTTATGTTTTTAACACACCACGTATGCTACATATAAAAAATGAACCAATTTATATAAATTTTAAGAAGTTTATCCCTAAGTAAAGATAAAAGTAACCAATTAATATATGTCTGTGTATTAGGCATAAGTTTCTACACCGCCCTTTCGATAGCTAGGAAGAAACTCTTGGAAGTTATTGTCTAGAAGTATGAGATGATTTGTATGGTAGTACGGGGTGATTTTTCAAGGTTTAAGTTTTTCAGGTAGGCAGCAGTGGTTAGTACTCTGCCATTTCATCATGGAAAGACTAACAAAGGAGCAACGATTGCAAATCGTTGAAATTTATTATCAAAATTCGTGCTCTGTAACGACTGCGCACCGTTTGATACGACCATTTTATGGTTATCGACAGAATCAACAATTCGTGCTGTTATCTCCAAATTTCGTACCAAATTTACTTTGTTTGACATAAAACCATAAAAGCCAGTGCGTACCGAAGAAAATATTGCAGCCGTAGCGACCAGTGTTAAAGATGATTGTGAAATGTCAATTCGTCGCCGTTCTGCTGTGGTCTGTGGTTTATGCTGTGGTTTATGTGCTGGTGGCATCATCGGTCCATTTTTCTTTAAAGACGACCGTGGAAGAAACGATACCGCCAACGGCGAATGATATCGAGCCATGACAGGCGATTTTTTTTTTTTTTTGCCCCAATTGGCTAAGTTGAACTTGGTTGATATGTGGTTTCATCAGCACGATGAAACATGCCACACAGCTCGTGAAACAATGGATATGTTGAGGGATGAATTTGGCCCTGTGAGTTGGCCCCAAAAATCTTGCGATTTAACGCCTCTTGCTTATTTCTTGTGGCGTTATGTCAAGTCGTTAGTCTATGTGGACAAGCCGAATACTATTGAAGCCTTACAGGATAACATAACACGCGTTATTCGTGGACTACAGACTGAAATGCTCGAAAAAGTGACGACAAATTGGACCTTCCGAATGGACATTTTCAGACGGAGCCGCAGACAACAATTACATGAACTTATCTGTAAAATGTAAATGGCAAAGAACAATTTATCGATCCCATAAAAAAATTTTAATATATGATGCAAATTTGAGTGTTTTATTCGATTTTTAAGAAAAGGTACGATTAAAAAATCATCCTTTATTTTACATTCGTTGTATGTAAGCACAGGTATGCAGTAGCTTTAAAGATTCTAATGAATTATGTGTAAGTAGCACATTAAACTACGCTGAAAAGTATTATAAAGTACAATTATCACTTGGCAACAATTAAAATTTACATTACGCTAATTCGTATTGTAATATTTTAACCTATATAAATATATATATATCATTCCTTACTGATTCATTCATTAAACTGGGCATCGTCCATGGCTTTCGCATTTTATGGCGACATATATAAAATGATAATGCTCTGCTGTGATTCTGCTAAAGAAATGAATAAGTATCAGTTTTCTGGATAGGACTTATGTCACCCCGGTTAACCACTACATAACATAAACAACAACAATTATACATCTTCTACACGAGTCATTGGCAAAGCTTGAACTAGGTTTATAAAGCCATTCCTTTGGCTTCCCCCACTGCCTTGCATTGGCCACTGCAAATGATGCATGATTGCAGACATCGCTGGCCTTACTCCATGTGAAATGTTGAAAATGTGCGTCAACCGGAAAATTGTGGTCTAAACGCAGTGTTCGTTCAAGCAGCCCGTTTTGCTTACTCAAAGACAAAGAAATACCAGACAGCACACACGGAACGGAGCTTGTTTGGAGTTGCCGCCGTATGCCAGTGTTTGTGTTTTTGCACTCACGTACAAATTGCAACGATCTGGGCAATGTTGGCGGTTGGTCATCAGTAGTTGCATACAAATAATGTACAAGTGCATGCTGGTCCGTCCGGCTAACCATGCGATGTGGGTTCCCAACCAGCCACCTATATTAATTTACGTTGGGGGTGGTTGAAAGTTTGATATTTGTTGTCTGTCTGTGCATTTAAGAGCTCTTGGCATGTTTACAAAAGCAACGACCATGGCTCGCTTAACATTCGGACGACGAGAGTATTGAACAGACAGTGTAGCTATCTGGTGGTGACCAACAAACTCATGCAGCAGCCAGCCATCGCCACCCATCCTAAAGTGACTCAAATGTCACAATGAATCTACAGTGACATTTTCATGTAATTTTGCATTTTTTGCTCTTTGTGGTACAGAGTTATGTATGTGTGTTGTGTGTGTGTGTGTGTGTGTGTGTGTGTGTGATTGGGCATTGTTTTCCTTTGCAAAAATAAATAACAACAAGAAAATTGTATGAAACCATGGATACCCAGAGCAAAACCAAAAAAAAAAAAACATTCCAAATTATAGTCATTACAAAAGCCAAACAACGAGAAAAGCTGTTGCCGGAAAATATTAAGATTTAAGTCAGTTGCGCAAAATTTGAAAACTTAAAAGCAACTGGGAATTGCAACACATCACACATTATTTCAAAATCATAAAAGATGAAATAAAATTACAGAATTGGAAAAAGACAAATCAGAATTCGTATTTTAAATTTAGAAAGAATTTGTTGATATATCGACAGCATCGCATATGAAAACTGACATTTGTGCCTCGCCCACGCCCATTTCCCTAACACACTATGGAATGGCAATGTCACAAATTGGTCCTATGGGAAAATTACTTGGAACGAAATGTGTAACCAGGTTAAGAAATATGTAAAATTATTCATTATCTGTTCATTTGTTTACAATAATAATACCGGGTTACCCATTTTTCGGTTTCAAGAGTAAAGTTAAACAAAACACACCTAAAGTTATGATTTCGATGAAACTTTTATTTCATTATAATGCATGGATCTTGCCTTCATTTACGAAATACACCGTCATTTAAATGACCGCCTCTGGAATGGTTGCAGCAGGGGATCTCTTTAAGACAGTTGCCGACCACTTTTCCGCACATTTTTTTTTCCATTCATTTTCTTTATTGGATCTTTCTTTCGAAATTTACAATATGTATTCAAATCTTAATCCTATCTTAAACTAAAGTATCCTGCCATTGCCGGATCTTGTTTTTGGTGAGCAGAACTGTTTATTACCGGACCAAGTCTAGCGTGTCCTTTCTTCTTAGCAGCATGTGATCGGGAAAATGTTGAAGGTTTTGAGCGAGTGGGTTTGAGTGGGAGGACAACTTCGATACATATGGCCTGCTTAATTTTTTTATTTCCTCGGAAATATAAGGAATGTTTAAATCTTTGTGTATATTATCATTCCTAATATACCATGGGGCACCACAAATTTGGCGCAGTATTCTTGACTGTCTTCTCTGTAACTTATTTATGTTAGAAGCCGATGCCGTTTCCCACAACTGGATGCCGTATGTCAATATTGGCTTCAATATGGTTTTGTAGATGGTGATTTTACAAACTGAGAGTAGACTGGAAGCCAATAAGCCAGTGGAGTTGAGCCATTTTTAATTTCAATTGTATGATTTTTGAGTCAATGTGATTTTTCCAGGTGAGACGTCGATCAAGGTGAATACCCAAATATTTGACATGGTTATGAACGGGTATGGTACTAATGTGAATAATGAGGGCTGGGCAATTGTTCTGTCTAAGAGAGAATGTAACCTGTACACTCTTAGTGGCATTTACTTTTATCTTCCACTTTTCGAGCCAAGATTCTAATGTGTGTACATGAGACTGCAGTTGTCTAGAAGCCATTAATGGGCAAGTGCTAATGCTCATGAATGCAGTGTCATCAGCGAAAGTTGAGGTTTGAATTAGGGAAAGAACAGGCATGTCAGAGGTGTAGATGGTATATAGTATAGGGCCTAGTATACTGCCCTGAGGAACTCCTGCTGAAACTTTTCTTTGAGTTGAAACAGAGTCTTTCGATTTTACTACAAAAGATCGATCCTTCAGATAGCTCTCCAGGAGCTTATGGGTATTTGCCGGTAGAAAAGAGACTATTTTGTGAATAAGGCCTTCATGCCACACTTTATCAAAGGCTTGGGAGATGTCTATAAAAAGAGCTGAGCAATATTTCCGATCTTTGAATGTTTTTCTGATCTGGGTTACTATACGATGTACTTGTTCTGTCGTTCCATGACCCTTGCGGAACCCAAACTGGTGCGTGGGTATTACATGGTTTGCTTCAATGTAGGGGTACAACATTTGGAGAAAGATCTTTTCAAACAGTCTAGATAAAATAGAGAGTAAACTTATGGGTCGATAGGATGTAATTTGTGACAGTTCCTTTCCAGGTTTTGGGATCATTATTATTTCAGACAGCTTCCATGATCGAGGAAGGTATCCAATTCGAAGTATAGCATTAAATATAAATAAAACTAGTTTGAGGATATTGTGGGGGAGTTCTGAAATCATTTTCGCTGTTATTTTATCGTGTCCAGGAGATTTATTCATTTTCAACGAGAGAACATTTTTCTTTAAGAGAGATAGACCGCAAATTTCGAACGGAAACTCGGTAATAACTATACGAATATTGGTTTTCAGACGTTAATAACTCTACAAACTGACTATACGGCAATAACTATATGAATATTGGTTACCAACGTTAGGGGATTATCTGCGTAAACACAGTTTTTGATGTAGCCCCACAAAAAAAAGTCGAACGGCGTCAACTCGCATGATCTTGATGGTAAATTGACGTCTCCAAAACGTGAAATTACGCTTTATGGAAACTTCTGAAGCGACAAAGCCAAAATCGGTCGTGCTATGTGCCTCGTGACACCGTCTTCTTAAAACCACATATCCCCCAGTTCATAATCTTTAATTGTAGGCCAAAAAAAATCGGTTATCCTACGGCCATACCACTCTAAATTGAAATTCGAATTATTAACCACACTTTCACTAACAGAAGCGATATTTTCGGCATTGCGTACATTGTGATTATGCTTAGGCCTGACCACATTTGTAACGCTTCCAGGCTCTTCAAATGTCTTTATAATCCTGCTAATTCCTTGCACGTTATGACGCCCATAATCACTCCGTAATGCACGAAATGTGCCCACGTTTGAATCACCACTTTCGTAGTAAGTTTTAACTACTTGTACCTATTCTTCGGTTGTTAAGCGATCCATTTTTGAAAAAAGGCAAACCTTTTACTAAATAAATAACACTACAGGTGACAAGTTTTTAACAGTTGACAGCCTTCCCAGACCGGCGGCTTTGAAACCACTAAAAATCAAAACTCATTGTTATGCGTGTGGTTAATGAAATATAAAAAAGAATATATTTTTATTGAATATTTCCTTAAAAAGTAGAGCAAGGTCCATATATATTTTATAATTACGAACAGGTACATTTCCCTGAGGACCATGATCGGTGGTGAACAGTATATAAGTTCAAGCTCTGACGAGCTTGTGCCCACTTCTTTTTAATTGAGTTTTATGTACTGCAAGTACAGAATGGCTAATAAGTATTGCTACAATAAGAAACTTAACAAAACTAGGCTACCTAATAAACCAGACGCAAAACAGTTAGGAAATATTTTCTTTATTTTTCAATACACTTTTTCCAACAATATTCAATAGCTCCTATGACCTGTTTATACAAAGAACTGTAAAAACTCCTTAAAATATGCATCAATCGCAGAATTTCATCCCTTCTGTTAGCAACATCTCAAAAATAAAACGATTTCCCCATGATCGGTTGACATCACCGTATAATTATAAGTTCATTTCAAATTAAAATCGTCCAATTGTAATATTGGAAAACTTAACGAAACATTTAAGATTTGCTTCTGACCCCGCGCATTTTTTGTAGCCATTTTGAATCTGAATTGTTAGCTTAAAAGTTGGCTGCGCGCATTACTCAGGAGCAAAGTCTATCTGCATTTAAATTAGTGAAATTTGAAAAGTTCCTGGTGGTTTCCATACCAAAAAGATTTTTAAATTTGTAAAGACACGCCAGTCGTACGTCCGGGCCTAGGACGCGTTCCAGTGACTTCCACGGTGTTTTTGAATAAAACACACAAAGTTAAATATGGACAATGTGTCCTTACAAATGCGCATTGTCCATATTTAACTTTGTGTGTTTTATTCAAAAACCCCGTGGAAGTCACTGGAACGCGTCCTAGGTCCGGACGTACGACTGGCGTGTCTTTACACCTTCATTGTTGACAAATCTTTTGCCACTGGAGAATTTTTTCAAGTTTGGAAATAGAAAATAGTCCGAGGAAGCTAAATCCGGCGAATAAGGTGCGCGATGAAGCAATTCGAACTTTAATTTATAATTTTTGGCCATAGCAATAGCGGATGTGTGAACTGTAGAAATGTCCTGATGAAACAACACTTTCTTTTTCGCCAAATGCGTCCTTTTTTCCACAATTTAATCACTTTAAAGCTGCAATAAATTAGAATAATAACTTTAGCCTCAATTTTGCACAAGGATTTGGTGTCCCGACGGACACCCTGTACATAGAGAACTCATTGTTTACGGTAAATAAAGGCTCGGTAAGATTAAGTTGTAGGGACTGTATATCGACATCGACGTCGTCAAGCGCTTCATAATACGGCGATAGTGTTGGATTGTTGATGTGGTGCGAATGAACTAAAATGCTGCAGCACGGAAAGTCTTCAATAATGAACTTAATGGGCGACGCAGAAGTGGGCGATAAAATTTCTGTTGGAAGGATTTTGAAACACTATTGAAATATTGAGTGTCTATTTGGAGAGGGAGCGCAGAAGACCGAAATTATTTGAAATTATTTTCTATGTGACACCCATAATAGCTAAAAATTTATATTGCCGTCGCCGCGTCGAGGTAAGTAAACGTGAATGAGTAATTCTGAATGATTCGTTCTATTACAATTTTTTTTCCTTGAGTTTGACAAAAGCAAAACGAACAGATACTTCCAGGCAACAATTATGCACATTTGACCAGCTGTGTTAAGTTTTTCATACATTCGATCTCTCATTGATCGGGTGACAAAAGACAGACACACAAACACACACACACACACACACACACACCCACCCAAGCACATCATACACACACTAGACAGATAGATGCAGTCCGATGATACGGGCATCCAAGTATTTATTGCTTCGTTAATTCAAAATGATAATGTTGAATGTTTTTGTCGAATGCTGACGTTGAAGTTGACGTTGATGTCCATTCATGTCCAGGTCCAGGTCCAGGTCCATGTTGATGATGACGCCGCACAAGCATGCGATAGCTGCTGCTACTATTACAGCTCATCATCATGATGTCAATGGACGGACGATGTCATCAATGATGTCGATGTCGATGGCGATGCAACGATACCATGGTGCCATGATGCCATGATGCAACACAGCCAATGTTGCAGAGTGCATACATTAGCAATTGCACAGCAATTGCATCAGGGCAACATATGTACGTATGTGTTAGATTGTCACATACACATACTGGCCAATTTATTGTTGTAGTTGTTGTTGTTGTTGTTACCAAAGTTGCATCTAATCCTACCCTTTTTGATAGAATGCTGTTTGTTGCACATCCATCGATTGAATGCAATTGATTGTTGTTGGCTACTTGAAATGAAGACTTATCGTTCTCGATGCACAAAGATGGGGCGACACAAAGACAGCAAAAAATACGAATTTTGAAGATGATTCTATTCCATTGGTTTGTTAGTTTGTGTACTACAAATTGTGGTCGATTTGTTTGAAAGATAACTGCAACAGCAAGTGAGGGTTAAGTTTCGTCCCAGTAATTGCAACAGTGATTTGACAACCAAATTGTAATTATTGTGGATTTACATTGAGACAGGTTGAGGGCAGTAGTTCGCATTCGACAAGTTTTTCAAGTTTTCTACAAAATCAAATGTTACATCTGCGGGCAGGCAAACTATCCCACATCAGGTGTAAACAAATGTTGAAAGATTTGTAAGATTTGTTAGGATTATTTCCTGACACAAGTATGTGTTTCTGTACGATTTTCTCATTACAAAGCTTTAGTTGCTCGAGGTGCAGCTTATTAGGTTTCCTGTAATTGTAATTGAAAATTTTTCCTACTTTGTTAAGAGTAATATTTGAGATGTCTGATGGAATTCTCTTAACAACATGGATACATTTCAACTACAAATACCTTTATGAGCAATCACAAGACAACCAATAAGCTGCACAATAATTCCTTTGAAGTAACAAGCAAATTTAAATCACACTAAACAAATGCCAGTTGGATGAGATTATATCTCAAGGGGATGAACAAAATTTGAACAGAAAAATGTATCTTTATATCAATGAATGAAAGACGACACCTCTCTCCTGGTATTGAACCAAACGGCAACAACGTACGATATACGATACGGAAATCGAAATCCTATTTGTACAACAAATACAAAATTGATTTCATTCCAAGTCATTGTTGTTTTTTGTTGTCAAACTTCTTATGGCGATATTTGGAATCTAATTTGGTGTCATTTTTCACGACGAAAACATGGTTGGATGGTAAATTTATTAGTATAAAAAGTAGCTTTAGCGAAAAGTGATATTCCCGCCCATCACTTGGTGTCAAAAAGTTCTCAAAAAGCCATCAAATAAAAAAATCGTTAAAATACAAACACGCGATCTCTCGAAAACGGAGAAGTGGGGGGTTCGAAGACAACAGTTAAATCAATATTCATAAAGTCGTGAAGCCCTCTCTCGACAAACAAATTTCGACTGTACCAGACATTGGTTGTACCTATCTGAATACTGGGTTACGACACAAGCGGATGAATCAGCACTGGCAGTTTTCGATAGGAAAATATTCCGGAAAATATATGAACCCATTATCGTTAACGCAGAGTATCGACGTCGCATGAACAATGAGCTGTATGAGCTATATGCCGACATCGACGTGGTTAAACGCATTAATATACAGGGTGGCGCAATAGAACGTGCATATTTAAAAAATAGATTAAAAAATAAATACAAAAGGTATGGTTAAAATAAATCTAAGGCATTGTAGAGTAATAAATGGAGTTTATTTTTTAAAAATAACATCAATTAAATGGTGACCCTCTCTACGACGGCACTCCTCTAACCGCAAACGAAAATTATTGAAAACTTTCTTCAATAATACTGGTGTAATGGCTGCCATTTCACCACGGATATTCTCCTTGAGCTGAACGATGTTTCTTGGATTATTACTGTAGACTTTGTGTTTGAGGTATCCCCACAAAAAAAAAAAGTCAAGAGGCGTCAAGTCTGGACTACGTGGGGGCCATGGGATATCACCTCTTTTCGAAATCAGTCTGCCAGGGAACATCTGCTTCACCACCACCATGGAGTCATTTGATGTGTGACAGGTAACTCCATTTTGTTGGAACCAAGTTCTGGAATTCACTATTCTTGAACTTTCAATTTCTGGAGCCAAAAATCCGTCCAACATCTCAACATAGCGTTCCGTATTAACCGTGACGTTTTGGCCCCGCGCATTTTCGAAGAAAAATGGACCAATCATTCCTCTGCCAGAGATTGCTGCCCATACTGTCACTTTAGGACTATGCAATGGTTTCTGGTGTTTGATTTTGGGATTTTCACTGTTCCATTAACGACAATTTTGACGGTTTACGAACCCATTCATAAGGAAATGAGCCTCGTCAGAGAAAAGGATATTGTCAAAATTGGAAAATCGATTAAGCATTTCATTAGCAACTGCAAGACTTGCTATGAAGTCAGACTTTTTCAATTCTTGTGTTAATTGCAGCTTATATGGATGCAGTTTAAGATCCAATGTTAAAATTCGTTGCAAACTTCGTCGCGATAATTGTAAGACAGACGATCTCTTGCGAGTCGACATTTGTGGATTTCCTCGTACTGACTCCATAACTCTCTCAACATTGTCTTCGGTCCTAGATGTTCTTGGGCGGCCATTTGCTTGTGATTTAAACGCTTTACCCATATTTTAATTAAATTAGCACTCGGAGCTTCACTAATTCGCCGTAGTCCATATTCAGCACAATATAGTCGCATAGTAGCAATATATGAACGAAAGTTCTCGTAAAATGCGCGCACGCAAAATGCGCGACGTTTCCCGTCGAAGTGATTCATAGCGACTAAAACTCCATGAGCCCGCCAACCTAACGATGTAGGCGTCCCCCCGCTCGCGCCATTTCTACCCCGCAAAAAAGATGATGCAATATGCACGTTCTATTGCGCCACCCTGTACATCGATTGCGATGGTTGGGTCATGTTATGTGGCCAAAACTCCGTTGGAAGGACTAGGCTTATGAAATACTATCGAAATTTGGTGTGACGAATTGGAGAAGCGCAGAAGAACAAAACGCTTAGAATTATTTTCGACAGGCGGCGTATAATAGATAAGGATGTCCATTCCAGTCGCCACCTAAGCAGAAGAAGAAGTTTCATTGGGTTTCAATCAAATATTTGTTAATACTATGCTTCTGTTTGGCATTTTAAATTGCAGAAGAGTGAAATAATTTTACATCAAACTTGGCACAGAAAAAAATAGCTCATATTCTGGCGCATAGCATTGTTATTATTGGCAATGACTTCCATATTCCCTACTTATATCAGTCGCTAAAGAGTGTTCCATCATAGAAACGGAAAACTCATAGCCAACATTTTCTCAAGTATATCATTTTCATTAGATAAAAGTGATGGCAACATTTATAGCCAGCACTAAATTAAAAGACAACATACAATTTATGTTTGATTCCAAGGCACCCCGCTACCTAGTACATGTCCTGGTGCTTCATGTAAAGCGTTAATTAAAGTAAAGGAATTGAAAAATGTTAACGCTTGTCATTCGTTTTTACAGTAAAGTCGTAGTCATCATCCCCCAACACCGTCATCATCATCATTATGACGTTGCCGTCATCATCATCATCCCAAACACTTCCTAATTCGAAATGGAAGAGTCGAATGAAAGAGTCTCGACGAAGCGGAGGTAAGAAGCAGGACCCACTACGGCTAATATGTAGTAATGGAGAGTAAAGAGTTGATACTTAATATTAAGAGCTGGTACTTAAGATCTGTATGTATGTGTCAGTACATGTACTGTACAGAATATCCTATACAACGCTAAAGGCCATAACTTATGTTAAATGTTGCCAATATAAAGTTAGACACAAGTGGCCACTTCATTTGTGAGAACTCAAGTTGTACAACAAAGTATAAATAGAAATTTTGAGAACATCGAGGAGGAAGGAGGAGCACAATGTTTAAATATTTATGGGATTTAAAAGAAATTCGCACGCTGTAGCTGTTACAAATTGAAACGATGATGATGACGATGATGATGACGAAAATGTACAAGAAGGGCCAGGACGAAAGCAAAATTATTCAATTAAATTAAGAGATTTTCTAAATAAACATTTAAAGTATTAAGACTTACGCTTAAGCTCATTTGAACTGGTGTCTAAATTTAATTCCACTATTTTGACAGTTCACTCACCTGAAAAGAAAGAAAACAAAATTTATGAACGATTAGATTAGTTAGTTAATGCCATTAAGTATTGATGTTATTGACACGTATTGGACTTTAAGCTGTTAAGAAGTCTATAAAAAAAAAGTGCACTAGAAAAATTTAAAATTAAAAACGTTTGGTGAAGAGAATGATGCTGAATGCTTGGCAAAAACGTTTTACAACATAGAATTTCTAGAAGGCTGTATATTCATTTTTGGTGTCTTGACTGAAAATTTGTTAACAGTTAATGCAGAGGAAAAGAGTGAATCGAAGAGCGCCAAAAGATCATCCCAGGAACTCCACTAGTTACTACTGTCCACAGTACCGTGATGGCATATTGGTTCATCGTAAGATAAGTGACTAAAGTCTTCTCTCATCCTTCGTGTCATCCGTAATATATTAGGTGCACAACTAACACCACATGTTTAACAAACACACTGATGTTTAACACCAGATGGCGCCAGCTGTAAGTGTTAGTCGATTCTGCCATAACCTAAACGTCACGAGCCAGACTTAGGCATATGGTAAACATATCGCTTCTACACAATAGTGATTTTCTTTTGACGTCGTATTCTTTTGATAGTGGAGATAATAAAATTTTCAAGAGTTTTTGACCGCCTGTCTATTTACACTCAAATCACAAATAAAAAGTTGAACTAATAAAATTTGTTCGTTTGCCTGACTTATACGACCCTTAAATTCAATGGAAAGTCCTCATATCTTTATATATATAATTCTACTGTACGGGCGTTGTCAGTGAACTCCTCCTAAACGGCTGGACCGCTTTACATAAATTTTTGTATATGCATCCGGTTGGTGCCCGGGATGGTTTAGATTTACAATTCGGTCCAATTGGACAAAGGGGCGTGGTACCTCCCATACAAACAAAAAATTAAAAATCAATTATTTCTGCTCCTGCTTACGGTGTTTGAACACAATTTGGTGCGTAGATTTGGTGTACATATCTTGAGTGCTACTGCAAATATGGGCGGGATTGGACAATGGGTCGTGGTACCTCCCATACAAACCATAAATTAAATATCCAATATTTTTGCTCCTGTTTACGGTATTTGAGCGAAATTTGGTACATCGGTTTGGTGTACATATCTTAAGTGCTGCTGCAAATATGGGCGGGATTGGACAATGGGGAGTGGTACCTCCTATACAAACCACAAATTAAAAATCAATTATTTCTGCTCCTGCTAAAATTTGAAGGCAAAGCACCGTTTGCCGGGTCGGCTAGTTTGATGTAAAATCTAAACGCACTTCTTAATCCATTTCAAGAAGCACTTTTCATAAATCAACTTAATACTCTTTCATGCCATTTGAAAAGAAAACCCACACAGTAACCATTAACAACTCGCAAAGTATTCGAAGTAAAATTTACCGCGATTGGATTACCCGGCAATAATGAAATCCTGTGCTCTAAAGGGAAATAAAACGCTCACATAACGATGAAGAGAATTTGGCCCCGTTTTACTTAGTCGGTTGTTTTTTCCCCACTTTGCACGTTTCAGCTCAAATAAATACAGAATGCCGAAGGACAAACGTTAGTGCCTAAAGACGCGAATGCGAATACAGAAACTGATTTCTTTCATCGCACAAAGTTATTACCTCGCAGTAGCTGCCGTTGTACACCTTCTTGGCCCCAGTGATCCTGATATTATTTTCTTTTTTTTTTTTTCTTCTCGCAGTACTACTCAAAACTTTTTAATACATATGATAGCAAACGTTAATGCCATCCAACTGAAGGCAATCTAAGGATTCCTCTTTTCCACGGCGGTGGCAAGGAAATGCCTGTAAGGTAGTGCTGAGTAAAGTGTTTGCATAATCAAACTGCTCTCAAGGCAAACACATAGCTGGTAGAATTTTTACAAAATTTTACAAAGTGCTAATTGTGTTTATTTTTCGTTATGAATTTCAATCCCATGACAGATGGATGGTGATGACGGGTAGGATGGTTGATGGCGTTGGCAGGGAGTACTTTAACAAATGCAAAATGAAATTAATCAAGGACTTGGTAAATCCTAGATGAACACACAAAGATGTAACAAACGGTAACAACTAAATGAAAAAGTTGAAATAATGGAAGAAAACGCAGAAAAAGTAATAAGAAAATTAAACAATTACCAATACGCTCTTAACAAACAAATCCCGGGGAGAGAGAGCTACTGGAGGACGGCTCATGACAACAAAACGAAATTAAATAAATTTTACGGAAAAAATAGACTTGGAAGAAAATTATTGTAAGGATGTAATTCACAAATTATTAATGAAACATATTAAAAGTGAGAAGCAAACTTTGTAATATCACTAACTTTGGCGTGAGTTAAATTAATTTCGTTTAGAATGATTCAAAATTAAAAAAAAATATATACATATTTCTTCAGCTTTGTTATGTACAGCTTTAAACAAATCTAAACAATTGAATATACGTTTGGAGAATATTAACAAAACGTTCCCAAGCAAACTATAAATATAAATATAATTTTAATGCCAACGATATTGGGAAGTGAGACGTTATTTCTATACTGAATTTCGGTCATCTGCTGTGTAGCAAAATGACATTTGAAAAATATTTTTAACGACACTTTTTTTCATACACTCCATCATGGAATGGTTGTGTACTAAAGTTGTAATTCCGTCTGTGACGTCTAAATAAACTTATATCTAAGATTATATAAGATATAAAGGGTGTCTCAACAAGAATGCAAGATTTAAATTTGGCGCCATTTTAAGTGTCATTGTTTGACACGTGAACAACTGTTATTGCTTGCTAGTAGAAGGTACGAGGTTAGTAAAAATGGGACACCACACGAATGAACAACGCTTTTATAAAGAATTATGCATTTTCAGTTTCAAAAGTAAAGTTAAATAAACCACACATAAATCTACGATTTCGATTAAACTTTTATTTCATGATAATGCTTGGACCTTGCCATTATGTACGAAGTACGTCATTTAAATGATTGGATTGGTTACAATAGTGAATTCTTCTGAGGCTCCTTCAACGTCATTTTCGAACCGGTGACACTTCCAGACCATAACGCGCATAACGTAATTTTTTTCCGGATGCACTACCTTTTTCACTATCACTTCCGGATTCTCAGAGCTCCATACGCGGCAATGAGCTTTTTATCGCTGAATACAATTTTATTCGATTAAAAGTCCACGTTGGAATCACCAACGCGTTCTTCGGTCATTAAACGCTCCGTATTCGTAAATGGCATACCTTTCACTAAATAAATAGCACTTCAGTCGACAGATATTTAGCAACTCACAGCTTTGCCTGACCGGCGATTTTGAAACCACTAAATGATGAACCGTCTTCTACAGTCTTAAACTGCGAGACAAATTGCCTAATTTTTCTGCCAATTACAAATCCGTATTCAACTTCACATGATTTTGTATGACAGCTGTACCAGATTCCACAGTTTCTACATAGCGTCCATTCATGTCCAGTTTATAGCATCCTAGAGACATTAATTAGCCTTATGTTTGTTGAGCACTTCCGGTAATCCACCAGTTTGCGGATATCGTCAACAATTGAGGTTGATTCCGTTTCTTTCTTTTATTTTGTATTTTAATAACCCAATCATAGTGTTGATCATATTAACTACCACTAGGCCGGTATAAAAGATGAGTTTCAATAGCAAATAATGTTTCAAAAAGCATCTTTGGTAGTCTACCATTTGGCATTTTGGTTTACTAAAGTTGACGCCTTCTCAATTTTTAGCGGCAGTATTAAATTAATTGCGGAATATTGGATAGGCCTCTTTCTAATTATTACAAAATGAATAACAGCCAGAGAGATTGAATTAGAAAGTATTAATCCCGTGCATGCTTCACTTATAGAAAGAGAAATTGAATACGCAGCAAATAAAATGTAATCCTTACCGCACTTTTTTCTAATTTTTTTTAATTTAATCGGAATTTTCCTAAGATAGTTGATGTTTTTCTTCAAAATATTGGCCGTTGCACTTAATTGACTGTAACAAAATGTTGGCTTTATTGCTTGATTCCTACATAAGCAGTTGCAGAGGCAAACCCAGGACTGGGTTTAATTGATGATAAAACAGACTGTATAATGTTTAATACTGCATTTAGCATTAATTAATAGCATTAATCAGAGCCCCTCTGCAACTGTGAGTTCACCTACAATTTTAGCAGTTCCGATCTCCCTAAGCAGATTTTGTTATCAAGATGTCCAAGCATACATTTCCAATGTTTCGTTACGGTATGCTCTAGATATTTTGATTAAATATTTTTTAAAGCACTTGAAAGTGATATATATATATATATATATATATATATGTCACATTCTAATAAAAATGCAGATCATATAATATTTTTGGGATTTGGGACCCATAACTTAGGAAGTTTGTATATGGAGGGGAATTTGTTCCCCCCGTTTGTCTTTAAATAAAAAGTTTTTCCTATGATAACAGTTTTGATCGAATCCAAGCCATGTCCTTAAAGTAAATTTAAGCCTAAAAAACCAACTTTGTAGAAGTAATAATCCATTATTGTAATTTTCCCATTACGAATGGATAAAAACTTGTTGTATTGCCTCGCAATCTATTCTTCTATCCGTCTTAAACCAACATTTGCATTGCCTCCCATATTATGGAATGCATAACAACTTCTTGAAAGCCAAGAGAAGAAATACTTATACGCTGTTAATGAAAAAAACAGCTATCAGATAAAGGGATTTTGAAAGCTCCCCCAATACTGCCAAGATATGTATATATTTGAGATAATCTTATTATAAGCGTCCCATTACTGTTACTAGACTTTCGTACCGTCCAGATGTGATATTCAGACTTTTAACAAAAGACAAATTTTTATCGAACTGTATAAAGTATTGGCTTAATTTTCTGATATTTTACGCGAAGAATATTTAAAAATATTGTTGGGCCACATAATGTTCAGAAACTTTAAGCTTTACATGGCCGGCAGGTGATTAGCATATTTGAGCATTTTTTTATATGCATTTCAATACACTTTCAATTTCACTTCAGTTAAGAAAATGAAAGCTAACTTTTTCTAAGTCCCTGGCTGATGGATTCTAAACGTTTCTCAGAAAGACGTCAATGTTCCAAATACTTCCCTCTCTGAGGGAAGTATTTCCTTCCTTTAGTTTTATTTTGTTATGTTCGTTCACTTTTTTCCGCATTTATATTTCAAAGTAATACGTTTGGGAGCACTTATGATCTTGCTGAGGAGCATTGTAAAGTTACAAAAAATTTTTGTTTCTATAAAAGATAGCAGATGCCTTAGCATACCCGAAATGTGTTAAAAAATAACTTTCTCACTTTACGCTAATATTTTTCCTTCATTCTGTTGTTTTGTGCAATTAAAATATTAATAATCCGTGTCATGAAAATCAATATCTCCGTATTCCGTATTACATTATAAACCGTTAAACAGTTCAACCAATTTAAAAAAAAAACCATAACCGAAGCGGTTTACTTATCGCAGATGATTTACAGTGCAGTACAACTAACCTCCGATAGGGGGCGTGCGATTCATTTTACCACATATAATTTACGTATGAGATACAAATGGTTTCTTAAACGTCAAGTATACGTTCCCATGCAATTTTCCAAATTGTTATGTCCAGGAATTCATAGGTGTTTGGTAGGTATAATGTAAAATACCCCATACCAAATAACGTACAATTGAAGTCCTATCAATTTCAATCAAAGTAATTAGTAATAATTTTAAATGCACTGAACAGCAACCGCAGCCTGTATTGCCGTTTGTGGGCTACCAATTCAAACAAATGCACTGCTCACTCACTCACTCGCTCAGTTATACATCAATCATCTTTCATTTACATACTCGTACACATGACTGACAAAAGGAATTTCCCATTCATTACAATGTTATAAATCTGCTCATGAATATGAAGGATGTTGGCGTTTGATTCTGATCCTTCCATGAGGATTTGGTGGCAAAATCAAAAGCTCTCAGTATGTGTGAGTGCGGTTGTATGTGTACATTTGCGAATACTTTAATTATCAGCATGCACAAGAGATTGAACTCAAATGAATACATCTCTATGCCTGTGCGTGTAGTTGTTACATACGTTACATATGTATGTGTGTAAGCCCACATATTAATGTTGCATGATCTGACGATAGACAAATGGGAATCGACTTAATGACAAGGCGTGCAACTAATGTGTGCGTGAATTAATATTTACACATTTAACCTGCATAATCACACAAATTATTCGCATCATTAAGGGCATTAAAAGCACTAGAAGGGGGTTTGGGTCACAAGTCCCAAGCTGAGAAGAGAAATGATGCCGCTGATATTAAATTAGCATACATTATTGTAAATGCAAATACAAAAATGTTCTGAACAGCACATTAGCCCGAATGCCTGGGACAAACAATTGAATGAAAACAACACATAAATTCTTATGGATGAAACAATTTAGCAAACTTTAGACCTTGATTTGTTTGCAGAGAAAATGTTGTTCTGATTAGCTTAAATTTGCATACGTTCTTTCCACGTACGAGTTTTATAGAAAGAGTTTTGCGAGGCAAAATTTAAAAATGACAAATATAGAAAATCTATAGATTTTATTACATAGAGAAAAGTTAACCCAAAAGAGTCGGAGGATATTTTATTTTATATCCATTCCTTATTCGCCTAAGCCTAACATTTCTATATGGAAAACTGACTTTCAACAAGAATAAAAGTTAGCTATAAAACACTTTACGTGTGGACTTTAAATTTATCAATTTCAAAAAAAGGTTTTTAAATGGTAATCTGATATGCCCAACATTTTCCTACATGAAAGCTGAGCCTAAGTTTTTGTATGTATATTGAAACTTAGGTGAGCATAAATGGGAAAAATTTACCTACAGTATTGAGCAAAATTGAGCAAAATGTTACACAATATTGATAAATATACGAGCTTTGTTCAAAAAATATTGTGAATTTTCAAATTTCGCGGGCTACGTATATTCGACTTAAAACCTACTACAAAAGTGGTGATTTAAACGTAGACTTTCAATTGAACAAAATTTTCTTCAGCGATAAAGTTCATTTCCCACTGGGTGGTTACGTCATCGTTAACGGAGAGTATCAGCGTCGCATGAATAATGAGCTGTATGAGCTACATGTCGACATCGACGTGGTCAAACGCATTAATATACAGCGGTTACGTTGGCAGGGTCATGTTGTGCGGATGGACCCAAATGCCCCGGCACGGAAAGTTTTCGACAAAGAACTCGATGGACGCCGCAGAGGAGAGCGACCAAAACTCCGTTGGAAGGACCAGGCTTTTGAAATACCAACGAAACATGGTGGAACGAATTGGAGGGGAAACGCAGAAGATCGAATTAAATTAGGTTAGTAGAAAAGGAACTGTGTAAATGAAAATCGTTCGTCCCAGTTTTCTGCCAACAGGGAGAGAAACATAATGACGTTATGTTTGTTCAAAAAAATAAGGTGAATTTTCAAATTTCGCGGGCTACGTACATTCGACTTTCGATTATTATATTTTTTATGTTGGTACACTCGTCTCGAAGATATGTTGACGATTTTATACATATAGCATGTTTAGTTTGTTTGTAAGAGGCTTAAATAAGACAAGTGTTTTGCGTGTTCGGCAATTTTCTACTATCAAAAAAAAAAAAAAATAAAAAAATGGATCAAAGAAGTTGAATCAAATTTTGTGCAAAAAATGGAATTAAGTGCCCAAAAACACTTGAAATGTTGACACTGGCATACAGTGAGAGTACTCTGAGTCAAAAAAGTGTTTACAAGTGGAACAAGCTTTTCGCAGAAGGTCGAGAAGACGTAAATAACGACGCTCGCTCTGGACGCCCCAGCACATCAACAGCCGACGAATATGTTGAGAAAGTGAAGAAAATTGTTACGGAGAATCGTCGAATCACAATTAGAGAAGTTGCTGAGGATGTCGGCATATCGGTTGGCTCATGCCATACAATCTTTTCGGAAATTTTTCGCATGAAGCGTGTGGCAGCGAAGTTCGCTCCAAAATTGCTGAATTTTGACCAAAAATAACGTCGCAAAGCATGGCTCATGAATTGTTGAACGATGATCCAGATTTGCTTAAAAGGGTCATAACTGGTGACGAATCATGGGTATAGAGTTATGACATCGAAACCAAAGCCCAATCGTCCCAATGGAAGAGTCCAGGAGAGCCATGACCAAAAAACACGTCAAGTTCGATCAAATATCAAGGTTTTGCTCACTGTTTCCTTCAATTACCATGGCGTAGTGCATCAGGACCACAAGGTCGTACGGTAAAAAAAGAGTATTACCTTGAAGTTATGCGCCGTTTGCGTGAAGCAATACGAAAAAAACGCACGGAATTGTGGAAAAAATGCATGGCTTTGTATCGAGATAATGCTTGTGAGAGATTATTTGGCCAAAAACAATACCGTTATCATGCCTCAGCCACCGTATTCAAGATTTAGCCCCCTATGACTTTTTCCTGTTCCCAAAAACAGGAACGCCCTTTCATGAGAATGCTCCATTTGGCCATAGTGGGACAAAATGTTGAATGAGGTGTGAAATAGGAAATTTAAAATTGCGGATTTTTGAAAATCACCAAAAACTTGTGGGCTAAAAATTCTGAAAGCGTTTCCAAAAACTTATTGCTGGGTACACATTTCGATGGCGGAGAATGCTCCTCTTGGTCACAGTGAGACAAAATATATTGTACCCATATTTGAGAATATATTTTCATATTTCGCTGTTCTGAAAATATTCTAAAATATGGGGATAGTGGTTTCTAGTAGCACTTACCAAGAGCTTTCTACCGATATGTACTTGATCGACGGAGAATGCTCCATTTGGCCATGGAGGGACAAAATGTTGTTCTGGGATGTGGAATAGAAAATCTGAAATTGCGGATTGTTAAAAATCAGCCGAAACTTGTGGGGCACAAATTCTGAAAGTGCTTCCAAAAACCTATTGCTGAGTATACGTTTCGTTGGCGGAGAATGCTCCACTTAGTAAAAATCGTCAAATATTTAGGCAGATAGTGATAGTTTTATGCCATCTTTTGCGCAAGCCCTGTTGAATTTCGAGAAAGTTGTTGAATATATATTATGAGTTTGGTTTGCGTTCTGAACGACATCAAAGCTTCTGAATTTTATTGTGTACAGATCCATTATTATTAGTGTTTTTACCTGTGTTCCAGTCTTAAACATATTAACAGAGCACTGGTATCTCGAAAACAGAGGTGTGGTGGCCCAATTTGGTTTGCGTCTTTGCTATTTAAATACGTTTTTGTTTCCAAGCACATTATTTTTTCCCGTTTCTTAAAAAAGATTTGATATCAAACCCAAATTCAGCAATGATTATCACCCTGCATATTTTCAAGTGTGCTCAAATATTTGATGATATTTTCAAGTGTGCTCAAATATTTGATGGCTGATTCAGAACGTGGCAGTACACACATTTTTTGCTAAGGAATATTGAGGTTTTACCTTTTAAACGTTTCCCTAAAAAATGTAATCAAAGAAAATAGTTGGTGAAACTGCATAAACACTAAACAAAAGTGATTCCAAAATTTCTTATTTATATAAACAACATAATGATAACTCAAGAATTTAGTATTAGCTCACACTAAAGTACTTTCGCCTTGTTTATGAAAAAAAGTTTACTGGGTTATACACACACGTTTTCTGGTACGTGTTGTTATTAAGATATTCTGTGCGTTAGTCTTTCTCTCAATTTCATTTACTTTCACAGGCTTTCGTAATCGTAATCATCTCACACATGAAAGTTCATACATTATTGCTAAAGATGCTAAAGTTGTCAACGAAAATAAATGAGTTTCCATTTGAGTGATCTTATTTACTCCTATACTTGCCACCGTGTGCTGTGATATATTCGCAATTAACTATCTCCAAATGAAAAGTCATCCGGTTTAGTAAGAAATATCTCTTCTAAATAGTGGGCAAAGCGACAAGGGAACGGCGTGTGTGCAGTAGAAGCTGAAAGATTAGATGTTTAATATGAAAACCATAAAGAGCTGGAAGTGAAACTAAAATATAAATAGGATACGATGGCACAAAGATCTAACGTAAATGTGTATGTATATAAGAAAATTATGTGCATCTCTGTAAGAGTGTATGTAAAAATACAAATGAATGTGTGACATTTGCATAATGTGGAGCCCGATATTGCTGTACTACATCACCGGTGTACAAATCCAGCAAACATGTGATAGTACGTAAGCGGGTTGTAATGTTTGCATGTGTGTGTGTGTGTGGTGAAACATCCCACCAGAAAGATGTTCAATGCGTGCAAAAAAACAGGCCTTCTTGAAGGCTTTCTGATCTCTTCTGAGAAACTCCATGTGACTTCTCAAAGTCTGCTTGCCACCAGGCTTTTTTAAGCCCTCCAAAAAAAAGTCAAGTACACTTTAGCACTCTAGCAGGACTTATGTTCTCCCATAAAAAAAAAACAAATTTCCTTGCACCCTATGAAAGAGATGTGCCACAGCTTCTCACATTTAGTGAGCATTTTATTTTAGGACTCACTGAACGCGACCTACAGTTTAATGATGATTCCGAAAGCCACAGTTTAAGAAATATTTCCTAAACTTATTGGTTACTCGAAAACTCAAAGTGTTTGTGAGACATAACGCCGCTCAAATAATATAATAGATGGCTGTATGAGAGATTGAATACGCGATCAAGTGAGGGATAGTTGTGTCGCGTGTAATCCCGTGTGTCGCGGAAGGATCGGTCACCGTTTTTCCATGTTCTGCTTCAAAGTATGTAAGTATGCCTTCTGTTTCTCTTCCTTTCTGAAAAAACATTTATTGAGACTAGTTTTCAGAAAGCAACGTGAATTTCCTCCTAGCACCTCCATTTTCTTTCCCAAAGAAGCCAAGTAACCAAGTCTTCTTACTAATTGTAAAACATGAGATGCGCTTCTTCTATGAGGCCTGTAGTAGAGATCTTTTTCAGAAAGTGAGTTGCTTCTTCCTTTCCCCAAAGTAGGCAATACAGCCTGACTTCCTTATTGCTTGGCAAAAGCTTCGAAGCGCAGATTGTCTCGCTTCTTCTGAGACCTCTCCTCCTTTTCAGAAAGCAACAAGGGCTGCGCTTCTTTCATGAGATGATGATGCGCTTCTTTAATGAGGCCTGTAGTAGAGGTCTTTTTCAGAAAGCAACGTGCCTCTTCCATTCCTCAAAGAAGGCAATACATCCTGACTTCCTTATTGCTTGGCAAAAGCTCCGATGCGCAGCTTGTCTCGCTTCTTGTGAGACCTCTTCATCTTTTCAGAAAGCAACGAAGGCTGGAAGTAAAAGATAAGATGCGCTTCTTTCATGAGCCCTGTAGTAGAGGTCTTTTTTCAGAAAGCAACGTGAGTTGCTACTTCCATTCCTCAAAGAAGGAATTACTTCCTTCTTGCTTGGCAAAAGCTCCGAAGCGCAACTTGTCTCGCTTCTTGTGAGACCTCTTCTTCTTTTCAGATAGCAATGAGGGCTGGAAGCATCTTCCTTCCGTAAGTAAAGTATTCAGCTAAATTTGTTATTTCATTCTGAAAGAATAGGTAAGCATCCTGCCTCCCATATTTTAGGAGCCCTCTAGCAGGCCTTGTTATGAGCGGAAATGGCAACTCTTCTCTTAAAGAAGGTGGGCAACTAGTTCTTTTTTTTGCCCTTCTAAAGAATACACAGGCAAAAGCTTTTTTTCAGAAGGTAACGTGAGCTGCATGTCGACGTTTTCATCTTCCTTTCTCAAAGAATATATTCAGTTTGATGTTCTTATCTCTTTCCAAAAGATCTGATATGCATTCGGCATTGGTTTTTGTACAAGACCTCTAGCAGATTCTCTTTTCAAAGCATTGCTACCATTCTCTTCTTCAAACTACCTTCTTCTACCTTCTATCTCTACTACTTTCTACTTCCATCAAAGAAGGCTTGCAACCAGGGGTTTGTATTACCTCCCAAAAGATGCGAAACACATAGCATACATAGCTTTTCCTGAGAGGGCTTTAGCAACACCTTATTTCGAAAAGTGTGGTATTTTCATCTTTCTTTCTCACAGAAGGCATGTATTCTGGTGTTTCCTTCTAAAAGGTTCGATATGCACTTTGTCTGATTTCCTTAACGAGGCCTCTGGCAGGTATTCTTTTAGAAAGCAATATCCGAGGCTTTTGCTTATCTTTTCTGCAGAAAGATGACCACGCCTTGGTGTAGTTTCCCCCAAGCTTAGATGATTTGAAACAATGATGCTCAAAGATAGTATGACGAACAATTAATTCCCAGCAGTCTTTCAAAATTATAATATTAACCAAATTATACCAAATAAATCCTCTAATCTAAATTAATCATAAATTCAATTTTTTATGTATATTTTAGGGGTTTCATTGGCCCTATTAAAGAGGTTTGCTTCAAGGTCTTCAAGCTCAAGCCTTAGTAGAGACTTTAGTTTGCATGCCTCTAATGAAGTCTTCAATCCCACACCTTATTGGACGCTGAACTTTGCATGCCTCTAAAAAGGCCTTCATTTGCAGAGCTCCAGTTGTGGACCTTTGGGAATTTTAAAAAGCCTTCTACGAGTATGGAACACCTTGCAATGTGACTATTTACATATTACTTTGGAAAGGGAGAAGGAATGCGAGCGGAAGGCCTAGTTTTGCTACTAATAAAGGCCTTCGAAACCATGCATTTTCAAACAGGGATCCTTCCATGATTTTCAGTGTGAGTGCGTACGCATATGTGAGCTTTGTAAATTTATGTGTTTGGATTAATAAACCACAAGTATAATTATGTTATTACTTAATATTTCACAGCAGCAAACAATAACATCACCGAGGACAACACAAATGTTTATGAAACCGAATATTCCATATGACCCCAATGGCCTATCATGACAACGGCTAAAGTACAGACAGACATGAAGCATAAAATCTGACCCCAATATGGAATGTGGAGTTTAAAATGTGAAACATCGCTGCTGTTTAAGCGGTCTAATGAACAATAATGACAGAGGACGAGGAAGATTGAGTGATAATCGAGCAATTAAAAACGAAATTTGAATATAATTGCTGAGATTGAGCAAAAGAAGGACACATTTTGGAAAATATGTACATGTTAATTATACATATTATCATTTCAAAAGCAACGTGATAATTACAAACTTGATTTCAATTGAGGTTGATCAGATTTTGTATATTAAGCTATTCTGCATAGTAAATATCAAGAGTAATTAATATGTAGTAATTTATTCTTCATACGGAAATCCTCTTAAAGGATTTATGTGTTGCATATTTACTATCTGAATGGAAACTTTCTGAAAAGAAAAATTCACAATAACAACTGTTAAGAACTAAAGAGTAATCTAATCGCTAAGGCAGTTGTGCCATATTTATTGGCTAAATTGTTTCTATAATTTTATTAATTAAAATGATCAAAATGTTAAAATCTGTTAAGAGGTACATGACATTTATTCAAAATTTTATAAGCTCTCATAGGCGGGACACTGACTTAATAATACACAGACTTAATACACACTGCTCTTTAGGCACATATGAAGAGTAATAAGAATGCATTTTTAAGAAGCTTTCCCCAGACATAAAATACTAAAAGAAAACATCTGGATGACGCTAAGATTATCATGAAAAAGAAGTGTAGTTGAAATGAGATATGGATGTCACGTCGTGGATGGTTATGCTGGAAAGAAACAATTATTAAGTAATTTCGCTAGTTGACCCAAATTGGACAACAAATTTTTGCTACATTTCAAAACCTCAATCCACTACAGCTGGGTTAAAATTCATATTAAAAAAAAAAGTTCACCAGTTAGTCGAAAGACTAGAAAAATCACATAAAATTTTCTTATAAAAAGTGCATAAAATTTTCAATAGAAAAATTGCATGAAATTTTCTATAGAAAAATGGCATGAAATTTTCTATAGAAAAATGGCATGAAATTTTCTATAAAAAAATGGCATGAAATTTTCTATAGAAAAATTGCATAAAATTTTCGATAGAAAAATTGCATAAAATTTTCTATAGAAAAATTGCATGAAATTTTCTACAGAAAAATTGCATGAAATTTTCTGTAGAAAAATTGCACGAAATTTTCTATAGAAAAATTGCATAAAATTTTCTATAGAACAAATTCCATAAAATTTTCGATAGAAAACTTGCATGAAATTTTCGATAGAAAAATTGCATGAAATTTTCGATAGAAAAATTGCACGAAATTTTCTATAGAAAAATTGCACGAAATTTTCTATAGA
>JAHXMU010000664.1:192509-212620 GCA_019455685.1 Philornis downsi
CAAATCTACTTGGAACAAATTAAATGAATAAGATTGCCAACCGCCAAGTTTTTATTTTTTTCTTTGATTTTTTTTTTAAAACATGGGTCCGTCGAATATGGGCAACCCTGTATTTTATTTTTGATAGGAAATTTTCTTAAAAAAAAAAATAATTAAAAAGCTTTTCTGTTGCAATTTTATATTATAGCATATATTTTCTATATAAGATTGTTCTCTTACAGAATATATTCGGATATATTTTTATGTTGACCATTCCTTCATTGCAACTTCTTTCATAAAATATAAAAAGGAGTAAAATACGAGTATAAGAAAGGGGAAAGTTGTATTCATTTCTGAAGAAAAGATCTATAGGAAATTTAATACACATTGCATATATTTATGAAAAACGTTATCGTAGCTAAAATCAAATTGTTTCCAATGCAAGAAAAAATAGCTGGAAACAATATTCAGTTTAAAATGTTTCTCATCTTCTAAGAATCAAGAACAAAAAAGAACCAACCAAGAAAAATATGACATTCAAAAAACTGCATTCTACTAAGCCAAAAGTCAGCTTCAAAGAAAATTTCGCTCAGTAGACCAAACAAAAGATTTTTCCAAGCAGAAACAATCAACATGGAGGAAACCTTTTTATGTGGATAAAATCTCTGAGGAGCGAGGATGCTCTGTAATATTACCTGAGCTATGGCATATACATGCTCGTATATACAATATATCGACACTGAACGAGAGGTAGCAATACTTGTGACTCTTGTGCATATGATTGTGGGTTCGATACCCTACTTTTCTTTGCACCCCAGGTAAGTATTTCGTGTATACGTCCTGTTCAGTGCGTTTAAATATAGAGAGGGTATAAACCCACCGAAAGGGAGAAGTTCTCTTGGGATGCAAGGAGTGTTTTTCAAATACCACTTCAAATTTACTCCACAACAACTGTGTAACAATTTGTGTCGTTTTCTTTAGTAATATTTACTCGTAAATTTGCGTTACAATACACAAATTCGCATTTGCAATTAATTCTCAACATTTCCTTGCCAATTATTATCCCAACATATACAGAGATATGCACGAACAGTACTTCACTTCTTGTCGTCTTAGTGTTATTCAGAATAATACATAAATACATCTTCAGATTGTTGGCATAATCTTCTTCTTAACTGCCTCTTGAATCTTTCAAATGTTATTTTCAGAGCTCAGACACAAATATCCGCCAGGCAAGGCAATGCAACGAACAGCAACCATACGTATGTACATATCTTTGAAGAGGTAATGCAATTCCTCCTCCAATGGTTATGGAGTAGGTATATCCGAGTAGATATGGTAGAAATGTTGCTGCACACAATACGGAGGTTGTATGATGATATACAGTAGGAATTTGAACAGAGATAATGATTGTGATATTGAAAGTGCAGTACAGAGCGGCACACGAATCGTGTTACAAACACAATGTCAATGTCATTGGGGACCGTTATTTAAAGATGCTGAAGGAGTTTTTTTTACCCAGAACTTCGTCGAAGACGTATTTGTTTCAAAAATTCAGTTTGATCTCAGCAAGATGGAGCAACTGCACACATAGCCAGACTGGTTATGGCGGAGCTCCAACGAAAATTCTCAAACAAATTAGTATCCAGAAACTCCACTTTCTGCTGGCTCCCAAGCTCACCTGACCTAACTGCACCCGACTTTTTTTTATGGCATCATGTCAAGCAAGAGGTGTACAAAACGAAACCAGAGAATTTGACTGAATTGAAGCAGTCCATCGAATTAATAATTGAAACGATTGCGACTTCAATCTTTTAGGCCACAATGAATAGTTTTCTGATCAGATGTTGCATATTCGTAAATAAGCACAGAGGTCATTTACGGTCTATCTTGAAGGTGACGATGACGATGACGACCAATTAGTTATACAAAAAAAAATTGAGTTCTCTACACAATAAAAAACAAAAAATATATAAAATACATTGATTACAAAAAAACGTATTTGAATTTCTTATTGTAGCATAATTGATGCGCCACCCTTTATTTTATTGGAATGTCTCTCACATAAGTGTGAAATTCTTAGGGTAGCTATAATTATTATCTATTTACAACTAACGGCATTCGAGTGTTATATATTAATTATCTTGCCATTTTAGCACATTCAATTACGTCCAATATAATCGGTATTTGAGTAGAATATTTAGATCGTCCAGGTATTTTAGCAGATTAAATTACGTCGCATATGGCCGAAAAATCGATGACAGTTTAGTGATCCCCTTGCACAAACTCTTAGGGAAGGAAAAATTAGATTGTTGGATTTAAGCGAGGCCGTACAAGCAGTTTTGATGACGAATTTGTACATTTTCCAAAAATGCAAATTTTGTGGAAGTAGTTTTAGATAACAAATTAAGCTATCAAGCTATCATGTGGCTAATGTAGTCTGGCGCTTAAATTATTCACTTCGAAGTTTTTATAACACTGATTTAGTATTGCCTAGATCGAAATTAGTTCATGCTTATATTATGTCTAGTAGTCTACATTGTGTAGAGCTCAATAGCGCCATAGATATACAAGATATATGAGGAAGATTTATATGGTGTTTAACAGAGTTACGAGATATTTGTATTCACTGAGGCGTCGTGTTCATATAACACCCTATGTTAAGCGTTTCTTTGACTGCAGTTTTAAAATCTATATCGATTTGAAGTCTTAGTTGTTACTTTATAAAGTTCTTCGAATGTGCAGTTTAAAATCTATATCGATTTGAAGTCTTAGTTGATATTTTATAAAGTTGTTCGATTGTGCAGTTCTCAATTTCTTTTTAATTGGTTTAATTTCTCACATTCCACTCGTAATAAGCAGCTTTTTATTTCTAACATAACCACACTCATGGGTCGTGCTTTTATAGTAAGAGTAACACGAATTTACAATTTACTCCCAAGCCATTTAAAATGTTTTAAACTATGTCCTGATTCTCACAAGAGGACTTTCCCGCAAAATTTTGTTTTAATTAAATTGTGAGCAGCCTTTATTACATACCGATTATTTTATATTTCCAGATTATATACCGATTAACTTCTAAATTAGTCTTCTTTCATATATGTATATGGTTTTTTTTTGTCTTTAATAATCATACCTTCTTTAAAATCATATTATAAATTTTATAAATTTTATATTTAATATTTATTACGTGTTTTTTTTTTTAATTTATGTCATTGAGCAGATTAAATCTAATAGATGAATTATTGCATAATATGATTTACTTATCATTGGTCGGAAAGCTTTAAATTACAATAAAATAAATAAATTAGTAAATAAATAAAAATATTGTCTAAAAAACAACAATAAGTTCGAAACAGCTATCAAAAAATGCATATTATTATGCTTACCGTACAAGCAGTTTTGTTGGAGAACTTTTACATCTTCCAGAGATGTCACTACTCTAAATATTATGTAAAAAACAACAATAACTTCAAAGCAACTTTCAAAAAAAAAAAAAAATCATATTATAGCACGATTTTTTCAGATTTAAGTTTTTCAGGTTCGCAGCGCTGATTGGTAATGGCGTCCAAACGTCATCTGTCAAAGTGAAAAGTGTACAGTATACTCTGCCATTTCATCATGGAAAGACTAACAAACGAGCAACGATTGCAAATCGTTGAAATTTATTATCAAAATTCGTGCTCTGTGACAAATGTGGATCGTTTGATACGACCATTTTATGGTCGTCATAGTCGATCTGCTGAATCAACAATTTGTGTTGTTATCTCCAAGTTTTGCACCAACTTTACTTTGTTGGACATAAAACCATCGACTCGCATGCGTAGAGTACGTACCGAAGAAAATATTGCAGCCGTAGCGACCAGTGTTGATGACGATCGCGAAATGTCAATTCGTCGCTATTCTCAGCGATTGAGCATGTGTTACTTAACCACAAGGAATTTTGTTTTTTGCCCCAACTGACTGAGTTGAACTTGGTTGACATGTGGCTTCATCAGGACGGTGCAACATGCCACACTGCTCGTGAAACAATGGATATGTTGAGGGATGAATTTGGTGAGCAACTCATCTCTTGATTTGGGCCTGGGAGTTGGCCCCCAAGATCTTGCGATTTAACGCCTCTTGATTATTTTTCTATGGGGTTATATCAAGTCGTTGGACTATGTGGACAAGCCGAAAAATTGAAGCCTTGCGGGATAACATAACAAGCGTTATTCATGGAATATAGGCCGAAATGCCCGAAAAACTGACGAAAAATTGGACCTTCCGAATCGACATTTTGAGACGGAGCCGCGGACAACATTTACATGAAATTATCTTTAAAAATTAAATGGCAAAGACCAATTTATCGATTCCAATAAAAAATTTTAATGTAAGATGCAAATTTAAGTATTTTATTCGCTTTTTAAAAAAACTACCATTAAAAAATCACCATTTATTATGCCGGACCACCATAAAAAAAAAATAAAAAAAGAAGAAATATTCAATTGTTGGTTTTAAGTACGAATAGAAAACATCGACAGAAAAGGTATAATTTGGTCCTGTGTCCAAAAATTTAAAATATAGTAAATGGCCCTGAAAACTCAGAAACCGTCGCAGACCGTCGATCGTACGTATAGGATATTAAGCACCAGGTGAAAAGAGACTATAAATTTATAATTTTTGGTTCCTGATCTAGCAGTGATTACATGACCGCCTTACTTATATATACATATGTATACATATATAGGGTGGCGCATAAGTAACGCTAAGATTTGATCAGTGAATACATTCTGTGTTTAGGTCTTTTCTTTTACTCTTTGTAAAATTAATTAAATAATTTTTGAGAAATTTATGACGGAAAAGCTAAGCATAGAACAAAGAACAAAAGTTGTTCAATTTTACTTTGAAAACCAGCATTCGATTATTCAGATCATATCGAAATTTCTTTCATGTTCGAAATGCTCTTAGCGATCCAACAATTTAGCGATTGCTTCGGCGTTTTGGGCAACAAGGGGCTGTCTGTGATCTTCCGCGTGCTGGAGGACCTCGTGCAGTTCGAAATGAAGTGACCATCGCTCGAGTGCAAGCAAGTATTGAAGAAAACCTCGAAACTTCCACCAGGCGACATTCTTAGCCGTTAAAGATGTCTAGGCGGTCTTTGCAAAGAATTTTACATATGTTACATCTTTTCCCGTATAAAATGCAATTGGTTCTCGAGTTCAAAGCAAATGATGCACAAAAACGCATTCAATATAGTCGCTGTTAACGTTACTTATGCGCCACCATTTATACAGGGTGGCGCAATAGAACGTGCATATTTAAAAAAAATAGATTAAAAAATAAATACAAAAGGTATGGTTAAAATAAATCTATGGCATTGTAGAGTAATAAACGGAGTTTATTTTTTAAAAATAACATCATCTAAATGGTGACCCTCTCTACGACGGCACTCCTCAAACCGCAAACGAAAATTATTGAAAACTTTCTTCAGTAATACTGGTGTAATGGCTGCCATTTCACTACGGATATTCTCCTTGAGCTGAACGATGTTTCTTGGATTATTATTGTAGACTTTGTGTTTGAGGTATCCCTACAAAAAAAAAGTCAAGAGGCGTCAAGTCTGGACTACGTGAGGGCCATAGGATATCACCTCTTTTCGAAATCAGTCTGCCAGGGAACATCTGCTTCACCATCGCCATGCAGTCATTTGATGTGTGAAAGGTAGCTCCATCTTGTTGGAACCAAGTTCTGGAATTCACTATTACTGAACTTTCAATTTCTGGAGCCAAAAATCCGTCCAACATCTCAACATAGCCTTTCGTATTAACCGTGACGTTCTGGCCCCGCGCATTTTCGAAGAAAAATGGACCAATCATTCCTCTGCCAAAAATTGCTGCCCATACTGTCACTTTCGGACTATGCAATGGTTTCTGGTGTTTGATTTTAGGATTTTCACTGTTCCAGTAACGACAATTTTGACGGTTTACGAACCCATTCATAAGGAAATGAGCCTCGTCAGAGAAAAGGATATTGTCAAAATTGGAAAATCGATTAAGCATTTCATTAGCAACTGCAAGACTTGCTATGAAGTCAGACTTTTTCAATTCTTGTGTTAATTGCAGCTTATATGGATGCAGTTTAAGATCCAATGTTAAAATTCGTTGCAAACTTCGTCGCGATAATTGTAAGACAGACGATCTCTTGCGAGTCGACATTTGTGGATTTCCTCGTACTGAGTCCATAACTCTCTTAACATTGCCTTCGGTCCTAGATGTTCTTGGACGACCATTTGCTTGTGGTTTAAATGTTGAACAGGTCTCTTCAAAACGCTTTACCCATATTTTAGTTAAATTAGCACTCGGATCTTCACTAATTCGCCGTAGTTCATATTCAGCACAATATAGTCGCCTAGTAGCAATATATGAAAGAGAGTTCTCGTAAAATGCGCGCATGCAAAATGCGCGACGCTTCCCGTCGAAGTGATTCATAGCGACTAAAACTCCATGAGCCCGCCAACCCAACGATGTAGGCGCTCCCCCGCCTGCGCCTTTTCTACCCCGCAAAAAAAGATGATGCAATATGCACGTTCTATTGCGCCACCCTGTATATATATATATATATATATATATATATATATATTCATTTGCATTTACGATATGTATATGAAAATATTTTCCCCCCGTCACCATGGTAGTGCAACAATATCTCTCTGGCTTTCCTCATTTTGTTTACATTTCGTTTTTCCATTTGTTGTCTCCATTTCTATTTTGAGGATATGTCTCATCACATTTCATAAAGTGCCACCGACATCACCACTACTATCACAGCACACCAATAGCACAACCAATACCGTCGTTACTTCAGCATTTCAACAGATTCTGCACTTTGTGAGAATGTGAATTTACTTGAATTTGCAACATGCTGCTGCACAAAGTAAAATTTCCAAAGCATTTGCCGCACGTAATACTATAAGAAGTTCATTGTTTTCTGTATGTTCTCGTATACGAGTATATTGTGAGTATACTCACCGAATGCTGGGGTGCTGCTTTTGCAATTTTCTTGTGGCGTATAAAGAAAATCTCCAGAAAGCAAAAGGGAAGGACGAGCAGTGCTGGGTTGTATGATGTGCATTACGAGTATATACACAATTGTCCATGTGGCACAGCAAGTGCTGCATATTGCACACACATGTGTTTCGAATCAATTATAATTTGTTGCGCTTAAAGTTGATGTATACTTTATAAACTCAACATGGATTATTTTCAAAGATTAATGGGTGATAACCCAAAAGAAGAAGAAAAAACAAAAGTGCGAAAATACAGAGTATACTGAAAATGTCTACAGACAAATCGCTTAGTCATAGAGGACTATAAATACATTATAATGCAATAAAGATCGGCAAATCTTACAATAAAGTGCATTTACTCTGGGTAATGTTTTCGATAAAGACTATCATGTAAAATCTAAAATGATATTAAATAAAAAGAAATTTCCAATGGAGCAAAATTTGACAGAACTAAAAAACTTTAGTATATTTATATGGAGATTAGTAGAATGCAAAGAGAATGTTGACCTGTAAAATTCGGCCGAAATCCTAACGAAATGTTGCAGAGATTAGTAGAATGCAAAGAGGATGTCGATCTGTAAAATTCGGCCGAAATCCTAACGAGATGTTGCAGAGATTAGTAGAATGCAAAGAGGATGTTGACCTGTAAAATTCGGCCAAAATCCTAACGAGATGTTGCAAAGCGATGAAGTTTGTTTGTTATGATAATTGAATGATGACTCGTAAAATTCGACAGCAATTTGTCTAAGTCAAACTGAGTGGAATTTTTTAATATCTTTACTATAGAGATATTTGAAAATCATTCAACATTTTAGTAGGAATTGTTCAGAAATTGTTTATCATTTTAGAATAGTAAGCTTAGGAAATTTCTACATTTTAATAAAATCTAAAGCTTTAACTTTCCTATAAAGATAAAAAAGAAAAGAAAGAGCATTTTGGATATACGAGTATTATAGTTTAAACTATGCTTTACATAGAATTTCTAAAAAGCTATAAGAAACTTTTGCAATTCTCTGGAAATCTATGATTTGTTTATTAAAAGAGGTTATGCTGAAAGCAAATAGTTTTCGAAAGGCGAACATAGCATTGCATCCCCAATATGTTTGATTTATAACATTGTGTGTCTGTGTGTAGGGCGTATACTGCTAAACAATGCATGGAATTTCAATAAAGCTCTAGTAATGCATTGGACATGCACTTGCGATGGTTTCTAACATAAAACAGTTCATAATTCAAAGTTTTAATAATTAATGTCTAAAGTCAAAATAATGTACCTGACTATTTAAAAGATTAAATTTGGCCGCCTACGAAGTAACGATGTGTTGGTGTTGTCATATAGAAAAAGGCAAAAGAGAATACGTTTTCTTTATTCAACGGTGCAAATGGTGCAACATTTCCCCGTGTCACAAATCTCATTTCAAAAGCATTATTACCCCCGGAGGCATACCCGCTTTACCGCTAAAACCACAACCAAAAACAACCGCTAAATTCCTCAGAATTCCCCATTAATTTTTGTCGCGTGAAAATTTATATTTACTTTGTATTTAAATGTACAAATTTGCCACCAAATGTTTATGAGATTCTTAACACTATGCAAATAGTAATAACAATCGTAACAATAACAATAACAATAATAATAATAATATTATTATTATTGTTATTTAACAAATGGCACGAAACAGTCGAAAAAATATACAAGAGAAATGGAAACAAAAACAAAAATAACATCATTCATTATATGTAGCAAACAAATATTTTGTTGACAACTGTGTCAATTGTTTTTTTTTTTTTTTTTTTTTTTTTTTTTTTTCTGTTGCTCGATTCTCACCGAATTCGGGGGAGGAACGAAACCCATCAAAAGTGTTAAGAGTCTTGAAAGCGGTGAATGTGATTTCAGTGATTGCGTGTCAAACGGAAATTTCATTAAGTAAATATTGTGATTTCACCAATTGTATGCACGATGAAATGCAATTTGATGGCTTAAATGGAAACAAACGAAATAATATTTAAATGTTTGCGCCAATTGGTTCAGAAAGAATCAAGAACAAAAAACAATTGGCAGAAAGGAGACCACACACAGCACCGCTCTGCCTGACAAAATCCATTCATGCACACACATATGTTCATTTTTACACAATTGATCACAGCCGTTTGCCGCTGATTTTCCTGGTAACAAAATTTTTTGTACGGTTTTTATTTTATATTTATTTATTTATTTATTGCTTTTTTGTTTGCGGCACTGCGTTAGTGAAACTCGTGCATTATTTCCCATGACCTTTTTGGGGCAAATGTCGTTACTGATGGCGCGATTGTGAAATTTGTTGCATTTTCCCGGAAAGTAGAGAAAAAACTGTCCAGAATATTTATTTAATTTAATTAATAGCGGCTAATGGTATCTATGATGCTTCGGTTTGAATTTCGATAGCCTTTTTTTTTTTTGGATGAATGATGGCTACTGTGGCCATGATGAATGTAATTTTTAATACAGGCTTTGATTTTTTTTTTTTTTTTTTAAAAAAAGCGAAACAGAAGAAAATATAAATTTAGTTTTTATGCAGAAAAGTAAATATTTTATATTTGGTGAACATAAAATGTCAATTGTACCGCACTGAATGTACTGAAATGGCACTCACCACGCCATTGAACTTCTGCAAATAAAGGGTGTCCCAACAAGAACGCAACATTTAAATTTGGCGCCATTCGAAGTGTCATTGTTTGACATTTGAACAATTGTTATTGTTTGCTAGTAAAAGGTACGAGGTTAGTAAAAATGGAGCGCTACACGAATGAATAACGCATTCTCATTGTGAAATTGTTTTACCAAAATGGTGAAAGTTTCGCGGTTACAGTTCGCAAATTGCGATCAATTTGGGGTCACAATAATGCCCCAAAAAGGTCAACTGTAAAGAGATTAATGGATAAATTTGCCAAAACTGGGTCTGTTAGTGATGTAAAAACAACAACGCGCCTTCGACCAGAAAATGTCGCAGCTGTACGTGATGATGTCGCTCAAACTCCATCCACCTCAATTTGACACCGAGCTCAGCAAATTGGTGTCTCCAAATCCACTATGCAGCGAATTTTGACGAAAAATTTGCATCTTCATGCATACAAAGTTCAATTGACTCAGGAACTGAAGCCAACTGACCATGGACAGCGAAGAGAGCTCGTTAATTGGGTATTGGGAAGACAACATGAAACTGCTGATTTTGCCGAGAAAATCATCTTCAGTGACGAGACCCATTTCCATCTTGATGGCTTCGTCAATAGGCAGAATTGTCGCATTGGGGGTGACGAAAATCCTCGAGTGATTCACCAGAAGCAAATGCATCCTCAACGTGTCACTGTGTGGTGTGAATTTTGGGCTGGAGGAATCATTAGACCTTTGTTTTTATGAAAATGAGGCATGTCAAGCGCAAACAGTCAATGGTGTTCGATATCGTGAAATGATAACCAGTTTTTTCGTGCCTAGAATTAAAGAAATGAATGTGGAGGGCATGTGGTTTCAACAAAACGGCGCCACATGTCACACAGCCAGAGAAACAATTCAATTGCTGCATCAGTCATTTAAATCTTGCGTTCTTGTTGAGACACCCTTTATCATTGCCATCAAGGTTATCCATGTAGTGGTTTGAAAACCGCCAGTCTGGCAAGGCTGTCAGCTGTTAAATACGAGTACCTGTCATCTGAAGTATTATTTATTTAGGGAAAGGTTAGCCATTTGCGAATATGAAACGTTTAACAACTGAAGAACGCATAAAAATAGTTAAAACTTACTATGAAACCGGTGATTTAAACGTACATACTTTTCGTGCATTTCAATTATGCAATTATGAGTGTCATAATCGATCTACTGTGGAAGGAATTGGCAGAGTTACAAAGAAATTTAAAGAGACTGGAAGCGTTACAAATGTGGTCAGGTCTGTGCATCAACGCAGTGTACACACTGTCGAAAATATCGCTTCTATTAGTGAAAGTGTGGCGGATACTATGTATTTCAATTCAGAGCGGTATGGCCGTATGATAAACGACCTTGTTTTTTTTACTTACTGTTGAAAATTATGAACTGGACGATATGTATTTTCAACAAGAGGGTGCTACAAAACACAAACGAATTTGGATTTATAGCATAGCATGAGAAGTTTCTAGAAGGCATAATTTCACGCCAATTGACCATCAAGATCATGGGATTCCGCGCCATTAGACCTCTTTGTGAGGCTAATTCAAAAACCTCGTGTTTACGCGGATAACCCCCAAAACGTTGCAGCATTTGAAACCTAATATTCGTCAAGTTACCGCCGAGATACCGCCCGAAACGTGTGAAAAAGTGGTTGAAAACTGCCTTAAAAGGATCCACTGTTGCAACCAATTCAGAGGCGGTCTTATTATATATGTATAATCGAAGAATAAACATACGAGTATTAGCATTGGTGGGGCAGACAAGCATTAGATGTTCCAATTTTTGTAACGAGAATGGATTTTTCCTAAATCGTGGAACCATATACCCTCTAGACCCTATTTTTGTTACAAAAAAATATGTCTGGAATGCACAAATACATAATAAAACGAGGTGTGTTCAAAAACAAGGAACATTTTAATTTTTCTCAAAAAATTTTTCTTTATTCATCAATTTCTATTTTATCTCCTTCAAAGTAGTCATATAATAATACATATAATATAATATACTTGTGCCAGCGTTTTTCTTCCAATCCTCGAAGCATTTCTGATATACACATTTTGGTATGTCCTTGAGCTCTCTCAGCGAACCGGTTTTTATCCCCTCAATCGTCGAAAAACGCCGTCCTTTCATGGGTCTCTTCAAACTTGGGAACAGGAAAAAGTCGCAGCAGGCCACATCTGGTGAATACGGAGGCTGAGGCGTGATAACGGTGTTGTTTTTGGCCAAATAATCTCTCACAAGCAAAGATGAGTGAACAGGTGCATTATTATGATGCAAAAGCCATAATTTTTTTATACAATTCCGGACGTTTTATTCGTATTGCTTCACACAAACGGCGCATAACTTCAAGGTAACACTCCTTATTTACCATACGACCCTGTGGTAAGAACTCCTGATGCACTACGCCATGGTAATCGAAGAAAACAGTGAGCAAAACTTTGACATTTTATCAAATTAGCGTGCTTTTTTAATTTTGGCTCTCCTTCCTGGACTCTTCCATTGGGACGATTGAACTTTGGTTTGGTTTCGTAATCCATGATTCGTCATCAGTTATGACCCTTTTAAGCAAATCTGGATCATGGTTGACGTCATTCAACAATTCCTGAGCGATGCTCATGCGACGTTGTTTTTGATCAAAATTCAGCAATTTTGGAACGAACTTCACTGCCCCACGTTTCATGCCCAAGATTTCCGAAAAGATTGCATGGCATAAGCCAACTGATATGCCGACATCCTCAGTAACTTCTCTAATTGTGATTTGACGATTGTCCATAACAATTTTCTTCACTTTCTCAACATTTTCATCGGTTGTTGATGTGCTGGGGCGTCCAGAGCGAGCGTCGTCATTCACATCTTCTCGACCTTCTGTGAAAAGCTTGTACCATCTGTAAACATTTTTTTGATTCAGAGTACTCTCACCGTATGCCACTGTCAACATTTTAAGTATTTTTGAGCACTTAATTCCATATTTTACACAAAATTTGATGCAACTTCTTTTATCGATTGTTTTCGATAGTAGAAAATCGCCAAACATGCAAAACACTTGTCTTATTTATGCCTCTCACAAACAAAGTAAACATGCTATATATAAAACCGTCAACATATCTTTGAGACGAGTTTACCAACATAAAATAAAATAATAATCGAAAGTCGAATGTACGTAGCCCGCGAAATTTGAAAATTCACCTTATTTTTTGAACACACCTCGTACATGCACCCCTTTCATGCTCTATGCATTTGTAATGAGAAAATGTTTATTTTACATTCGATACTCTCGAAATATATAAGAAATAGTAAAAAAGGAATTCATTATTTATCAAGTAGACGACTTTAGTAATTTGTATCTCGCGCGTCACATAAATGCTATCTAGTTACGCTAGATGGCGTTAGAAAGATAAGAATTCATATTCAAAAGACTATTTATATATTGACGCAATATTATTTGACAGCGCATTAAAGATGGAAACCAGCAAAGACAAGATAAGAAAATATCTTATTGTTATTCATTGCTAAAAGCAACTTGTTCAGTACAGGAATTGAATTCATTTCTAGAAAATTTGAATTTTTCACATTTTTTTTAATAATTTTACCACCTACATATTTGTTAATTGAAAGCGGGAAATAATCATCTCAACTCATATTATTTTATAAACAACCGCCGCCCTAATTGGCGGTGCGGATATTGGAAAATTTCTAAAAAAGCACATTTTTATTATAAAAAAAGTGCTAAATTGATATTTATTCTTATCAATTTTGGGCGCAAAGCAGGCGGAATCGGCTCACTGTGTAATACAAACTTGACCACACGAGGAATTTAGAAAATTAACATTTTCATAGCTTTTCCAACAATCATATCATTTTTTCATCAAGTAAAATTTATGTAATTATAAAAAACACAAATTTTCTCTAAAAAAAAATCGGGTAAATTCGGTATATCAAATACGAGAAGATGGCATTTTTAATACCACCACTTTTCTGATAATGACCGGGTACACCGTCCATCAAGCTTTGGCCCACAAGTGTTATAATATACCCAAAGTGAACCAGGAAGGAAAAACTTACCCACACAAAGGCCAAATCAAATTGTAAAAAATAATCTTTGTTGCATTTTGTTTTTTTTTTCTGTTTTCAAGATTATAAGCATAAGCATTAAAGTGCGACTAATGTAAAAACTGTTTCTTTTTTACGTAAAAATTATGTGAAATTTCTTCTCTACTGCAATTCACCGACAAATGTTCCATTATTTAAGGGCAATGGAGATAACAATGAAATTTGTTAAGCAGTACATAACCTTTTAAATGGCACTACATGTGTTTTGCTATAATCTATTATTGCGACACCTATCGGACATTCAGTAAACTATTATATACATAAAACCCATTGCCGGCGTGTAAGTAACATGTGCTGAAAGTTACGCTACCGTCCAGTAAACGCTTTCAGAGCCTATATGAAACGCACAGACAGAAGAAATATTTGAGTCGACATCACATAAAATACTATCTCTTTTGAAAATGCAGTCCCTGTTTCCTCTACAATCCATGGTTATCACTAATTGATGCAATGATATTTTGCAATTTGGACATCTGTAAATGTTATGCGAAAATTCTTCTCTAATGCAATTCTTCGATAAATTTTCCCTTATTTGAGGGCAGTAGAGATAACAGTGAAATTTGTTAAGCAATACATAACCTTTTACATATTTTATGTCATCCGCTATAATCTACTATTGCGGCACCTATCGTACGTTCAGTAAACTATTATATATATCAAATCCATTGCCGGCGCGTAAGTAACATCTACACAAAGTTATGCTACCGTTCAGTAAATGATTTCAGGGCCTATATGGAACTCACAGACACTTAGAAGAAATATTTGAGTCGATATCACATAAAATACTATCTCTTTTGTAATTGCGGTCCCTGTTTCCTGCACAATCCATGGTTATCACTAATTGATGCAATGATACTTTTCAATTTGAACTTCTGTTGTTTACCCCTCTTTTTACGTAGATGTAACTGCAATTCTTTGATAAATTTTCCATTATTTGAGGGCAGTAGAGATAACAATGAAATTTATTAAGCAATTCATAACCTTTTAAATGGCACTATATGTGTTTTGCTATAATCTATTATTGCGACACCTATCGGACATTCAGTAAACTACTATATACATAAAACCCATTGCCGGCGTATAAGTAACATGTGCTCAAAGTTATGATACCATCACACAGACACTTAGAAGAAATATTTGAGTCGACATTACATAAACTACTATCTCTTTTGTAATTGCAGTTCCTGTCTCCTTTACAATCCATGGTTACCACTAATTGATGCAATGATATTTTTCAAGTTGGACTTCTGTTGTTTGCCCCTCTTTTTACGTAGATGTTACTGCAATTCTTCGATAAATTTTCTATTATTTGAGAGCACTAGGGATAACAATGAAATTTGTTAAGCAATTCATAACCTTTAACATGATATTATATGTCATCCGCTATAATGTACTATTGCGACACCTATCGTACATTCAGTAAACTATTATATATATCAAATCCATTGCCGGCGCGTAAGTAACATCTACTCAAAGTTATGTTACCGTCCGGTAAACGTTTACAGAGTCTATATAGAACACACAGATACTTAGAAGAAATATTTGAGTCGATATCACATAAAATGTTATCTCTTTTGCAATTGCGGTCCCTGTTTCCTCCACAATCCATGGTTATCACTAATTGATGCAATGATATTTTGCAATTTGGACTTCTGTTGTTTGCCCCTCTATGGATATTGGATTTACATTTCTCATCGTATATCCGTTCACAGATGATGAGCGACTGCGGCTGTTTTCGACTCCAACACCTCCGCCGTCGCTGTTGCCCTCAAAATGTGAAATACAAATTAAACAATCGCGCGTTTATAAAGAAAAAAAAAAACGAAGGAAAAAAGCGCTTACAAATGCGACCATTTTAATCAGTTTAAATTGACACTCGGGGTCATATTCATTAAAACCATTTTTATGGCATTCAATGTTTCTTGAATTGGATTTGGTTGGTGGGTCGTTTGGTTGGCTGGTGGGTCCGGGTCCGCTGAAATGGAATGGTGGCGGCGGAATTCAGAACAAACGGTTGACTGTGTGGTGGTAGTAGGGTTGCATATGTGTGTACTTTGTATTATTTACATTTCTTGTTACTACACACACACACATATGATTGCAGAATGTATCTGTATATACACGTAAATATAGGCATATTTATACATGAGATTTTTTTTCGTTTTTTTTTTTTTTTGTTATTATTGTTATTATTATTCACATATATATTTATATAAATGAAAAATTCCTCTTCTCGCAATTGTATTGTTTAAATTATCTTCATCCACTGGAGACAGATAATACGAAATAAATTATGGCCGTTGGTCGACAACGGAATGGTTTGGCGGTGGTTGGAAGGTCTCTACTGGTCTTCATCGCCACCAGATCACCAGCAATAGCAACAGCATCATCAGCATCATCATCATCATCATCGCCAACGTCCATTGCCCATTGGTCTATAGTTTTATTTACAATTTGCTGTTCTCATTTCTGTTTGCGCTGTGTCATAAATAGTTCTGAAGACGCAGCGTTAAGGGTGAATCGAAATTTATGAATCGCATTCATTGAGTTCAAATGGCTGATAATGAGGAGCAGCCGCATTTGGTATTAAATTGGACAAGAGCGTGTGCGTGTGTGTGTGTGTGTGTGTGTATTATTTTTAAAGGTTTATTGACTTCAATAATTGCAGTTGCTTTCTCTTTTCCTGGGGAGCAAAAGTTTCCTATAAATTCGAGATCACAAGAAAAGTGTTTACGCCGAACCGGGAATAATCAAATTACAGTGAAAAATATGTTTATATAAGAGAATTTTGTATAGAAATTGAGTGGCAGATGTAGTTTGGTTTATAATAAGAATTGAGTAGCAAACGTAGTTTGGCTTATTAAGGAATATAGCTGATATGGAATCCAAACCCAGATAAAATCCAGCTATACAAATGCTAACTTATGGCGAAACATTGGAGCAATCTTTTTCTTATCCCCCAAACAGATTCCATTATCCATGTGAACCAGTCCTTGCACACACCCACACACACACACACACACACACACTGTTATCGATTTTTGTGGGCCATTCTACCATTTCATATTTATTTTTGACATCTTATGAGTTGTTTTCAAATATATTTTCTGATTGGAATATTTAAATCAACCCGAAAAATTTGTAAGATTAAAAGGCGCCTGATTATTATAAACTTAGGCTTTAAAACATTTGATGGTATCTCTAATGGGTGAAATGTTATCAAAAGTAGATGCTTGCAAATCACAGCACAAGTGATCCAAAGAAGCGAGAATATGTAATATGTATAGAAATGGAGGAGAATTTCGAATTTCGATATTGGAATAATCTTTCGGTATTGTTTCCATGTATTCACATTACGCACATCCGGCAGAAGACTGAGGGAAAACAGATCGACGAAGACTACTTTTCGTCCACTACAAAGTCACCTTCGGCAGTTCGTTAAAGCAAAAGGTATATGAACCCGAAACGATGTCTTCAACGAAAGCAACAATTTTTTGTGAGGCATTTAGAAACAATCGAGGATTTAGGTGGGTTGAAGTAAAACTTTTGGAGACGGTTATGAAAAAGGCTATAGTAAGTACTTGTATACAAAGAATCCACGGGGATTTTACGAGACTCTCGCCGTTAAGGCCTTATCCACGGTGTGCTAATTACACTGAGCATATTACAATGCGATAGCTAGTACCCCTTTGGGATGGTCAAGTTAACTTGGACTATCTATGGATAGGATCCGACAATTTAAAGAGCAAGCTACCGCAACTGTCAGCCCTTTCTTCCAGTCAGAAGATACCAAATCGGTTTTGCTAGTATGGAACGTAATCCTCCTCATTGGCGGAGGTGAGGCCTATCTTATCACCTCTGCTACTCTATGGGTCTGTAGCACCCAGTTGCAATGCAACTTCACATTCAAGCACAAAGACTCTTCCAGTGATTTCGGTTTCAACTAACAACCCCCGTGATGCTCCCACTAATGATACAACACCAAATAATCAGGAGGGAAATCAATCCCGGGGCCTCCTGATCCCCACATTATCGGTCAAATTCATCGGCGGAAGGTGCGCAGCTAAGCTGCTCCCACATTAATTGATTTATACACCACACCTCCTTTACGGGATTGATCGCAAGGAGTATAGACTGGACATTTTTACATAACTGCGGAAGATGGAACGGTTGATACATTGCAAGAATGCAGTATCCTCGCCGGTAGGTGATGGGGAAAACTCCAAACCCCTTCTGTTTGGCGACGGTGAACGACAACCAATAGGGATGTAGGTGTGGAATTCCCACGCCTCCCCGTACCCGCCACGATATCTATAAGACACAGATCAACAAGCCACGAACTCGAGACCCTTTCCGTGTCAGTCACCGTCACTCTCGGTACCAGATAATCGGTTTGGTCAGACCTTGTAGCTGATCTACTCCTAGTTTCAACTCCTTGCGGTCCAGCGGCTGATGCCCCTGTAACAGCAGCTGCCGCCTATCAAGCTGAGCAAGATTGTGTCGTCAACCCTATTGCGATCAGCCAGTCTCGCAGCCACTTAATCCTCAGGTCAGAGTGACTTCAAAAGACCTACTCTCTTCATCTACGTCACAGTAACCCACAGTAACGAGCAAACACTCGACTAACCCACAGCAATTGTACGATTCGCGATCGAACAGGGTCCTCTTATGCCGAAAGAAATTGAGTGACCTATATCGCACCAGTAAGAAACCAAGGCAAAGGTTGAAACCCAAATCATGACAAAAACCCTAAATGTAACACGTTCTGTATGACTCTCTTCTCAACGTGATTGCCACCTCGACAAGACACTTTCATCCAAGAGTCCCCTACTCATGCTCTCTACCCCCACTCAATGGGCCAGTCCGTTGCCGCTAGCTACTACCTATATAGTCTACCAAAAGTCCACGAGGATTTTACGTAAGTCTCGCCGTGAAGGCCTTACCCACGGTGTGCGACACACTGGGCATATTACGATGCGGTTAGCAACACCCCCCTGGGATAGCCAAGTGAAATTGGGCTATCTAGGAAAAGGGGCTAACAATTATGGTACTACCGCAATTGTCAGTCCTTTCTACCAGCCAGTAGAGACCCAATTGATTATGCTAGTATGGAACACAACCTCCATTGACGCAGGTGAGGCTTAATTTCTATTAGAGACAACAGAAGCAGAAACTATTACGTTATGCGAATTTTAAGGGGTTTCATAAAGATTTACGACAGCAGTCTTAAGTATGAGCCAATCAGACAAATAGGCGGACATCGCTAAATCGAGTTAAAAAGTCATAAAACATATTTGGTTAAAAAAAATCTGGGTATTATATTTTTGTCGTAACAATTGACATAAGACTTCATTCCTTGAGTATAGGAGTTATCCGAAATGGTGTGACTGTTGCTGTTACTACAACCTTCTCAATCAATGGTATGTTGTACTCAAAAGCGGGAGTTGACGGATAAAACAGGATAAAACATTGCGTAAACGCTGATAACCATAACTTTGGAGTGAGAGAGATGTTTTCATCATTTGACGTCAATAAAACTAGTAATGACAGCCTCTAAATTAAGAGGACAGCAATACTTGCAAACATATGCTGCTACTATTGAACTTGGCAAACGATTTACTAACAGAACCTTCTCTCGACGAACAAAACTCCAATTGGACAAGACGCTAGTTCCTGTCCAGACCTGCTGCGGCAGGCAGCAGATGAATCAGTTCTGACGGTATTAGAAAGATAAACAGTCCTTTAAATATATGAAGCCATCGTCGTTAACTAACTATCGGTGAATCATAAGCGGCATCTTATGAATCGTAAGCGGAATAAGCTTTTTAGCGAATATCGACGTTGTCAAGCGCATCAAAATCCTTTCAGCACGAAGAGTTTTTGATAATGAATTAGAGGGGCTATGCAATAGATGGCGACTAAAAGTCTGTTAGAAGGAACAAGCTTTTAAGATTCTATCAGATCTTGGTGCGACGAATGGAAGAAAAGGCGCAGAAGAACGAAGCGCTTGCAATTCTTCTCTACTTTAGTCGATACACAAATAAGTAAGTATTTCGATTTCGATGACCGACATCGGCATTAATTCGCATCAAAATACAGCGCTAAATCCCTCTAGCACAAAAAGTACTCTATAATAAAATAGACGGACTATGCAAAAGAGGACGATCAAAAGTCTGTTGGAAAGAGCAAGCTTTTGAGACTCTATCACATCTAGCTGCGACGAATGGGTGCAGAAGCGCTGAAGAGCGAAGAGTTTGCAATTCTTCACCATTATAGTTGATGCGTAAGTAATGA
>JAHXMU010000664.1:217620-232911 GCA_019455685.1 Philornis downsi
CGTGAAGCCATCATATGAGTACGTTCCGTTCCGTTCCATTCCATTCACTCTCGTCATCATTCACGCACTTGTACGTACAGACTTCTTCTATGTCCTCCCTAATCTACAACTACTCATTACATACTCACACGTTTTGGAACTTTGTCTAAGAATTCGTTTTATGAAACTTCCACTGTAACCGACGACTAAGACTGCAGGATACATGTGTTATTGTACGTATTTCGATGAACATCCTTACCCTGGTCACCGCAGGAAATGTTCGCAGAGAATCCTTTGCACTGCCTCAGGAATTGCTGTTGCTGTTGCTGCTGCTGCGACTGCTGCTGCTTATAATCCAATAACACCTCCATAAAGCACTAATTTCTTGTATTTATTTCTTTTTTTTTTAGATTCCTTACGTGTTGTAGTTGCATGATCCCCTGGGGAGCATTAGAATTCCTAACGCATTTCACTTAAATGAGTTGCGATAAATGATGTATTCAATAGAATACTCCAACGTTCGTTTATATTCACTCCAAGGAATTAATAGATAAAGTTTAGTACATTTTTCTTTTCCATTTTGTAGTTATATTGGAAAAGTTTATACGACTACCGTGGGTTGAGATATGAGTGCATGAAGTGTAGAAAAAAACCCCCATCTACAAATTGATTAATCGCTTAATTGATTTAATTAAATCTTGTTATTTCTTACGGTACATTAACTAGAGTTAATGGAAAATCATTTGTCAATTTTTAATTAAAATTATACTTTGGTTTTGTCCTACTTTATCATCAATTCAAATTAAAATTATTGATGATTTAAAACTTTTTTTCTAACAAATGATGTGTGATGGAATATTTATACGACCCAAACGAATTGATCAAGGCGATCCCCCTTATAAACTGAACGGTTTTCACACCAAAAGAAATACTTTGCTGCAGTAGGTTGCATATGAAGATTTGTATAATCTGATATATTGATCACAATTTTTCTCTATTTAAGACATAGTAATCTCCCTGTAAAAGTTGACCACATTCCAGGGAAAAGGGTACTTTAAGATTAGTTTACGTTATTGGAAATACAGATTACTTGTAAGGACAGAATTTAAGCAACTTTGGCCTGATAGACCCCAAAGCCTGGAGTTTTAATGTTTCAAGTATACCAGTTTTTCAAGTCTTCCAAGAATGTGAAATGCATTATTCCCATTAATTTGCATACAAAAAACCTTACTTTGACGATCCCAAAACTAGCCGACGTGGCGTATAGATGGTGCCAGTAGTTTGAAAAAAAAATATCTCAGTGAATTTGTAAACATGGAAAAAATGTTATGTAATTCAATATATCCATTTGAAGGGTATCAGTCCAACCACTATTAAATGTTATGTAATTCAATATATCAATTTGAAAGGTCTCAGTCCAACCACTATTAAATGTTATGTAATTCAATATATCCATTTGAAGGGTATCAGTCCAACCACTATTAAACGTTATGTAATTCAATATATCCATTCGAAAGGTCTCAGTCCAACCAACATTAAAGCCAAGCTAGATTATACGCTAGGAATGTCTCTTCTCCTATGTTTGCGACTGTAAAATATTGGGTAGTAGAGTTTAATCGCGGCCGTACGAGCTGTCAAAACGAACACCGTAGTGGTCGACCAATTGAAACCAGACACAGTTAAGAAAATCCACATAATGGTGTTGGATGATCGTCGGCTGAAGGGGTGTCAGCAATCTGAAATGATACACATTGCAAAAAGTGCTATACATCGCATATTGACCGAAGATTTGAAGATAAGAAGGCTGTGCGCAAGATGGATGCCGCATTTGCTTTCTATAGAGCAAAAGCAGCGTCGTGAAGATGTTTTAGTACAGTGTTTGGCGATGTTTCACTGCAACAAAGCATAATTTTTGCGTCAATTTATAACCATAGATGAGACACGGGTCCACTACTTAGCACCTGAGACAAAGGAACAGTCCAAGCGGGGACTGGAATGAGAGTATCATATCCAAAGAAGGCGAAGACGGTTCCATCTGCAGGCGAGCTCATGGCGTTTGGGTTTTGGGATGACCATGGAATTATTTTTATCGATTGTATTCAGAAAGGAAAAACCATCGGCTGAAGGTTCGTGAGTTAACTGAAATGATAGGCATTTCAAAAAGTGCTATACATTGTACATTCACCGAAGATTTGAAGATGATAAAAGCTGTGCGCAAGATGGATGCCGCGCTTGCTTTCAGTAGAGCAAAAATAGTGTGGTGAAATACCAGCGTTAGTAGAGCGTTTCGTCACAATAAGGTCAAATTTTTGCGTCGATTTATAACCATGGATCAGACTTGGGTCTACCACTTCACACCTGAGACAAAGCAGCAGTCAAAGCTGTGGACTGGAATGAGAGAACCGAAGAGAGAGAAGGCGAAGACGGTTCTATGTACAAGCAAGGTCATGGCGCCTGTTTTTTGAAATGCGCATGAAATTATTTTTATTGATTATCTTCAGAAAAGAAAAACCATCAATGGCAAATATTATGCTAATTTATTGCAGCGTTTAGATAATGAAATTATGGAAATTTGGCGGAAAAGAAAGTGTTGTTTCATCGAGGCAATGCTGCAGTTCACACATCCACTATTGCGATTGCCAAATGAAATTAATTACCATTCGAACTGCTTCATCACGCATCTTATTCGTCAGATTTGACTCCCTCGGACTGTTTTCTATTTCCGAACTTAAAAAAAGGGTGCGATGGCAAAAGATTTGCCAATAATGAAGAGGTAGAGTCTGCGGTCGATGTCTATTTTAAGGAGTTTGACAGTTCTTACTATAAACAGCGTATAGAAGCTATTGAATATCGCTAGAACAAAAGTATCGAGTTAAAAGCATATTATATTGAAAAATAAAAAGAATGTTTCCCACCCTTTTTTGTGTGGATCAACACGGTACTCTAACGAAATTGTATTGCTTAAAAGAACGGAAAGACATTAGATTTGAAAGGAGTTATGTTGAAGAGCTCCATTTTTGTGACAATATTTCTTTTAACGGGGGCTTATATATTCAATAGGTGCTATCTCATGGAAACTGAGATTGTGATGACAAACTATTCAGCATTATATCCGCCATCTGAGGTATTCATTTTGAGAAAACAAAATATTTTTGAATGTACTATTTCTTTTTAGTTAGTTAGTATTTGACCACCTCATGAATGTCAATTGGCTTCTTGAGAACAAGAAAAATTTAACGCCCTGTGTGGAGGTTTTTCGATTTCAAAAGTAAGGTCAAATAAAACGCTCATAAAGCTATGATTTCGATGAAACTTTTTCATATTTCATTATAATGCTTGGATCTTGCCATCATATACGAAATACAACGTCATTTATATGAAAGCCTCTATATTGGTTACAGTGGATCCTTCTGAGGTTACTCCAGCGTCATCAATTTTTAGTTTTTAAGTTTGTTTTTTTTTTTTTTTTGCAATCATTTTTCACTATCAGTCTATATTTTCGGATGTAGTGCATTTTTCATAATCCCTTCTGGGTTCTCCAAGCTCCATATGCGACAGTTTTGCTTGTTGACGTGACCATCAAATTAGAAATAAGCTTTATTGTTGAAGAACATTTTGTTCGATTGAAAGCCCACGTTTGAATGACCATTTTGCAGTAAGTTTTAACTATTTTTACGCGTTCTTCGGGTTTTAAACGATTCATGTTCGTAAATGCCCAACTTATCACCAAATAAATAGCATTTCAGATGACAGGTATTTAGCAGTTGACAGCCTTGCCAGACTCGAGATTTTCAAACCACCAAATGGATAACCCCATATTTTGTACAGCGACGAGTACATTTGCGTTGAAGAGTGCTCGTTGTTTCTAAATTTTAGTAAAAAACAAATTTGCATGACATCTGGTTTTTTGAGAACTGCAAAAAGGTGGACAAACAAAAAGTTTACCAAGGGAGTCGCTCAGCCAGGCGCCGAACTCATATGCTTCCCGACATGGATTGCAGTATGTGATGCTGTTGACGATATTTCATCTCATTGCAGGAACAGATGACGTGACAAAAATGGGCTCTCCCATAAATAATATATTGAGTTTGCCTGTTTTTTTCTCTAAAAATTCATATTTTCTAAAATTATTCAACAACCACTTCCACATCAACGGTTAATCGCATATATCTCTTAATTCGGTTTGTCCTTTCTCACATTTTTCAATTACTGTATCGATTTTAAGTAATGAACAAATGATAAAATTGTTGGAAAAAAAATGCTAAAAACGGAAATTTTGTCCAAAGGTGGAATTCACAGTTGTACGGGGGATTCCTAAGACGGTCGATAAAAAAACCGGCAGTACACCACAGCCGACCTTTTTTGCGGTCATCCCAATGCCGCCGATTTGATAGACTAAAATCTGCTACAATTTATTCGCTGCAATCAGTTTGAAATGCCGCCAACTATCTGACCGACCTTGGCGCGATGTTTAGTACTTGCGACTATCGTTCGCATGATCGCAGGTTCATTCCCTCATACAGCTACCTATCATTATTTAAGCGGCGGTCACGTGTAAGTTATTATTCATGGGATTTCTAATAAAATTGTTATAACTACAATATTGTTATTGCTCGTCTATCATACTAAACATCGTTTTCTACGACTTCACTTTTATCTACAAAACATGTTTTTAGTGTCACCTTTATTTTAGTTTCACAAAAATGTTGTAAAAGTTAAAATAACAGCGTTTAAAAAGTATCTTACAGTGGATCGGACAAAGAATGCCAAAGCTGAGGCTATTTTAACTAAAATCGTTTGAAAAAATTGTTTGAATATTACAGGGTTTCAAAACCGCCGGGCTGGTAAGCTCGCCAGTTGTTATCTACCTGTCATTTGAAGTGCTCTTTATTTAGTGAAAGGTTTGCCATTTACAAATATAGATCGTTTAACAACTGAAGAACGCGTATAAATAGTTGAAACTAATTACAAAAGTGGTGATTCGAACGTGGCCACTTTTAGTGCATCACAGGATGACGACCATAAACTATAAAGAATTGGCAAGATTATAAAGAAATTTAAAGAGACCGGAAGCGTTACAGATGTGGCCAGGTCTGTGTATCATCGTAATGCACGCACTGCCGAAAATATAGCTTCTGTTAGTGAATGTGTGGCGGATAACCCGAATGCATTTCAGAACGATATGGCCGTATGATAACCGACTTTTTTTTGGCCTTGATTGAAGGTTGAAGTTTATGAACTGGACGATATGTGGTTTCAACAAGACAAGGTGATACGAACCACACAACATGACTGATTTTGGCTTTATTGCATGAGAAGTTTCCAGAAAGTGTAATTTCACATTTTGGTGACGTAAATCGGTCACCCAGATCATGCGATTTGACGTTGTTAGACTTCTTTTTGTGGGGCTACGTCAAAGACCACGTTTATGCAGATAATCCCAAAAAATTGGAACATTTGTAAACCAAATTTCGTCAAGTTATCGCTGATATACCGCCTGCAATGTGTGAAAAAGTGATCCAAAGATATCTTAAAATGATGAGCTACTGCATCCAATCCAGAGGTGGTCATTTAAATTGCATTATTTAATGGCAACGTCCATTTATTATAATGAAATAAAAATTTTATCGAAATTATAGCTTTACTTTTGAAACAGAAAAAATAAGTACTCCATAAGTACTTCTGTCGATGCCCACCATTTCCTTCTTTTTCGGTACTTTATCCAGATATCATCGAAGTCTAACAATTTCAGCCATATTCAAGCGTTTTTCGAGAAATTCATATAATGAAAATTTATTACAGAAAAATAAAATCTAACGTCTAAGACCGATTTTTTCATAAGGCAAGTGAATTGTTTTTCTTTGACGCTTATACAGGGTTGCCCATATTCGACGGACCCATGTTTTTAAAAAAAAATCAAAGAAAAAAATAAAAATTTGGCGGTTGGCAATCTTATTCATTTAATTTGTTCCAAGTAGATTTGTTTACATCAATTTTTGAATATGATATCTCTCAAATGGCCGCCTCTGGCGTTGATGGCGTATTGTGCCCTTTTTGCAGCATTTTCCATCGTTTTCGCCAACATTTCGGCCGGAATAGCGGCTATTTCCTCACGAATGTTGTCCTTGAGCTCTTCTACGGTCCTTGGCTTGTTAACGTAAACCTTTGACTTCAAATGTCCCCACAAGAAGAAGTCAGCGGGCGTCAAATCGGGCGAACGCGGTGGCCAGTCCAAATCTCCACTTTTCGACATCAAACGGCCCGGAAACAAATTCTTCAGAAAATCGATTGTTATGCGACTTGTGTGCGGTGGAGCGCCGTCTTGTTGAAACCAGAACTGCCTCATACGCTTTCGACGAATAATTGGCATCACAAAATTGGTCATCATGTCGCGATAACGCTCCTGGTTGATGGTAACAGCTGACGCTTCAAACGCGGTATGTCATTAAGCGATCTGACATCTCTGTCAAAAGTTATGGCGTTGCCAGATGGGTCCGTCGAATATGGGCAACCCTGTATGTACTATCGGTCAGAAATATAAACCGATGTTATAAATATTAATTCAAGAAATTTGGCCAATCGGACTATTTTGCTGAAGATCAATTAAGGTGCCGGCAAGCCAGGTCATAAAACAGAACGTGAATCAAATGAAAATGTTTTTAGGATATTCTACTCGCAAATCAATTGCACATATCTCATTTTCTACCATGCTCTTCAACCCCTTTTTGGTCAAATACCGAAGTCGAGCTCCAGTAAGTGGGTGACAGACTAGTCATTAATGAACACCATCCATAATTCTGGTTATAACTCACCAAATTACAGATTACTTGCAAAGTAGCCAGATATAAAAAAAGTATCAATCACACTCGCTTTTATACATAGGAATGACGAGAATAATTCAATGATTTGCAACGTTAACTGTAGTTCATGGTTTTGTTTGAACAATTTGTGGTCCCCTTTAAATATCGTCAAATAATTACGTCATTTACTAACCCTTCTCACAGTTACATAAAGGGGACATTTTTGTTACTGAAGAAAAAACGTATTTTTTGCCTCTTTCTTTAGTCCACCATATACTCGTATGTGTCCTCATCGCGATCATACACATATCAACCTTTACGACTGCTAGTTGTTAGCTTTTATTTATCCATCCCCTCCAGATTATTCTGCTCTCATGCCAAATTGGTATCCCCTTAACAAGATAACTTATTGCAGGTATCCGCAATCTGCTACTATATGTGCATATCCTTATTCTGGATAACGAGTCAGTCCTAGGCAATTGCCAATTATCATTAAGACATGAACGTGATTAAACACCGAGTCCAGTATACAATAAGAATTCTCAATTTAAACTCGTTTAAATATTCATTGAGAGCTTTCCGTTAAGCGTTTAATCAAAATGTCAATACAGAAACCTGGAATCACAACGGACAGACGGACGGATGCTAGCGGAAATCGATATGCCAGAGGAAAAGATGAATAAATACTGGAACCACATACAATGCAATAAACACATATACTTTACATATACGTACATGCATGTGTACTCGTATGCAATAGAGAGGAAATCATGACCGCTGGCATAATACGAGGAATGATACTTAAGCTGTGAACAGACCAAGTAAAAGCAAATATTTATCATCGAAAATGGCTTTACGGTTTTACGAAATACTCTCCAAAAAGTAAACACAGGTTTGGCAAACGTTTGAGTTGGCTGTGAACGTCAATGGCTTCTCAGGCATTGAAATATATTAATAATTTTATATTTTTATATTACCAGTTTTATATTGCTATTTTAAGTTCTCATCTGTGGGAACTCGCATTTTATTGGTGGAGAATAATCCGTCTCCGACGGTTGATTTTGCTTATTCCTCCAAAGATTTCATTGCATTCTGTAATCGCGACCGTACATTACTTGTAATTAGTAAAAAAAATACACATTTTTTTCGTATTACTCCGACTTGTTAACACTTGTGAAACCTGAGGAAAAACTTCTCTTGCATTTCACGAATGAGAAATGAAAGAGCTTCTCAAATTCGGTGACCTCACGCGCATTTTATCTTTAGAAACACTCAATGTTAGTGACAATTCCGAACGTCATAGTTTGAAAAGCGTTAGCAAGTCTTGTCGAATACTGGAATGCTCGTCAGACACAGCGAGATGATCGCGGCTCAAGTAATGAAAGGCGACTGTATGCCGTGTTGAATCTGCGATCATGCGAACGCGTTGATTAACCGCGCCACGGTCGGTCGACACAGAGGAGACTTTGTAAATGTATCGAGTCATTGTTGGACAATTGGGCGATTCAAAACCGTCTACTTCTACATGTATATATTAGGGGCGCAACTAAATTCCCGCTGTTTGCCAATAGATGGCGCCAGCTGTAAGTGTCGGTTTTGCTAGCTTTGTACTTGCTTGACTCAGCATTGTTTAGGCGAGTGTTAAAGATGGACACAAGTAAACACAAAATATGTCATATTAAAGAAAAAAAATATGAATACTGCTTACGGTCCTCATACTATAACAATCGATCAAGAACAATTTTAGTTTCGCCAAATCCATTCCAGTAATTTTGATGTCAAATATGCACCACTCTTTGAAAAGCCAATTGTCGAAAATATCGATAGAACAGGGCGTTAAACTCTACCATCATATAAGCACTGTTTTGATAGCTTAGATCTAGACGATATAGATATTGTTCAACTTAAGAGCTTCTTGGGGCGCTTATAATGGTCCAATGGGGGAAACTAGGGATATTCGTATCTCTAGTTTGCGTGGTATCACAATGGACTTTACAGTCTAAGTGCGTCTGTCTATTCAGACCGCCACACAGACCTAACCTAATTTGAAGTTTCTTCTCTTTATATCTTAAAAATAAAAGCGATTTGTTTGAAAGCACAGAAGTTTCGATTTCGGAAAATATCTGGTTGCAACATTTTTTCAAGTTTCTGCGATAATCAACATGGAAGTAATATCAATTTAATTTTTCCCAAAATTTCAATCTTTAAAAAATAGTTCCGTAATAACAACTCAAAGCAGAATATTTATCATCCAACCCTCCTACATAAGGAAATTTGTATTCCTTCTGCTTCAAAGAATCACAAGACTTAATGATAAATAAAATAAAATCTTTACACAGCATCACTGGTCCCCGACAGATGCACAGACTGACTGCTACCACTCACCGTTGAATGGTGGTAAATTGGACCAGTGCAGTGAAATCTGGCAGTATTCGGAAAAATCTGTTTACATTTAAATGAGCATTAGTGGTCCGATGAACCGGCAACAACAGAACGGCGTAAAAAGTACAAGAATATGCGAGCATACTCGCATACCATCGTCATGCCAAAATAATATCTGGAGAATATCACTGTCTGAACATGCGTTGTGAAGGCAGACGCAGGCAGACAGACAGGCAGGCCGGCCTATGACATTCATCAGCCACAACGTTGTAGGGATTTCGCTTATCCCCACCGTCCAACAACAGGAGCAACACCATGATACGCATGTAGTGGCAATATTCGACTCCGCTAAAATTGCCGTTGTTCAACAGAACAGTTGGAGATTATGTTGGGTTGGTCATGAAGCTGTTATCCGTGGAGGTAGTGGTGGTCGGTCTTCTGTGACGAAATTTTCGCTGCAAATTCTGTGATTCTTTTCACGTTCATCGGTAGCGCACAGTTTCATTTGGTTTTGTTCGCAGTTGCCTCCACTTCGGCAAGAGAAGGAAAACTGCATTCACACACAAAAGATATACCGAACCGAGTGGTGACTCCATCATATGCGAGTTGTATAAGTGAAGCATATGAACAGCATTTTATGCGTTCGAATCTTGTTTTTTCGTTCTATAGTTTTATATTTAAATTGCTATATGATGTTTCAAAGTCTCTAGAAACCACATGGGAAGGAGTGTGATAATGAAAGAGAATGTAAAAAAAAAATTTTTGTTCTAAGCGAAAAACTTAAAGGCCTAGGGTGGGAACTCTTTAAGATTCCATAGAGGGGAAAAAACCTACAGTAAACGGGATTAGTAGAATCTTTAACAAAAGTCATATATGATTTTCCTAGGATAATAATATAGCCGACAAAATCTGGCAAGATTGTGAGCTGTTAAATATCTGTCATCTGAAGTGTTATTTATTTAGTGAAAGTTTTGCCATTTATGAATACGGTCATATATTATTTTCGTAGGATAATGATATAGCCGACAAAATCTGGCAAGATTGTCAGCTGTTCACTACCTGTCATCTGAAGTGCTATTTATTTAGTGAAAGGTTTGCCATTTATGAATATGGGTAGTTTACCGAAACCGAAAAATGGGTAAAAATAGTTAAAACCTACTACGAAAGTGGTGATTCAAACGTAGACTTTCAATAGAACAAAATTTTCTTCAGCGATAAAGTTCATTTCTCACTCGAAGGTTACGTCATCGTTAACGCAGAGTATCAGCGTCGCATGAACAATGAGTTGTATGAGCTAAATGTCGACACCGACGTGGTCAATCGCATTAATATACTGCGATTGCGTTGACTGGGTCATGCCGTGCGGATGGACCCAAACGCTTCGGCACGAAAAGTTTTCGACAACGAACTCGATGGACGGCGCAGAAGAGAGCGACCAAAACTCCGTTACAAGGACCAGGCTTTTAAAATACCAACGAAACTTGGTGGAACTAATTGCAGGGGAAACGCAGAAGATCGAATTAGGTTAGGTTAGTGTCGGCGAAAAATACAGGAAGCGATTGCTCAGCTTTGGCCAGTAGGAAAGGAACTGTGTTCCACCCAAACCACTATCATACCTTTAACGTCCACCTTATAGTAAGGATGTGTCTCCAAATTTTGAACACTTATTCCCAACTATAGTAACTGAAAATCGTTTAACCCAGTTTTTTTTTTGCCAGCAGGGAGAGAAACATAATGGCGTTATCTTCAATGTGGCAATAAGTGATTAAATAAAATAGTGCATATTTGACCTAAATCAAATCATTCTAACTATGCTATTACATACAAATTTTTTTCATTATCACATATGCGAGGTGTGTTAAAAAGAAAAAAGTAAATTTTCAAATTTCGCGGCCTACGTACATTCGACTTTCGATTATTATTTTATTTTATGTTGGTCCACTCGTCTCGAAGATATGTTGACGATTTTATCCATATAGCATGTTTAGTTTGTTTGTGAGAGGCATAAATAAAACAAGTGTTTTGCAAGTTCGGCCATTTTCTGCTATCAAAAAAAATGGATCGAAGGAGTTGCATCAAATTTTGTGTAAAAAATGGAACTAAGTGCTCAAAAACACTTGAAATGTTGACAGTGGCAAACGGTAAGAGTACTCTGAGTCAAAACAAATGATTACAAGTCGTACAAACTTTTCACAGAAGTTCGAGAAGATGTGAATGACAACGCTCGCTCTGGACGGCCCAGCAGATCAACAACCAGTTACAGTGTTGAGAAAGTGAAGAAAATTGTTATGGAGAACCGTAGAATCATAATTTGAGAAGTTGCTGAGGATATCGGCATATTGGTTGGCTCATGCTATGCAATATTCTCGGAAATTTTGGACATGAAACGTGTGCCGGATAAGTTCGTTCCAAAATTGCTGAATTTTGACCAAAAACAACGTCGCATGAGCTTCACTCAGGAATTGTTAAATGACGTCAACGATGATCCAGATTTGTTTAAAAGGGTCACAACTGGTGACGAATCATGGGTATATGATTATGACATCGAAACCAAAGCCCAATCGTCCCAATGGAAGAGTTCAGGAGAGCCAAGACCAAAAAAAAAGCAAGCCAAATTCGATCAAATGTCAAGGTTTTGCTCACTATTTTCTTCGATTACCATGGCGTAGTGCATCAGGAGTTCTTACCACAAAGTCGTACGGTAAATAAGGAGTACTACCTTGACGTTATGCGCCGTTTGTGTGAAGCAATGAGAAAAAGAGCGCCCGGAATTGTGGAGAAAAAAATCATGGCTTTTGCATCATGATAATGCACCTGCCCACTCATCTTTGCTTGTGATAGATTATTTGGCCAAAACAACATCGCTATCATGCCTCAGCCGCCGTATTCACCAGATTTTGCCCTCTGCGACTTTTCCTGTTCCCAAGTTTGAAGAGACCCATGAAAGGACGGCTTTTTACGACGATTGAGGAGATAAAAGCCAAATCGCTGAGAGAGCTCAAGGACATTTCAAAAACTGCATATCAAAAGTGCTTCGAGGATTGGAAAAACTGCTGGCACAGTGAGAAGGACTACTTTGAAGGAGATGAAATAGAAATTGATTAATAAATAAATATTTTTTTGAGAAAAATGAAAATTCAGCTTATTTTTTTAACACACCTGGTATATATAGGGTGGCGCATAAGCAACCTTAAGATTTGATCAGTGAATACATTTTTTGTTTAAGTCTTTTTTTTCGACTTTTTACAGAACTAACTAAATAATACTTGGGAAATTTATGATGGAAAGGCTCAGCACAGAACAAAGAACCATAGTTGTTCAATTTTACTTTAATTTACCGATTGGTTCAGCGTTTTGGGCAACAAGGCCTCGTGTAGTTCGAATTGAAGTGACCATTGCTCGAGTGGAAGCAAGTTTTGAGGAAAACCTCGAAATTTCCATCAGGCGACGTCCTCAATTAGAGATATCTAGGCGGTCTTTGCAAAGAATTTTGCATATGTTACATCTTTTCCCATATAAAATGCAATTGGTTCACGAGTTAAAACCAAATGACGCACAAAAACGCATTCAATATAGTCGCCGTTAACGTTACTTATGCGCTACCCTATATATGAATTATTATTGGCAAATATTGTTTATTATAGTAAAATATAAATTTTGCATTTAAATCAACATAAAAATAAGCTTGGTGAATCTTTGACTTTAACATTGCTGGAAGGGTATCGCTAAAATCCAAATTGAGGATAATTGGCTGTTACATTATCAGGATCATTAACGTTATCCACATTTTCAGCCTTCTGCCTTATGTTTTCTTCCTTAGAAAAACTGTAAAATATTGATGTTCATTTTTGACTCGCTCAAACAATACTGTGTCAGGCAATTACAAAACTATGGAAAATCCACAGGGGTTTTACGTGAGTCTCGCCGTGAAGGCCTTAACCACGGTGTGCGACACACTGGGCATATTACAATGCGATTGTCAACGCCCTGGGATAGCCAAGTAAAACTTGGACTATGTAGGAAAATATCTTATCCCCCTTACGCCATCTAGCGTAACTCTAGCTTATACAAAGAGAGATAAAGATTATCAAAGCCATCTGTTGGAAAAATAGAGGATTACTTTCTATGTAGATATTTTAGGTATGTTTTTAGAATGTGAACTACATCGAATTTCAAAATACGGATTGGTTGTGAAAATATGCGTTAAAATAAATAAATAAATACAATAATAAAACGAATAAACTCTGTTCAAGTAATTTTTCCTTATGACCACAAATACAATCGACAAGACTAAATGTTTTACCTCTTAGGCTACCAAGTGTCTAATTTTATCTAGTAATTTCATTAAACCAACCAATCGTGTGCATTATGTCGGCAATGCAATTTGTTATTAAAAGCTTTATACATTGAGTGATTTATTTGCAAACTATGTTAAACAAACTATTAAATTAACCATTGAAAATGAATTAATTAATCGACCTGCAATCATTTCTCTCCACTTATCATTCCTCCTCCTCCTGCGCCAGTTATATATAGTACTTGACTGTATGCTTGTCCTGAAGAGTGTACATGTCTGAGTGAACACATAATGAATGTATGAGAGTGGCTTTATGGATTGATGCAAACATGAACTCATGTTGTTGTCATGCCGATCCTATTCAGTTATGTTTCGAGTCCATTTCACGGTAGTTCAGACAGAGTCCTGTTGCTGTCTTGTTTTGTGACCAGTACTGACCAACACCACCGACACCAACACCACCAGCACCAGCAACAGCTCAGCAGTGAAGCGCTAACCAATGCCGCTAATAATGTAACAACGTAAACGTGTGTAATTTTTTTTTTTTTTGCCCTCTACCACCGGTCTACAGGCGGAAAAGGATGCGTAAAAATATCCGCACACACGCAAAAATGCAATGACCATAACATAAATTTATTTTAATGGCTTAAACTGATGAATAGTGCGATTTTTATTGCAAATGAGTGGATTTGTAAAGCATGAAAAAAATCACGAGATTGAGAAGATTGGAGGCTCTCACAAAAAAAAAAAAAAGAAAAGAAAAAATAAACCAAAAAAGTTGCGTGAATATAAATGGAATAATTACGCATTGGGGGCAGAAGGGGTCACCAAAAAGGATAACAAGTTTGTAGCAATTTCAGCATTAAATATGTATACTAAAACTACATCACCATTAGAGACAAATAAAATCATAAGGTCCTGCATCATTTTTCCATATTAGCTTAACCCCATTTTGGCTTTAAAAATTCGCATAGCCAAAAAATATTCTGCAATGTTTCTATTTCATTTATTCCTTTAATGAAACAACACGTTTGTCTTTAGGGCGGCAGGCAGTTTGTGTTCCACATTTCAAAAGGATTCTTTCTGCACTTTTTCTGTCCCATCGAATTGTGTCCTTATTCACATGGGCACCGATGATGACATCCACTCTGTATATCGAACGAGGGACTACACAAGTATAAACGAAACATTCAAGCGGAAAATTAACTTTTCTTTTTACTACTTCGTACATCAAAAAGAGTTTTGGAAACTAATATCTTGTTTGCCCCGGTCATCGATGACTAGAAACGAAGGATCAGCAACGATGGAGCACGGAGAGGAGGGGAAGGCGGACCATTTGAGAGTCTTCAGTTTCTAAAAACAAAAATTGTTGTGTTCGAATGAAATCATGTGTAGCAAATGGAAATAGTTTTCGCCAGGGAATATAAAGTTTTATGCTGGATGTGAAAAAGTTTCATTTCGAGAGTAATAAATTGAGAAATTTAGCGATATGTAAAAAATGTTACGAAAAGCTTCTTAGTTAATGGAATTGGAAAAGTAAAAATGGAACAGAAACCATTTTCGATTAGGGCAAAGCTTTGAGAATTTGAAAGCGCAAATGTGCAAAAATTTGTCAAGAAATAGTTTGTCCAGATTTCAATAAAATAATAGCTTTTAAATGATTACAAATTGATAGATAGTAACGATTCGTTTGTAAAAAGCCATGGACATTTCAAAAGAAATTTAAATTTATAAGGCTTGCATGCGCCGAAGGATATTTTAAGGCTGGTAGCACTTCTAAAATCCAGAAGATTTGTAGGTACAGTTGCTGCTTCTTAACAATACACACAAATA
>JAHXMU010000664.1:242911-255491 GCA_019455685.1 Philornis downsi
ATATGTGGTGCCACGAGCCACAAAACATGACCGATTTTGGCTTTATAGCATAGCAAGGGAAGTTTCCATAAAGCGTAATTTCACTTTTTTATAGACGATAATTGGCCACCATGCGATTTGATGCCATTAAACTTTTTTTGTGGGGTTACGTCAAAGATCGTGTTTACACGGTTAATCCCCAAACTGGGGAGTATTTGAAGACCAACATTCAGCAAGTTATCGCTGAGATACCACCCGAGATGTGTGAAAAAGTGATCGAAAACTTCCTCAACAACATCCACAGCTGCAAACAATCCAGAGGCAATCGAGCTTTATAATGAAATAAAAATTTCATCGAAATCATAGCTTTAGGTATGTTTTATTTAACTTTACGTTTGAAACCAAAAAATCGATAACCCGATAAGAACTTCCCCTGCGAAAAAAAGCTCTTAGCACCCAAAAACCCCGAAAGACTTCCATGTGAAGTATCAAGAAATTCCCTCTCGCCCAGCAACAGCTAAAGACTCGGCCCTTCACTACAGAAAACCATTAATCAAAATGACAAGAGGAGAAATAGGATGATTATCTGCTCTTACGGGGTGGTCGGCCAGGTGTTTGTTTGCAAAGCAAAAACACAGAAATTATGAAGAAGATGGAAACAAGGGAAAAATTAAAAAAAAAAGAAATAATAAACAGAAATCATAATAAAAAAATGGCATCATCATTGTCGTCATCAGCGGCCGCAGTGTTGTTATAGGATATGTAACAGATGAATATTTGGGAGTAATGAAATATATTTGCCTGCTCGCATACGCACTTATGGCCTCCATTGTTACTGGGTTAAGGCTGATGATGCGGCAGTCTTCTCCCCACCACGTTAGTGGTATTAACACTGTATGTACGCAATTCTACGCAATACAAAAAGTGTAACAATATATTTTTTATTTTTCTTTTATTTACGGCTTTTCTGATCAAAGCAAAATGGCAATAAACAAAGATTCAAGTTTTAAACAAAAAAAATAAACTTAATGATGTTCTCTTCATCAGCATTTGAGCTGTGAAATCGGAATCTTGACACATCACTGAATGCTCAACTTATTGGTCTGAAACAGATAAACTTGAAATATCAATGAGAAACAAAAAAACACCAATCGCGCCTCGTCAGGCCAGAGCTACAACATCAAGTAACACGAACAGCAGAGTTGAGAAAAATCAAGTGAACGTATAGAGAGGAATTGGTGCAGACGCAAAAACACACTCATCTAATATACCGAAGCAACAACGTACTAATCTAATAAGCACCGTTCCAGATTTTAATTTCATTTTAGCACTTTTGTGTAACAACAACTGCCAGACGATTATTTACAATCAGCAACAGCCGCAAATGGTGCAGAAAATCAATTCGTTGTGAGCGGCAACTCTCTGAGCAATCTCATCATCACTTATCCAATCAGCTGGCCACCACACAGAGTCCTCCTAACACACATTAATGCAACGGCATCGTGCAAAAGTTAAAAGCCGATAACAGCAGAATAGAGGAGGCTATGAAAACAGCGGCGATCCCCTCTTGCGACACGTGAAATGGACGCTGTAGCTGTACGCAAATTTAATGTTACTGTAATAGATGTGATGGCAACAAGCACAGTGTTACAAAGTCTACACATATGTGGGATTTGCAAAAATGTGTGCAAAATGTGGCCGAAAAATTCCTTGGCATTAACTTAAATGGGATTAACTTGTAGTTGAAGAATCTATTAAAGAGATGCTCTTAAACATAACCCGTATCTTGATAACTGTCATCACATGGGAAATAAAAAAAAAATGTATATTTTTGAAAAGATATTCCTATATGCATCTTTTATAATGGACAAACTTTCAGTTCTTTGGCACTGGCTTTTAAATATATGAAAATCAGTTACTTTTTGATATTGAATATCTATCGAAAGCGAGCCAAACTGAATTTTCTGATAGCAAGGTAGTGTTGCAAGTTGATCGGTGTGATCACTAAAAATGAATTTTTTTCGACGAAAACCAAGTGTTGGACTGTTTAACAAATTAGTCAAAAATGCGTCCAATATGGAATGCTTTCTTTCACTGTACTGTCTTCACACAGAATCGCATAAATATTTCGAATTAATGAAGCGGAGAACTTTTAAATAATCAAAACTGACAGTGCGAAAGAGAGAAAATGTTGTTAATATAGAAGGTTTTCGTTTTTTTTTCCCAACGGACGAAAGACATGTTTCATTCACAAAAACTTTTTTTTTGTAAATTTTCCAGGTCGTTTTTTCCAAAAACCGTTTACATGAAAAGAAAAATTCAATTTAATCAGTTTGACTTTGATCCTAAAAATGAGTTTCGGTTATCGTTTTTGGGTACGAAAAAAAGTTGAATGTGAAGACATTTTTCTATATGAAAAGCATACGCGACGACACTTTTCTTTATGAAAATCGTGTTTGACGATACTTCCCTATGTGTGACGACACTTTTCAATGTAAGAAATGTGTGTGATTCAACTTTTCGCGCACACTTTTCACACGGAAAAGTATCGTCACGTACTCATATGAAAAATGTGTCATTAGGACACTTTTCCACATGAAATATATCTGTGATGACACTTTTCTACATGAAAAATGTCTGCGATGACACTTTTCCATACGAAAAATGTCTACGAAGACACTTTTCTATATGAAAACTGTCTGCGAAGACACTTTTCTATAGGAAAAATGTCTGTGATGACACTTTTCTATACGAAAAATATCTGCGAAGACACTTTTCTATATGAAAAATGCCTGCGATGACACTTTTTTATAAGAAAAATGTCTGCGAGGACACCTTTCTATATGAAAAATGTCTGCGAGGACACCTTTCTATACGAAAAGAGTCTTTGATGGTGCTTTCCTGAAAGCACTTTACTGTAGGAAAAGTATCTGTTATAATGCTTGTACGAATATATGTGAAATACAGGCGTTGATTTTTTCTATGCAAGAGGTCTCTGTGTGAAAAAAATTCCGAGTGACATTTTTTTTACATGAAGTGTAGTTTGTGATGGCACTTCAATGCATAAAGAGAGTTTATTTAAACATTTTCCACATAAAAAGGGTTTATGATGGTGCTTCTCAGTATGCAGAATGTCAGTGATGACACTTTTCTATATGAGAAATAAATATGACGACACTTTTCCATATGAAAATTGAATATGACTACACTTTTCTGTATGAGAAGTATACGCAACGACATTTTTCTATGTAAGATGTGTGTATGACTGCACTTTTCGCAGACACTTTTCGCACAGGAATGTATAGTCATGGACATTTGATGATATTTTTCATATAAAAATGTGTCATGAGGACACTTCTCTACAGGAAGAATGTCTGAGATGACAATTATCTATATGAAAAGTACTTGTGATAGTGCTGTCTTGCACGAAAAGTGTGTGTAATGATACTTTTCTATGTGAAATATAGGCGTTGATTTTTCTCTATACGAGAGGTGTCTGTGACGACATTTGTGTTTGAAAAAGATTTGGCATGACAATGATGATACTCTTCTATATGAAAAGAGGTTCTGATGGCGCTTCTTAGAATGCCAAATGTCTGTGATGCCAACTTTCTATATGAAAAGTATTGGTAACGACAACTTTTTATATGACAACCTTTTATGCCGAAATTCTTCAAAGCGAAAAAATTGCTGATGACAATACCCTTCTGTACGAAAATTTTTGATGACGACACCATCCTATATGAGTGTATGAGTGTCTGCTGAGGTCCCTGCGAAATATTTTTTTTTGTTTTTTTTTGTATAGAAAAAGCATTTTCAAAGACCTTATTCTGCACGATAAGGGAATGTCACAACACTTTTCTGCATGAAAGTGATCTATGACGATACATTTCTGAATGAAAGGTATATTTCACGTCACTTTCGTGCATCAAGGTTTACTACTTTTGGATACATGATTATAGTCTGCGGCGATGGTATGTGGTTTTAGAAGAGCTGCGATAGCGGATTCCTATATAAAAGATGTATCTGGCGACACTCTGCATATGAAATGCAATGTGCGTCTATGACGACACTTTCCCACATGAAAATATATATGAAAATAGTATGCGAACACACCATTCTAAAGGGTGTCCCAACAAAAACGCAACATTTAAATTTGACGCTATTTGAAGTGTCATTGTTTGACATTTGAACAATTGTTATTGCTTGCTAGTAGAAGGTACGAGGTTAGTAAAAATGGAGCGCTACACGAATGAACAACGCATTCTCATTGTGAAATTGTTTTGCCAAAATGGTGAAAGTTTTGCGGCTACAGTTCGCAAATTGCGATCAATTTGGGGTCACAATAATGCTCCAAAAGAGTCAACTGTAAGGAGATTACTGGATAAATTTGCCAAAACTGGGTCTGTTAGTGATATAAACACAACAACGCGCCTTCGACCAGGTCAATCCACCGAAAATGTCGCAGCTGTACGTGATGATGTCGCTCAAACTGCTTCCATCTCAATTCGACACCGTTCTCAGCAAATTGGTGTCTCCAAATCGAATTTTGACGAAATATTTGCATCTTCATGCATACAAAGTTCAATTGACTCAGGAACTGAACCCAGTTGACCATGGACAGCGTTCGTTAATGGGGTATTGGAGAGACAACATGAAAATGCTGATTTTGCCGATAAAATCATCTTCAGTGACGAGGCCCATTTCCATCTTGATGGCTTCGTCAATAGGCAGAATGGTCGCATTTGGGGTGAGGAAAATCCTCGAGTGATTCACGAGAAGCAAATGCATCCTCAACGTGTCACTGTGTGGTGTGGATTTTGGGCTGGAGGAATCATTGGACCTTTTTTTGTGAAAATGAGGCATGTCAAGCGCAAACAGTCAATGGTGTTCGGTATCGTGAAATGATAACCAGTTGTTTCGTGCCTAGAATTGAAGAAATGAATGGGGAGGGCACGTGGTTTTAACAAGACGGCGTCACATGTCATACAGCCAGAGAAACAATTCAATTGCTGCATCAGTCATTTAAATCGAGCGTTCTTGTTGGGACATCTTTTATATGACGTTTTCCATATGAACATCATATGGAATGTCATTTTCTGTGTGTCTGTGCCGGGGTTGTTTTACATGAAAAGTGTGTGTTTACAGAGAAAATCAATTATGAGATGACATTTTGTTATATGAAACACGTCTACGATACGCTTTACGACGATTTTTTTTTGTATGAAAGATATGTGACAACGCTTTTCCGTACGTAACATGTCTACGATGACTATTTTCTAGATGAAGAATACTTGTGATGTTACTTTGCTATAAGAAAATAAATCTCTAATGAGATTTTTCTTTATGAGAGGCATCTGTTCTGACACTTTTCTTTACGAAAGGTAAATGTAACGAAATTTTTTTATGCAAAAACTGTCAGTGATTGAACGTTTCTACATGAGGTGCTTGTGATTGAATGTTTCTATATAAAAAAATTCTATGACGACAGTGTTGTATATAAAATATGTCGTCGGTAATTGTTTCCAATATCGCAAGAATATTGTCTGTAGTTATACTCTATTATAAGAAAGGTACCGGAACCAACGAACTTTTCCTAATGAAAAATGTCTTTGATGACAATTTTTCTTTATGAGAGGCATCTGTTCTGACACTTTTCTTTACGAAAGGTAAATGTAACGAACTTTTTTTTTATGCAAAAACTGTCAGTGATTGAACGTTTCTACATGAAGCGCTTGTGATTAAATGTTTCTATATTAAAAAATTGTATGATTACAGTGTTGTATATGTCGTCGGCAATTGTTTCCTATATCGCAAGAAAAGTGCTTGCAGTTATACTTTATTAAAAGAAAGGTATCTGCAACGAACCTTTCCTTATGAAAAATGTCTTTGATGGCAATTTGCCATATGAAAATGGCCTTTGTTATTAATTCAGTTGAAAAGGGTCTTTGTTGATAGATGCTGACCCATATGAAATTTACATATAACAATAACTGTCTGTAAGAAAAGCGCCTGTGGAAACAACTATAAATATTATATTTTAAGCAATATGTAAAAGTTGGTGATTAGATTACACACATTTTTACTACAGTATTCTTGTTTCCATCCTACAGTGGTTGCTGTGCAAATCCTTGATGTTACTAAAACAAACAATTGCACACTTGATACTCCTTCTATTGACCCATTTCTAGCAAATTGACTACAAAGTGCTGCAAGAACACAATCTCAATATCTGTAAATTAAATTTCCTTTTCACAATGGCAACAATCAACACAACAATATGTGGTACAAAGTTAACTCAAATATGTTCAGCTGGCACCACCTTCGTCACACAGTTACAATTTGCTACCAGGCACCCACCCATCAGGCCGATTCAACGTCATTGCCTGACTTTATTGAAACCATCAAAAACCGCTACAATCAAATTGAAAACGAAGAACTCGAGCAAGTGAAAAACTTTGCCATCCATCTTTAGCAAATTCTCGCAAAATATTATCAATTTGCAATGGATGGGGCATGAAGAGGACGTACATAAATAGAAAAAGCGAAACTGCTGCGAAAGTGGTTGTGGGTGGGAGTGCCAGACAACAGCCGGCTGAAGCAGGATGCACACGAGAAAGAATTAATTACGAACCTATCAAAAGAGGACATGTTACGCGATCATGAATGAATGCAGTCATCTACAAATTGAAGCCAATTGAGAAATGCCAGCAACGAAAACTTTGGGTGCACAGTTGGGGTAGTCTTTACTTTTTGATTCACAAACAAACAAACGTACATTTTAGTGCCAAAGGACAACCCCATGTTCATTGGGCGCTGAAGCCTTGATGCAACTGCGTGAAAATTGTTATAGTTCCGTGTTCTTTGCATTGATTTAGTGTAACAAAGTTTTCACCTTTTTGGGGATTCCATGGGAGCAGATATAACGAAAGCCTGTCTCCCAACTGGGGGTGTGGTGGCTGACGGTGGCAACACTGGTTAATTCAGTAAGTGGTTCGGATATGTATAATATGTTTGCAAAACTTTTGTAATTAACTTTTGTGGTTTTCAGTCGGTTTTGTTTTATATCACTAACCAGTCGAGTCGTTCGCTCGCATTCACACAGAACAAAGAAAAAACCCACACTCACATATACACACAAACACAGACAAACCCACACAACATTTATACACGCAAAATCTAGGATAAAATCACAGACATGGAAAACACAGTACTTAATGTGCCACTATGAATGGAAATGAATCCGGAAACACGATAGACCAATTGAAGCATGAATATTTTATGCACTTTAATATTAAAGCTTCAAAGGTTTTTCAACCACACAATTTAAGTGCCAACATATGTACGATAGCCACATTTACGGGACAGGCTTAAAATGCAGATGGTTGAATTTTAAAAATATGGAAATAACATACTTGAGTGATTGTCCAAAGTAGTCTCTGGAGATTGGGAATGTTGCAGAAGAGGTGATATTTTCACAAACACATTTCATTTCATGCAGAACATTGCCCTCAGCCATTTTTTAAATGAAAAATATTCCAAATAACTACAATTTATGAGTGATAACATCCCAAGAGGCACTTTTCGAATATACACATATGTCCTGATGGAAATTTTCGCACCGGAAACTGTACTCGGTCATTCTTTTTAAGCAGATAATAGCCAACAGGTTCTTGTTATAACGAAATTTGCATCCACTAACAATTTTCATACAGAAAAGTACCTTAAATAGTTGCTTTTTGTATGCCTATGTAAACTATTTAGATCTAGGAAATTTACTTTATCCATACTTTTCACATAGAAAATGCATCGGTCACAATATTTACATAAAAAGGCTCCTTGATTAGAGTTATTCTTTTAAAGAAATGATCGTTAAAAAATTTTGACCATTAATAAATAAAAAATGCCATTGAAACATCTTCTCAATGTGAAAGAGTATGGAGAATTGCACTCTCTATTTAAAAAAATGGAGCGAAGATTCTTCTCGGGCGCTTTGATTGTGAAATATCTTTAATAACATTTTCCATATGTATATGAAAACATCTTCATAGTTTCCATAAAGGTGTATATTCATGAGCCCAATTTCGTATAAAAACGACTCCATGGACACTCTTAATACAGAAAATTGCCTTGAAAATTATATTCAAAAATGCATTTAGCATATATTTAAACATAACCTCAGACACTTTTCATAATTTCAAGTAACTTCACAGGCAATTTCCAAAGCGGATGTTATTTCATAGACAATTTTCATATTGAAACAAGTCTCCGTAGAGAGAGAGAGATATCAGGCTCATCAAATCTTCTCATATAGAAATATTTCGCCATTGCATTTCTATACAAAAAACCAGTTTCGCCACTGATAGTTTTCATACAAAAAAAAGTCCCCCCACTCACACTTTTCACAAAGAAAACAACCTTCATAAACAGTTTCTATATTGAAAAATATATCTGCTTCGACAATTTTTATATATGAAAATTCCTTCACCGACACTCTTCATACAAATAGACAATTTTCATGCCGAAAAAATATGTTCATCGAAATCTTTCATATAGAGAAGTGTATTCGCGCTATTGATAGCCTTCATAGACAAATTCCGCATATGTATGCAATGTCTTCACCGAAACTTTTGTAACAGAAAATCGTTTTTGCACACGCTTTTCACAAAGAAAAATGAATTCACTGATAATTTTCATATACAGGGTGGGCCATAAGGGTGTTGGCAGTTTAAATATTCAATTAAAAAAAAACCTACGAAACATAAAAAAAATATATTTGTATTTTTAAAAAGTAGAAGCATGGGAATTTTTAAGACTTAAAAATAATGTTGTCCAAATGGCTTCCCTCGGCTGCTTGTTCTCGGTATTTTGTTACTTTCCTGAATAATGTTCCTTTTCAACTGCTCTAAATTGGTCGGATTATTCTCATAGACTACCGATTTGGGGTAGCCCCATAGAAAATAATCGCATGGAGAGAGATCGGGGCTACGTGGGGGCCATTCAATATCCCCCCTTTTCGAAATGAGTTTTCCAGGAAAAACATTTTTCAGCAGCTCTATGGATACTCTAGCCGTATGACATGTGGCCCCATCCTGTTGAAACCACATCCTCGAGGTATTGCCTTGAAGTTCCTGCAAAGCTGGCACCAAAAAGTCTGCTAGCATGTTGCAATAATTGCATGCTTGCTTGTTCACATGGCCATTAAGGTGAAAATTGGCCTCATCACTAAAAATCACGTTGTTGAAATTGTTGAACCGCTCTAGCATCAAATTGACAAAGTTAAGTCGGTTATTGGCATCATCGGGTTTTAATTCATGGACTATCTGAATTTTATAAGCCTTCAAATGCAAATCACGTTTCAAAATTCGTCGTAAAGTTGTTCTTTTGACATCCAAAGGCAGACTTCTCTTACGTATTGACTGTTGCGGATTTCGATGAACTGAAACACGAACACGCTCCACAATGTCGGCTGATCTTGCAGAAACTGGGCGACCACGAACCGTAATTGGTACTGTTGAGCCGGTTGTTTCGAACATTCTGATCCATTTTCGTATCACATTGGCGCTTGGAACTTCACTTAAATCGTGTAAACCGTGTTCATGCCGATACAAACGTCGTGCAGTAATCACTGATTTATTGTTTTCGTAATACGCTCGGACACAAAATGCACGCTGCACTCCCATGTACGGCTCCATGGCGATTAAATTTCCAGAAAGCGGCGCAGCGAACAACATATCCCCCCGCCACCCCGCGCCGCGCGTTACCGAGAAATTGAGGAATTAAATCGCCAAGACTCATATGGCCCACCCTGTAGAAAAATTCACTGACACCTTTCCTATAGAAAATTTACTTCATGGACGCTCATAGTTGTTGTTCATATAAACAAGCCTCCTGGCTGGCAATCTTTCTAACAAAGATTGTCCTCATCAACGCTTTTTCTATAGAAATGTGTATGCATAGATATGTTTCCCATAGAAAAGCATTTTAACGCGCACTCTTTCTATAGAAAAGTTAATTCACAGGTGCTTTTCATAATGTGAAAACAAAAGTGTTTTCGTCGACATATTTCTGTAAAAAAAAATGTTCTTACACAAACGTTTCATACAGAAAAATTTCTCCACAGACACTTCTCATACAGAAAAATGTGTTCACAGAAGTTTGACATGTAAAACTGTTTGCAAATGTAATTTTCTTAAGAAAAGTTGTCCTCTTCTTTTCCCATAGAACAGTGTCTGCAGCAGCAATTTTATTATAAAAAAGTTTATTCACTGGCGTTTTCCCTATAGAAACGTATCTTCGCCGGCACTGTCCCTAAAGAGAAGTGTCTTAACTGGTATTTTTACTTCAGAAAGATGTCTTCACTGGCACTTTTTTTGCAAAGCGTGTTCAGCTGGCGTCTTTTATATAGCAAATTATCTTCATCGATACTTTTACTACAGAAAAAATTTTATTTACAGGTGTTATACTATAGAAATGTGTTCTACTCGATAATTTTAGTACAGTAAAATATCTCTACTGACATACTCGTATTTTATACAGAAAATAGTGTTCACAAAAAAAACTAATGTAAAATTGAAAACAAAAACAATTTTAAAAAAATTAAAAAAAAAAAAAAAAAATTCTTCTTTTCCTATAGAACAGTATCTGCAACAATAATTTTATTATAAAAAAAATTTGTTCGCTGATGTCTTTCCCATAGAAACGTGTTATTTTCATCGGCTCTGTTCCCAAAGAAAAGTGCCTTATTATTATTTTTACTTCGAAAAGATGTCTTCACTGGCATTTTTTCCATAGAAAAATTTGTTTATCTGGCGTGTTGCATATAGAATATTATCCTTATTATAGAACATTATCATTTTCCTATAGAGCAATTTTATTCACAGGTGCTTAACTATTGAAATGTGTCTTATCCGATATTTTTTGCACAGCAAAATACTTCTTCTGGCACATTTCATATAGAAAAATGTTTTCACCAACAGAAAATTGCCTTCGTCGATATTTCTCTTAAAACGTTTTCTCTAACAATGTTTTCTCTATCCTACAGTTACATTTAATGCAAGCATTAAAAGTATTGTTTCTACATTAACATTTCTCTAGTGCTGGCACATGAAAGACAATATTCTATAGGAAAACTTGTCAATGAATGTGGTTTTCTATAGTAAAAGTGGTGGCGAAGGCAATCTTCTAAAGGAAAAGCTTTCCATAGAAGTGTTATTGTAGGCTCTTTTACAAATGCAAATATTCGAATATACTAATAGATAACAGCAGCTCTAAACTAGACAGTGCTGAAGGTAGTAAACAATCGCTAATAGAGAAGTGGCAACGTGTGCACTTTTTTACAGAAAAAAACGTAAAAAAAAAAGAAAATACGCTTTTCTATGGAAGAGCTAATATCTGCTCATTTGAAAGTGAACATATTGAAATACTAAGAGGAAACAACAGCAGCGAGGTAGAAAGAGCTGAATCTAATAAACATTTATCAAGGGATTGCGTTTCTCTCTCTTTTATATAAAATATGTTTGTATAAAATGCATCAATTAAACAACAATTTTCCAGAGAAAAATGTAAAGTTTTAAAACATTTTCACATTATGTATCAATTTGATTGAATTCATCATCTACCACAGTACAACAGCGTGCTTTTAACCAATGAATAAATAGAAACAACGTTTTACAAATATTCGTCCTTATATGAATTAATTTTGCCTAAATTCAAAATTATTCTGGTAATGACTTTAAGAAGTCTTTATAATTAGATTGTCACGATAATCAGGAATACATACAAACGAGTATACATTGTGTGTAATCCCGAGCGAACACTTCCTGTAGCTAAAAACGTAAAGCAAACTTAACACATCCTGCCTACTACAGTGGACGAAACGTAAATACTGAGAGTGTGAAATGTGGCAATAAATAGCTATTTGAAGCTTTAATGATATCGAAGTCAAACAAATATTTTGAAAAATACGATACTAAAAAAAAAAACAATAAAATGTCAAATATTGAAAAAAACTTTATATATACAGAAAACTGTCTTTAAGTGTTTCGTTTCAGTTTTACATTCCATCAACCGGTATTCTTCTCACTCCCATACCGGCGCCCTTTAGCAAACTTCGTGTTAAGACTAACAACCTATTCGACAACCCAGGCAACGTCTCCCAAGAAGCTGTCAATTAATGCCATATATTGTCTAAAACTTGATAGCTGTATTGCGTGCAAGTTCAACTTCTTGCCGCTGAACAAAATTTGTACTTGTAGGAAGATGTTGCAGTTATTATCAACGACAAAAACCTCATATTTATGAACTCTCTAGAAGGTAATAAAGTTTCCATACAAACTATGCTAAGTAAAGCGACGTCTAACGACCCACTACCACAATTCCTTCATCTTCACAGGATGCAAACCAACAACACTTACATCCACACACACATACATATGCGTGTTCGCTCGCTCTCTCTCCCTCTCTCCCATATGCTAAAAAGTTTGGAATGTAATAACACCTTTATTGTGTTTATGAGACGCTGTATTAGAAACTTTCATATGTGTTGTGGATGCAATTTATGGAACTCGGCGGGACAAGAAGACAAAGGACACAATCAGCG
>JAHXMU010000664.1:259185-274336 GCA_019455685.1 Philornis downsi
TCTATGAAGACACTTTTCTATACGAAATGTGTCTATGAAGACACTTTCCTATACGAAATGTGTCTATGAAGACACTTTTATATAAGAAATGTGTCTATGAAGACACTTTTCTATACGAAATGTGTCCATAAAGACACTTTTCTGTAAGAAATGTGTCTATGAAGACACTTTTCAGTAAGAAATGTGTCTATGAAGACACTTTTCCATAAGAAATGTGTTTATGAAGACACTTTACTGTAGGACATGTGTCTACAAAGATACTTTTCTGTAAGAAATGTGTCCACAAAGAGACTTTTCTGTAAGAAATGTGTCTACAAAGACATTTTTCTGTAAGAAATGTGTCTACGAAGACACTTTTCTGTAAGAAATACATCTACGAAGACATTTTTCTGTAAAATTTTTTTTTTCTATACGAAATGTGTCTACGAAGACACATTTCTATAAAGTGTTTATGTATAACACGGTCATACATATTAATTAGTACAAGGTTAATTAGTTAAAGGCGAATCGTATTGTACCCCAGCGTGCAAATCTCATACAAAGTTGCATATTATGGCTTATTTTTGTATAGTCAACTTAACTCGGAATTAGCATAACTTGAATGTCTTTGCCGGATTATTTGCCTATTTGCTCTTTGGCAGATAAGTCAAAAATCTTTGCCACACTTTTACTGTCTAATTTGACTTTAATGTGATTTGACTGTGACATTCCGCATGACAGCACCTAAGTCATTTAAGTTACATCAAATCTCTTCTGCGGTATAATTGCCATCAATGCCATTCCGAGTGACATGTCATCTTAAAGGTCATGCATGGAAACTTAACACCTGCCCCCTGGGCTGCACACGCACACAAATCTCAAACAAACATGCTGCAAATGCAGCTCTCGAAGTGCTGGATTCTTTGGCAAGTTAGCATAATTTTTGCATACGACCTCCAATTCAACCGGAGACAAGACCAGATTCAGATGGAGGAGGGGTTCAGGGGTGTAATTTTAATTAAATTTTTATTTCGTCATTCACTCGTTCAACGCTTCAAAGGACTTTCAGCTCTAGAGCATAAGGATGAGCAGTTGTGTTGTATTGTTGTAAGTAACATGAATAAGAGAGTGGCAGGGAGAGAGAGAGAGAGAGAGAGAGGGAGGGAGATAGAGAGAGTCAAGCAGGACGGGAGACGGACATGAAGATGAGGATTTCATAAGAAGATTCTTTTGGGAATTTGCCACAACACAAAAAACAACAACGACAATGACAACGAAATATAATCCCAAAGGCATTTGCATTTTTTGATATTCGACTTCAACTTTCGCTGTTGTCCGTTTTGGAAACTGAGTGCAAGTTTGTGAGACAAAGCGGAGTGGAACTTTGCAAACGACTTGCAGGGGTTATGATGAGGTTCGTCGAGTCCAGGGTGTGTTGTCAAACATTTGTTTGCCGCCATACAGTTATCGCCCAAATGTTGTTAAGACAATTTTCGCACAAATTTACATGTTGCACCGTCCCACCCACACACAAAGCCAACTACTACGTATGGGTGCACATCTGTCGAAGTGCGGGGCGGTGTGGGTATGTACATACATGTTGCCTCAAGTGAGTTGCTGATGCTGGGTCGCAAGGCGAGTGAAGAGGCCGACAATGAGGCTTCCAAAAACGTTGATGTTGCTGAACACGCCAGCTTTGATGATGGCAAAATGAAAAACGACACAAAGAAATTAATGCAACCGAGCGTTGAAATTTAATGCTTTTTACATATTAAGCAAAACACCCTATCTACAGCACATGAACACATAAGCAAGGAAACACACATGTATACACATATACAGAGGCACATGCACAGTGTAGTGTTATCATATATTCGCATAAATAAACCATATTATTCACACTCACACCCAGATGATGTACTCGTGCATGCCTACCTACACATGTGAGGTTACATGTATGGGCATGTAGCGGCATTGCCACACAAATGCCCACACGCGCCGTAGAGGAGCATAAATTTTGTGGCACTGGGGAGAAACGAGCGTTAGGGAAGATCTTAGTTATGAAATAAATCCGGAGAAAAGTGTTGGCAACAATAAATAAATGCACATGTTATGCACATACGAGTATACTCTGGTAAAAGCAACAGCTACGAGGAAGGCTAAGAAGAGATGGGAAATCAATGTCCAAGAGTAGTGGAACATTATTAAATTGGAAATAACTCAGCAACTGTTTAGCCTTTAGTGATACTGCTATGCAAAATTATAGTATGTGTTGTTATCTGTGACGGTTGTTAGAACATAATCGATCGATCGGTCGATAATCCGCTGCATAGGATACCAGGCAATTCGATTTTCCAGCCTCCTTTTCCAATAAGTCAAAACAATTCTTGGTAGCGTCTCAGAAACCGGTTTCATCCGGAGAAATCTTAGTCGCCCACTTTTGCCCCATCCATAGAATTCATTGCCGAAATATATTCGCGCAGGGGCATTTTTTTTAAGTTTTCTTTTGATCCGCTTTACTACGACGATGTCAGTATTCAATTCATGCAGGCTATTATTCACATAATATCGTTAGTCTAATCATATTACACAAATTCTTCCGAATATTCCCACTTTTCTATCCACTTCTATGATTACACAGGATCCAACACCATAAAGGAAGACTGGCGGGGATTATATTTGAGTTTTCGTCAGTCACTAACCCGCTTGCTTAATCCGTAATGTCACCTATTAGTGATTTTCAATTTCCACTCTGCTATCATTTATTTTATTGATGGCAGGGCCGACGTAAATAAAACCATTGACCAATCCAAAGTTATAGCCAAATCAGTAGAGCCTTTGCGTGTCGAAACAAATAACTTGGTTCTGTCTTTGTTTACTGTGGCAAACCCACTTTTGGTGACTACCTCTCAATGCTTGAGAAGGCTGCAGTAACGTCTCGCAGTTCAGCCAAATATGTCTATATCATCAGCGCATGATAGTAGTAAATGTATATTATTGCAGATAGTGTCTGTTATGTTTATTGTATCTTTCCTAGTAACCACATCCAAAAGTATGTTAAGGGATCACACGTTAGGCTGGCACCCCGCCTAAATTACCATTTGATACACATATGTCAAATGGCATAATACAATTGTTTGCCAATCTTCTTTACTGAATACTAAACTGAACTATGAATTCTTACAATTTTTGCCTTATCTGACTACTGCAGCAAGCTTTATAGCATTCCCAAAAGTAAAGTTTGACTGACGTTTTTCTTGTGTCTTCTCCAGGATTTGCTATAGTGTGATTATCTGGACACTGGTAAATTTATTAGGTCTAAGGCTGCGCACTGATCAAGTCAAGTCAGGTTAGATGGAGCAGGCTTTAGTTTTCCACACATCTCTCTGGTGAATAATTTATAAATTTATTAACTTTTCTACTGTTTTGATTTTAATTTTCATCGTTAGTTTTGAACCTATTTTAGTGATACTACAGGTGGTGACATCTATTTACTGCAAAGGAATATATCGAGAAGAGAGATAATAGCAAAATCCAATAAGCGGAGTTTCGGCATCAACCGGTGTCAGAAAAGTATGGGATTTCACAGCTCGGATATGAACTTTAGCGACTAAGTAGGATTATTTGATGAAGAGGAGCAGGTTCCATTATATAGACCACAGACGGACGAGTAACATTTTTCATTGGCAATATCATTCTATCACGAATAAACCGACAGTTTAAACGTTTTTCTTAAAGACCGATTTTTCAAATTTGCAATAGCTCTAAGGCTTTCTAAGACCAATTGTCCCCTTGATTTGAAATGTTAACAGGGTACACAGCTTAGCTTTGCATTAAGCGATGACATATTTTGTTTCTCGTTTTTGCCAACATCAACTTCTACGCTACTACGTCCGATGGGCATATGCATAGACAAGAACTTGTGATAATTGAGTTATATTTGATTTGTGTTAATAAATAAATAAATAAATAAGCAAGTAAACAAACAAATAAATAAATATAGAAATAAGTAAAGAAATACGCAAATAAAAATTAATAAATAAATAAAAAAATACATAAATAAATAAACAAATAAGTAAATAAATAAATAAATAAATAAATATGTAAATAAATTAATAAATAAATAAATGAACAAATAAATAAACCAATACAAAAATAAATAAAGAAACACGTAAACAAATTAATTAATAAATAAATAAATAATAAATAAACAAACAAGTAAATAAATAAATAAAGAAACAAATAAAGAAATAAATATATAAATAAAAAGTAAATAAATAAATAAGCAAATAAATAAACAAACAAATAAATATATAAAGAAATAAATAAAGAAATACGTAAATAAAAATTAATGAATAAATAAAAAATAAATAAATAAACAAATAAGTAAATAAATAAAATAAGTAAATAAATAAATAAAAAAATAGATAAAGAAATATGTAAATAAATTGATTAATAAATAAATAAGCAAGTAAATAAATAAACAAATAAATAAATAAATAAGTAAATAAACAAACAAATAAATAAGTGAATAAATAACCATATAAATAAATGAATAAATAAATAAATAAGTAAATAAATAAGCAAATAAATAAATAAATAAATAAACAAATAAATAAGTAAATAAATAAATAAACTAATAAATAAATAAATAAGTAAACAAGACAGATTAATAATAATAATAAATAAATAAATTATTTAATTAAGAAATACGTAAATAAGTAAAAAAAAAAAAATAAGTAAACTGATAGACATACACATATGGTCGGAAAAATAAGTACTGCTTATCTTTGCTTTATGTTTAATTTTAGTTACTTTAACGGAAAATAAACATGGCAAATCTTTTTTATTTAAATAACTTTAATATGGTAATGCCATTAAAAGTAAAAACAAAACTGGTGCTTCCCCGTTGTTTGTTTCCATTGTGAGTTAGCTTTGTTCAGGTGTGATTTCAGTACTTGATCAAAATAATAAATACGTTGCCCAATTCTTTAATATTTTCGCAGTCTGCTGTATTTTTTTTTTTTTTTTTTTTTTTTTTGGAAAGGGTGGTTATTTTACTGTTGTTTATCTTTATTCATAACAAAATATTTTGTTAAAAAAAAATTAGCCATGGGTCGAAAAAGTGATTGTTTTTCGGAGAAGAGAAAAATTGTTTCAAGTGAAAACTGGTCAAGTGAGCGAAGTCTTCGCTCTATAGCAGAAACTATGAATCGGTTGCTATGTTTTGTATAAAATGCTTTAAAGCCTAAAAAGCCCTCGCAACTCGAGAAAGACCCAAGAAAAACTTCAAAAACAACAGATATCCGTATTGTAACACTTGCGAAGAAGAACCGGTTTGTGTCTTCAAGAGCGATTTCAGCAGAAATTGAAAATGTAATTTCATTGCGAACGGTTCGTTGTAGACTACAAGAATTAGTAGAGGGTATTGGAATATACGGGATATTTAGTTGTTTTTGTGATGGAACAAAACACTTTGGGGATTTCAATATTTTTTCTTGAGGTGCTCTTCGGGATGAGAGTTACAACTTTATTCCGCTGAGATTAGACAAGAAATGAGTTAAGACTAAAATGTAAGAGGCATTGTAAGCCAGAGTTGTGGAGTAATTCTAGAATGCTAGAATGCGGGAAAAAGCTTTTAAGAAGAGATATTATAAAATAAAAACAAGAGATATATCATATAAGAGAGAGAGACAAGAGATATTATATTACAAGTCGACGGATGTGGAATAAAGATTCCGGTTAAAACTCTGACTTTTTTTAGTTCGGGCGTAAACATATACGGTTTATTGCATTTAGGAGGGCTTCCCACGTTTAGTGAGCTCTCAGGCATTATATTTTTAGACTCACTGAATTGGGCCTACAAACGAACTTTAGTTTGACTGCTAAACGACTAACTTCGACTAAAAATTTTCGTTGGCACATCGAGGTGACCGCCGCACAAATAAATTGGATGGCAGTATTGGAGCTCGAAACCAAGATCATACAAATGATAATCGCGTGTGCTAACTGTCGCATTACGGTCGACAAGCAATAACAAATTAAGACAACTCATGGGTTTTTGTAAGAGATAAGAAAAAAAAAAGATCATTCGTAACATTATTTAATTTCCAGTTACTCTTAAACAAGCCTCAATGTAATCAAACCTGTGGATGACGATTTTGATGTATGGTGATTTTGATTTTTTTTAATAATTTCCATGAATTGTGACTCATTATTTAGCGCACTTACCTGCAAATATAAAAAAAAATAGAAACAAAAATTAATAATGTTAAAATTACGCAGTTAGTACAAACAATTATTGCAGTATAATCAAATTAACATCACATGCAATTTTAACCATAACGAAATTTTCGTCTAACCCAAATTACCAAACCACCCTCCTATGCAAATGCTGTTACGTCTCATAATTCACATAACTTGTATGGCATAAAATTAGAATAGTTTGCCGGTGCCCCAAGCAAGCATCATCAACACATAGGGGTATTTCTAGTGAAATTCTAGCAAATGCAATAAAGATATAAATTCATTTGAGCAATGGAAACTAACACTAACAACAACCGACAGCGACTTGCAACGGTGCCATGCAACACAACACAGTGACACACAATATTTCATAATAAACATTCAAAATAATAATAACCATCAACAGCAGTAACACGGCGGCAGCAACAGCAACCACATCAGCAGTAACAAGGACGACGGTATAAACACTCTATGATAACGCCACATGATGCGACCCTGGAACATTCATTATGTGGTTGCATGAAATGTTGCATAAATGAATTTGTTTCAACGGTCATCATGAATGAATGAAAAATGAATGTGTAAAGAAGTGGAAATGTGCTACAGATGGCATATACAGGGTGGGCCATAAGGGTGTTGGCGGTTTAAATATTCAATTAAAAAAAACAAACTACGAAACATAAAAAAAATATATTTGTATTTTTAAAAAGTAGAAGCATGGGAATTTTTAAGATTTAAAAATAATGTTGTCCAAATGGCTTCCCTCGGCTGCTTGACACTCTTGGAACCGAAGTCGCAAATTTTGGAAAACTCGTTGAAAAGTTGTTCTCGGTATTTTGTTACTTTCCTGAATAATGTTCCTCTTCAACTGCTCTAAATTGATCGGATTATTCTCGTAGACTACCGATTTGAGGTAGAGATTTGGAGAGAGATCGGGGCTAGGCCATTCAATATCCCCCCTTTTTGAAATGAGTCCAAAAAAAACATTTTTCAGCAGCTCTATGGATACCCTAGCCGTATGACATGTGGTCCCATCCTGTTGAAACCACATCCTCGAGGTATTGCCTTGAAGTTCTTGCAAAGCTGGCACCAAAAAGTCTGCTAGCATGTTGCAATAATTGTTCGCTCTAACCGTCATCGCATGCCCTCTTTCGTCCTCAAAAAAGTATGGTCCAATAATACCGGTTGACGTTATCCCAGCCCACACGACAAGCTTAGGGCTGTGAAGTGGACGTTCATGCAAGCGTCGGGGATTAGTCTCGGACCAGAACCGACAATTTTGCTTGTTCACATGGCCATTAAGGTGAAAATTGGTCTCATCAATAAAAATCACGTTGTTGATATTGTTGAACCGCTCTAGCATCAAATTGACAAAGTTAAGTCGGTTATTGGCATCATCGGGTTTTAATTCTTGGACTATCTGAATCTTATAAGCCTTCAAATGCAAATCACGTTTCAAAATTCGTCGTAAAGTTGTTCTTTTGACATCCAAAGACTGACTTCTCTTACGTGTTGACTGTTGCGGATTTCGCTGAACTGAAACACGAACACGCTCCACAATGTCGGCTGATCTTGCAGAAACTGGGCGACCACGAACCGTAATTGGTACTGTTGAGCCGGTTGTTTCGAACATTCTGATCCATTTTCGTATCACATTGGCGCTTGGAACTTCACTTAAATCGTGTAAACCGTGTTCATGCCGATACAAACGTCGTGCAGTAATCACTGATTTATTGTTTTCGTAATACGCTCGGACACAAAATGCACGCTGCACTCCCGTGTACGGCTCCATGGCGACTAAATTTCCAGGAAGCGGCGCAGCGAACAACATATCCCCCCACCACCCCACGCCACGCGTTACCGAGAAATTGAAGAATTAAATCGCCAACAATCATATGTCCCACCCAGTATATATAGAGAAATGTGTTTCTTTTTATAAGGCTGAGATTTAGGATAAGTAAATAAATTTTCACAGAGTTCCAGTGACACATAATCCAGCTCGAAGTACTATAAAATTTAAACGATTCGAAGGACCACAAAACATAACTGGCACGAAGTATTATTCACCGGGACCAATTCAACATTTGTGCACAACAATTTAGCAACAAATATCGATATCTAGTAGAGATTTGTTAATGCAGGTTAGTATTGTTTCCATTTCAATGCTTGTGAAGAATCCATACTACCGAAATTTGCGTAAGCTAACGTTTTCGATTATTTTCAGTCTCGAAAAATTAGTTAGGGAAAGAAATTACATGGTTGTTTGGACCATGACAAGTACACGGTTTGTTTATGTTCTAAAAACTAACGGGCAGACAGAAAAATTTACAGATTTGAGAATAAAATAATTCGTTTTTATATTTTTTTTTATAAATTTTTCACTCTAATTTGAAAAATAAAAAAATAATCAATTTGAATGGCTGCAATGTCAACGAAAATGTCATCTAAACGGTATCACGTTAGTCTTAAGGGAGAATTTTATAGTTAAACCAAAGAATTTATTCATCTAATTTCCCGAATCTTATACAAGTTTTCTTTCACTCCAAATCTAAAATTCTGCACATGGCGATTAAAGATAAAAGAAAATTATACTTTTCTAAGATTTTGCAAATAACAAACTTTAACCCGGGCTTTAAGGCTTAGATATAACAAATCTACATTAAAGTATTTACGAGGGCAGTTCCAAAACAAGCCAACCTAGCAAAGATGACACAAAAAGTTGGAAAATTTGTCTTTAATCTTCTTTTAGCTCGATACACTTTTCCAGTGATATTCAATAACTGCTATACCCTGTTTATAGTAGAACTGTAAAAACTCCTTAAAATAGTCATTAATCGCAAACACCACCTTTTCATTGTTGACAAATCTTTTACCACCGATCCCTTTTTTTAGTTTATAAATAGAAAATAGTCCGAGGGTGAATAAAGTGCTAAATTTGGTGAATAAAGTGCGTAATAAAGCAATTCGAACTTTAATTCATTAATTTTTGGATAGTGAATGTGTGTGAACTGGAGCATTGCCTTCATGAAACAATACTTTCTTTTTCGCCAAATGCGGGCTTTTTCCATAATTTCATCACCTAAATGCTGCAATAAATTAGCATAACGTTCACCGCTGTTAGTTTTTTCTCTCTGAACATAATCAATAAAAATAATCTCATGCGCATCCCAAAAAACAGACACCACGACCCAGTCTACAGCTGGAACCATCTTCGCCTTCTTTAAACAAGACTCTCCCATTCCAGTCCACTGCTTTAACTGTTCTTTTGTCTCAAGTGTGAAGTGATGGACGCATGTCTCATCCCTGGTTATAAATCTACGCAAAAATTCGGCTTTATTGCGGTGAAACATCCCTAAACACTCCAGTGGAGCATATTCACGGCGTTGTTTTCGCTCTATTGAAAGCAAGTGCGGCACCCATCTTGCGCCCAGCTTTTTCATCTTCAAATCCTCGGTCAGCATACGATGTAGAACACTTTTTGAAATGCCTGACATTTCAGCTAGCTCATGTTCCTGCAGCCGACAATCATCCAATACGATTTTGTGGATTTTCTTAACCGTGGCTGAAGTGGATACATCAAGTGGTCGACCACTATGGTGTTCTTTTCGGCAGCTCGTACGGCCTCGTTTAAATTCTGCTACCCAATATTTTACAGTCGTAAACGAAGGAGCAGACTTCCCCAGAGTAGAACCTAGCTTGGCTTTAATATTGGTTGCACGGAGACTTTTCAAATGGAAATATTAAATTAACCCATTTTTCTTTTTTAAATTGACCAATTTTTTCCATGTTTTCAAATTCACTGAGATCGTTTACTTTTGATGGCTCAAATATAAACACTAACTTAAACATACGTTTTGTAAAGTTGCCACTTTTCACCAAAATATTTTTATTTTCAAACTACCGGCACCATCTATCTCTATAATGTCTATAGATAGCACCTAAATCCAGTCGATTTGTCGCAGATTATCAGAGTTTAACATTTACTTTTTTACATACACTTTTTGCATATAAAAACATCTTCTTCTTGTGTAGAAAAATATCTTAGAAGATACATTCCGAACAGATAAGTGCCCTGAAACACACTCTAAACACTAGAAAGTGTTTTGGAAGATGCTTCGGAGATGGAAATATTTTGAAAAAGGCTTTCCATATAAAAAGGTGTTTTTCAAAGAGCTTCTTATACAGAAAATTATTTAAGAGAACACACTTTACAGAGAAATGCCCCTTGGAAGACACTTCTTATTCCTCGGAAACAGCTTTTATGTCGGAAAATCTTTTGAACGATGCTTTTTGTATAGAATAAGACATTTTCATGGAAGAACACCTCGGAAGACACTTTTTATTTAGGAAAGTACCTTGGAGACACTTCTTTTATAGAAAAAAGGCTTTCCGTGTAAAAAGGTGTTTTTCAAAAACCTTCTTATACAGAAAAATTATTAAGAAAACACACATTATATAGAAAAGTACCTTGGACGGCACTTCTTATCCTTCGGAAACAGCTTTTATGCTGGAAAATGTTTTGAACGACGCTTTTTATATAGAAGAAGGCATTTTCATGGAAGAGCACCTCGGAAGACACTTTTTATAAAATAAAAAATTCTTGCAAAATTTAACCCATACGTTTTTGGTTTTGGAACCCAAAGTCCAGAAGATGACAAAAGAGGTCTAGTGGGGAATCAAAAGTACATATGCGGGTAGTTTACCTGTACATTGAAAATGTTGGAATTTTAATTTTGGTAGAAGTCTATAAAACAAAAACACTTCTTACATAGAAGTGTCTTAGAAGACTCGTTTTATACCTATAAATGAGTAATGAAAAACGTCTTTCTTATAGTAAATGTGACATGGAAGACACAATTTAATATAAAAAAGTTTTTTGGAAGACAATTTTTTAGCCGGAGAATTGTTTTGCTCTTTATGTAAAGAAAAATTTTACACGGATAACACCCGGGAAGCACTTTATATACAGCAGTGTTTCCTGAAATACACTGTTTGCATAGAAGTGTCATGGTTTTTTTCCACAACAAAAAGCGTAGAAGAAGCCATTGGAGACAATTTTTGATTTCGTTTAACAATTTTAGAACAGAGTCTTCGAAGACCCTTTTTGAATAGAATATTTGAAGCGTTTTGGAAAGCAATTTTTAAGTACTATAGAAAAATATCTTAGAACTGACCTTTAATATTGAAACGTGTCCTCGAAGACACTTTTATATGTATAGAAAAGTGTTTTGAAAGTGAAAGGAATTTGGAAATAACTCTTGAAAGTGAGAGTAACCTGGCAGTCACTCTTAATCTAGAAAGGAATCGTGAACAACACTCTCTAGTAGGAAATTACGTATTTTAAAACACTTTGTTTAAAACTTGCTTTCTATGTAGAAAATTGTCTCTGTAGACTGTAGAATGTACATTAGAACATTTTATAAAAACAAGTTGCCTTTGTATACACAGGGTGGGTCATATGAGTGTTGGCGATTTAATTCTTCAATTTCTCGGTTACGTGCGGCGCGGGGTGGCGGGGAGATATGTTGTTCGCTGCGCCGCTTCCTGGAAATTTAGTCGCCATGGAGCCGTACAAGGGAGTGCAGCGTGCATTTTGTGTCCGAGCGTATTACGAAAACAATAAATCAGTGATTACTGCACGACGTTTGTATCGGCATGAACACGGTTTACACGATTTAAGTGAAGTTCCAAGGGCCAATGTGATACGAACCACGTCCACTACGCAGCCCTAAGCTTGTCGTGTGGGCTGGGATAACGTCAACCGGTATTATTGGACCATACTTTTTTGAGGACGAAAGAGGGCATGCGATGACGGTTAGAGCGAACAATTATTGCAACATGCTAGCAGACTTTTTGGTGCCAACTATGCATGAACTTCAAGGCAATACCTCGAGGATGTGGTTTCAACAGGATGGGGCCACATGTCGTACGGCTAGGGTATCCATAGAGCTGCTGAAAAATGTTTTTCCTGGAAAACTCATTTCGAAAAGGGGGGATATTGAATGGCCCCCACGTAGCCCCGATCTCTCTCCATGCGATTATTTTCTATGGGGCTACCCCAAATCGGTAGTCTATGAGAATAATCCGACCAATTTAGAGCAGTTGAAAAGGAACATTATTCAGGAAAGTAACAAAATACCGAGAACGAGCAGCCGAGGGAAGCCATTTGGACAACATTATTTTTAAGTCTTAAAAATTCCCATGCTTCTACTTTTTAAAAATACAAATATATTTTTTTATGTTTCGTAGTTTTTTTATTTTTTAATTTTTTTAATTTTTTTTAATTTTAATTTAAACAGCCAACACCCTTATGGCCCACCCTGTAGAAACTATTCCAGAAGATGAAAGAAGAGGCAAGATGCTTTCTATATGCATAAGTTGGTGGGGAAACTTGTACATATATATAAAAATATTTTAAAACACTTTGTTTAAAACTTGCTCTGTGTGTAGAAAATTGTCTCTGTAGACTTTTCTAGCAATGTACATTAGTGCACTTTATATAGAAAGTTGCATTCTTATATAGAAAAGTATTCCAGAAGATGAAAGAAGATGGAAGATGCTTGCTATATGTATAAATTGGTAGGGAAACATATCCTGCAAGACACTTTCTATAAAAAAAAAAAAAAAATTTTCAAAAACATTTTTTTTCGAATGATGCTCCTCATATAGAACAAGGTCTTGAATAAATTCTCCCATGTAAAAAATTATCCATATAGAAGAGCTTTGAAGTAAAATTTGTTGAAAGACATTGTTCACACTGTCAAAATCATACGAGCTTTTTAAAAGATTTTAAATTGTAGGAGCTCAATATTTACACCGTAATGAACATAAAACAAAAGAAACAAATGCCTGATACTAACGGATGCCTTGTGAATATGGTGCATTTGATGAGAGTCTAACCAAAGTGTATGTGAGATTTTTAGAAATTATTGTCAGTATTAAAAACAAAAAATATTTCTACTATCCTTTATCAAGGACGAAGATTAATGAAATAAACAACTGAGAGGCTAATTTTACTGCAAACTTTTCACACACTGCTGGAAGGAGCATTAAAGCAATGCTTCCTCAGTCCTGTGAAAACTCACCGAATGTGGGGATCCCCTTCAATCCCACATGTGACATGTAATGAGAATTTATTGTCTTTTAAACAATCTTTTTTTTTTGCCGCATTTGCAGACTCAAGTGATGATGTTTAAAAGGAAAAATTGTCTTGTCCTTCCAGAGAATACACAATTGCAGCCATAGACATCATTGCTCACATAAACCACATCAAACGACACCTAGATTCTGTGGCAAGAAACGTTGAGAAAGGATACCAAACCAGCCACTAAGAATTCCATATTCTCTCATTGGAAAAAAACAGAGATTCTTTAAATACAAAGTACAGGATCCAGCTTTGTTTTCTGGGTATTATATAGTATGACAAAAATATAAAAGCTCATAATTAAATTTCTCTCTGCATACAAAGACAAACTTACAAAGTTTCTATTCTGATTTTTAATTTTTTTTTCTTTTTGCTTCATGAATTCCTGCTCTTATTCATTCCGGCTCATTAGAGGGGGTTTTAATCCCCTAAAACAAATGTGATCCACTGGTAGAGTCATTAGTCGTCGTTGGCAGCAAAGTTTATTTAATTATTTTAGTATGCGAATTTATAGAGATTTTTTGGAGTTGATGTTACGAGTATGAGGATCGCGCTGGTGGCATAAACAACAATTTGTCATGATGCCAAATACGTCGTCATTAACAACTGCCTCGCGCGGCTTAAACCGCGAGGGGCAACTATGGCAAAACACACATGTGATGTGGAAGGAAAGGAGTCATATATCATCCTGACAATATGCGCGATACGTCAGAGATGACAGCGTTTGAAGGAAAGCCATATGAAACAGTAGAGGGGGAGTAGTTAGCCAAAGAGTTGTTGGTGAAAAATATTTTGGTCTGGACACAGATATTCATTATGATAGGTGCAAGCACTTTAAGACTGTTTAGCATATCTTAAATTCGAAAGAAAAACTTAATAGTGATTAAATGTGATTATCAGCATCTATGGCTGTTGTTTGTTACACAAATGTTTATGAGAGATAGAACAAAATGAAAACCGAATGATCCTAATTCACATAAAAAACCTCAACATTCTTCTCTTAGGGGGAAAAATGAAATGTATATCGCTCTCCATTTACAAGCGAGTTACTTAAAAAATTAAGTTCCTTATAAAAAAAACTCCTTCCGATCTCAAATCCGCAACAATAACCACGCACATCTCCCTATTTACTCCAACAAAGCTTACCTAAAACTTAATCGACATATGTCTCTCCAGATTTATCTCCCTTCACATTGTGATCCATCGCCTTCCCCTTTCCTGATAACATTTTTTTTATTCAAATTCGCCCATTAAAACATTTATAAAGCCCAAAACGATTTAATACCAATGAAATTAACTTCTGTTCACTGAACTGAATAAATTTAATTTTAAATATTCGTCATTCACCTAAAATATTCACCCAAAATAAATCATTGCATACCTTGAGGCTTCAGCAAACATCCATTCATGTCGCCTACATTTAGGGGAGCTAAACAATGTTAGCGCCAGTTAGTTTTCATAAATTAATAATAAAACATTATAAATAAAATGCAAATAACGGGTAAACACATTTTTCAGTCTTTTCCCGTTATTTTTTTTTTCGATAAGATTTCCATAAAGCCCTAAAGCGATACGTTCAATTAGCGCACAACATTTCTCGGTTGCATATTGAAATTCGCTTGTAGTAATTTTCCTGTTCATTTATTCAATACGAGCCAGGGACAACGGCCTAAAGGGATGTGGGCAACTCTTGCGTAGTCAAATGATTGAGCGTCATTAATATACGATGCGTTGCCACAACAAACTCTATTATTCTACCATATCTGGCGGCAAATGTATGAT
>JAHXMU010000664.1:279336-299585 GCA_019455685.1 Philornis downsi
ACATCAATATACTGGAAAAAATATACACACTTAAGGGAACGATATGATATCACGACATGAAATAGCTGAGTATGGCAGTGTGTTCTGGTATAGGTAGTTAACATAATTTCCTAGCCATTTGTGATAGCGCCGATGGCTGTGTTCTTGCCGTATTACGTTGGTATATTTCACGTAGACACACATACACACACACTTAAATGCAGGCCCCTTTTTATTGCCGATTTAAGCATTTAATTGTTAGGCCGATAGACATCTTTTGTCAATGTTCGCTTGCGGTTAAATATAGATGTGTACGAGGGGGAGAGAAAGTCATATGGGTCTTTCAGAACATTTTTCTCGTTTAACTACAAGTGACATAATTTGTTTTTTTTTTCTTTTCACCTCAAGTGTTTATATTTTCGTTCACTTTTTGCTAAAGTGAGAAACAATAAATAACACTAAATTGCTTTATACTCTCGACATTATCAAACGTAACAGTGGCGATTATATGCAGTGGATTGGAAGAAATTGTAGGGAAAAAATGTCACACATTTTCCACAACAGAAAAGTGTTTCAGGAAACACTTGTGATGGCAGACCACAGTCAATTTGATTTACTATATCTTTGAGCATTTCAGATATAAGCTTTATGACCAGTCGCCTATAACGGAGTGGATGCATATGTTGTTAGTGTTAGTAAAAAGTGTCCCAACAAGAACGCAAAATTTAAATGACTGATGCAGCAATTAAATTGTTTTTCTGGCTGTATGACATGTGGCGCCGTCTTGTTGATACCACATGCCCTCCACATTCATTTCTTCAGTTCTAGGCACGAAAAAACTGATTATCATTTCACGATACCGAACACCATTGACTGTTTGCGCTTGAAATGCCTCATTTTCATAAAAAAAAGGACCAATGATTCCTCCAGCCCAAAATCCACACCACACAGTGACACGTTGAGGATGCATTTGCTTCTCGTGAATCACTCGAGGATTTTCCTCACCCCAAATGCCACAATTCTGCCTACTGACGAAATTTAAATCTTGCGTTCTTGTTGGGTGACATTGGTGTAAAGGTGACATGATGACATGTGGCATTGCCAGAAACATTTATTAATATGGATTGCGCCATCTATAGCGCATAAAGTGTACTAGTCCGAAAACAGTCGCTGACAGGTAAGCAATAAGTTGTACAAAAATTTGACTACTTTAGTAGATGGACGGTACGGGGACATATGAGAAATACACAATCACATATGGTTCTCTATTTAAAAGCTCATTTATAAGACTAATATTGTTGCTGACCAATATATAACGCATAAGTATCATGCACTAGAATCCATTGTCATCAGAATTACATCGTAATTAATTGAACGATATATATGCTAAGCGAAACAAATAGGTAGCCATGCATAACGACCTTGATATTATATGATAAATAAAAAATGGTTAGAACAGTCTTTCCAGGTGGAGCGGTGCTTTGTCAAGACAGAGTTAAAGGATACTATTTGTAGCCCACTAAAGTGAGTATCCGCAAAACGAATCAACCAATTAATAAATTCAAATGCATAAAGTTACATTCTACAACTCAATTGAAGATTTTATATTTGATTGAAGTCTACAAGTCCCGGGATTGCTAAAAAAAGTATTTATTTCGTAGGCGTGAAAGTACAAAAGATTTTTTTCTAAAACTATGTAGTTAACACAACAGTCTACAAGTTCCGGGAATGCTAAACAAAATATATTTTTTTTGTTCATTATATGAAAGTGTCGTAGAAGACACTTTCCATATATGAAAGTGTCGTAGAAGACACTTTCTATATATTCAAGTGTCGTAGAAGACACTTTCCATATATGAAAGTGTCATATAAGACATTTTCCATATATGAAAGTGTCGTAGAAGACATTTTCCATATATGAAAGTGTCGTAGAAGACACTTTCTATATACGAAAGTGCCGTAGAATACACTTTCCATACTCAAAAATATTTTAGAGAAGGTTTACAATATAGCAAAGAATGCCAAATTGTATGAAAGTATTTTGAAAGAAATTCATAGTGTATGAAAATGCATTGGAAGCGCTTTTTTAATATGGAAGTAAAAAAAATATATTTTTTTATATTTTAGAATTCAAATTTATTCATCCACAGAGTCTCCTTTGAGAGCTTTGCTTTGTGTCCAACACTTCTCTAATAGTTCGAAGCAAAAAAATGCAGAAGGATTTATTAAAGCCCCTGAATTATGCTTTCGTTGCCGCTACCACGTTATTGCTTAATCTAATACTTTTTCCTAATGCATTCTACTGGAATTTGAAACGAAGACAATAGTCATAGAGAGTCTGGCTAACTAACACTTTGGACAAGACAGTAATTTTATTTATTTATTTATTTTTTAATAAATTGTTTATTACAGTTTAATAAGATAACTACAACTTTTTATAATATTACCTCAACACCAGATTGGCTTTACCATTCATGTAATGCTACCATAACAAATATAAACATTAAAATATTTAATAATAGGAGAGATACGAAGAACTATGCTAGAAGCATTTCCAAATTATCTATCAAATATTTTTTTAATTGGACTTTAAAAACTGATAAAAGTGAAGTTTCTTTCAACTATACTGGAAATTGATTATACTCAAATAGTCCAGCATAGGTAACGCTTTCAGATTCTTCTATCACGTTACCATCAACATGTACGATCATATTTGTATCATTAATAGAAAGTTTTGGTCTAAATCTCACGACTTTAGTTTTGCTTGCATTCAAAGCTTCACATAAATTCACATAAAATCGCAGCATCACATTCTATTTGTGTTTGTAGTACTAAAGGATAATTATAATTACAAAGTAAGCATATGTCGTCTGCAAACAACATGTATAATTTGCCTTTAAAACCTAATCTTGACAACTCATCAAGTCATATATAATTTAAATAATAATGGCCCTAGTATACTATCTTGCGGAGCACCACAAATTACAACATGTTTATTGCTTTGACTCTGTCCAACCAGACATAGTTCTGAAACAATCGCTATGTTTCAAGAGAAAATCCGAAAATTCCAAGTTTTCTTATCAATATATCACGACCAACTAGATCAAAGCTTTTGACAAATCATAAAACACACCGGCAACACCTCTGTATTCCGCATCCAAACCACTACAAATACAATCTACAACATTAGCAACTGCATCTCCAGTACCTGTATCCTTTATAAAACGCGTATCGTCTTTCAAAGACAATTTTATTCAGCTTCTTAAAAATCTTATCAATAACTTCCAAAATTGAAATTGGTCGAAAGTTCTCAGCCATTTGTGCATTAGAAAACTTGGGAATAGGATACGACGATTCTTGGAATAGTATATATTTTGTGCACCTTTAATACGTCAGGGCACGACGATTCTTCAATCATTCTCAATCACTTGTAAAGTGAAGTGTTTTTGGTCAATAAGAAGTAAAGTTTGTTCTTATAAATTGCAGCCATGCCGAAAGGAAAGTACTTGAATGAGGTGGAAAAAGCTAAGATTACTGCATACAAGGAAAGTGGTCCAAACAATTCCCAAATCGGACGGAAAATTAACCGTTCTGAAGAGGTCATTCGGAATTTTTTGAAAGTGAAGGACGATTATGGGGGAAAAACCGCCAACGAAAGGTCGAATGAAGGTTTCAAAGCGACAGGTTAACCAAATTCGTTCATTGGCTACAAAAACAAATTGAGTGCATAAGCATAATGTGTAACAAGCTGATAATTAAGAAGCTTTGCAATTAAAAGACTTTATGAGATGACCGAGTGGGCTAAGGCGACATTACTGAGGAGTTATCTCATCGATTATGAAACGGTTCTGATGGAAGTGCCAACTAAACTCCCTTAAGCAAACGGCTAATTAATTTTTCAGGTTAGTTAAGTTATGATGAAAAGTACGCAACATATTAGAATTGCTGTCTCCCCTCCTCGAATGTGAAACTTTTTTTTTGTCCAAAGAATTACGGTGATCTTTCAAGGTTTAAGTTTTCATGTTGGCAACACTGGTTAGTAATGGCGTCCAAACGTCATCTGTCAAAGTAAAAAGTGTACAGTATACTCTGCCATTTCATCATGGAAAGACTAACAAACGAGCAACGATTGCAAATCGTTGAAATTTATTTTCATAATTCGTGCTCTGTGACAAATGTGCATCGTTTGATGCGACCATTTTATGGTCGTCATAATCGACCTGCTGAATGAACAATTCGTGCTGTTATCTTCAAATTTCGCACCAAATATAATTTGTTGGACATAAAACCATCGACTCGCATGAGTTACCAAAGAAAATATTGCAGCCGTAGCGACCAGTGCTAATGACGATCGTGAAATGTCAATTCGTCGCCGTTCTCATGTGGGCATGTGTCACTCAACCACAAGGAATTTTTTTACCCCAATTGGCTGAGTTTTGCTTGGTTGACATGTGGTTAAATCAGGACGGTGCAACATGCCACACTGCTCGTGAAACAATGGATATATTGAGGAATCAATTTGGTGAGCAGCTTATCTCTCGATTTGGCTCTGTGAGTTGGCCCCCAAGATCTTGCGATTTAACGCTTCAGGATTATTTTTCGTAAGGTTAGGTCAAGTCGTTAGTCGCCGAACACTATTGAAGCCGTACAGGATAACATAACACGCGTTATTCGTGGAATACAGGACGAAATGCTCAAAAAAGCGACGAAAAATTGGACCTTCCGAATGGACATTTTGAGACGGAGCCGAGGACAAAATTTACATGAAATTATCTTTAAAAATGAAATGGCAAAGAACAATTTATCGATTGCAATCAAAAATTTTAATATATAATGCAAATTTGAGTATTTTATTCGATTTTTTAAAAAACTACGATTAAAAAATCACCCTTTACTAACGCATAAATTCATTTTGATATCAAAATTTGTAGTATTCTATTCAATTCCGAGTCCATTATTGCCATAATTAACCTTTCCATGCTCCCGTCAAATATCAAAGACTATGAAACCTTTACTTTTATAAAAAAAAAAAAACAATCTAAAACCCTATTAAGCTTCATTAAATCTCTGGTTCAAAAAGATGCAAATGATGCAAATTTGAGTGTTTTATTCGATTTTTTAAAAAACTACGATTAAAAAATCACTCTCTACAGACAAATAAACTCATATTGATATCAAAATTTGTAGCATTCAATTCAATTCCGAGTCCAGTATTGCCATAATTAACCTTTCTATTATCCCGTCATATATCAAAGACTATGAAACCTTAGCTTTTATAAAAGACAATCTAAACCATATTTAGCTTCATTAAATCTCTGGTTCAAAACGGTTTCCTTTCAACTTCCTTTTGCACCCACTGTAGCTCGTATGTACTCGTATGTGTGCCTTGGTGCTTTGCAGAGGGTTAATTTAGTTCATTCTGCTTTTCTTTATTTTTCGATAATAAATTACGACATGCTTAAATGTATAAGATAAATATATATATTAAGGTTTAGGATATCCTACACAGTAACGCTGTGTAATCAAGTGATTAATCATGCAAGAATTTTTCAACGTCACTTGATGTTTTGGCAAATGCAAATTTGGACTACATACATTTTCCCCGAAAAGGTCCTTCTATACGAAATATTTAGTAAGTATGCATGTATGTACATAACCAATGCAAATTTATTATATATTAGGAAAATTTGATTAAATACTTTTCACTAAAGACCTCTCAATCACGCTAAACGAGTGCTAAGAACGTATGTGACGATAAGAATGGTGATAGAGCAATAGAATGACAATTTGTCAAACATCTAAAGGATTATACATGAAGGAAAAATGTTAATGAAGCACAAAACGACGTCACCTTCACCCTCCATCACCATAGTCCAGTCCTTTTTACTCTCTTTTGTTGCCAGAGGAAACGTTAAGCCATTTGGTCAAGGGACAGCATTACTATGAATGATGACCTTTCAAATATTCAAAAGAAAAGAGGACGCACTTTCTTTTCATTAATGGCTTGTTATTCGAATACTTTGCCAGGATTTTATGCTACATAAACGTTTACATTTTGATAAGGGTTTGCTCATAATTGACCATTTTGCAAAATGTTTCTCTTTTATTTTTTTACGGCCGTAAAATTGCAACTAAATATTTCTTAATTTTTAACCATTCTGATGGGGTTTTTTCCATCATTGTTCATATTTAATGTTATTTTCGCTATAATTTCTACATTGCTCAAGAGTACGTTAAATTTCAATTTAATGACGTTAATAAAAAGGTGCAAAGCCTTCAGCATTCATTTAGTTTATTTATTTTAGCGCCTAAAATATGATTTATAATTTTAATATAATTGTAGCCTAAAAGTAGACAACGGAAAATTAATGTTTAGAATTACTGTTACTGTTAATGAACATTAATGTTTGAAATGAATACCTAAGGCTTAAAAGTTTAACAAAAATCTCTGCAAAAAAAGTGCATCCAAAGAAGCGAATGTATTGTGAAGGGAAAGTGGTGAAAAATTGCGTAATCACCAATGAAATTAGCACAGGGTTGTCATAGGTGGGAAACGCTATTTTGTAATGCATCTTCCCTTTATATTCCATGACTGACATTGGGTATAATGAAAGTTCAAATCAAATTTTCCTTATTTAAAGAATAGATTTTTCATTGTATTATCTTTGTTGTGATTTTAATTATATTAAAATTTAGTTTCTTAAAAAAAAACCAGCCCCGGATTCATACAGATTTCGTTTTTTTTCTACAAAAAAAGACCAGTAGACAGCCACTGAATTAGAAGGGCACCCAATTTTTCGTAGGGTCGAAGTTTGTACATTCTCTACCATGGGTTGTAGTCCACAGAATTTGAGACGGACATTCTTAACGACATAAAAATGTATACGATTTATTTAGTCTCCGAGTGTTTGTAGTTTTTAAAAATTGAATGATAACCTTAAGCACAACGACCACCATATAAAAGAGAATGAATACATTTTTCCAAAAACGTTGAAACGACCTTCTTTAAGACGGCTACCCAAAATTACTTCTTCGGGGCGTATTATATCCTTTAAAAAATAGTTTTAGAAGTGCTTCATTCGAACATATTTTGCTTTAATTGCTTGGAATCATAAATGAATTTAACACTTCACTGTGGTGGTTTTGGAAGCGGTTCAAAACTGCTTCGATGGAGGCGATAAATTCGCATGGATTGGATCTTTAGAGATGGTGAAAATGTGATTCTTTTTGAATGCCTCCCACCATTTTTTCGCTAGGAATGTAGCAATAACTGCAGTTTAAAATCCGGCCAGTCTGGCCGCATTTTATAATAGTATATTTTATATAGTATATTTTAAAATAGTAATACAGGGAATTCATACAGCAAAACCAGTTTTGAAAATTACATTTTCAGGGGCGTATATTCGACAAAATTGACATTAATTGCACCATCCAATGTACGAAGTGTGTTCAAAGAATAAGGCGAATTTGCAAATTTCGCGGTCTACATACATTCGACCCTCGATTATTATTTTATTTTATGTTGGTACACTCGTTTCGAAGATATGTTGACGATATCATCCACATAGCATGTTTAGTTTGTTTGTGAGAGGCATAAATAAGACAAGTGTTTTGTGTGTTTGGCGATTTTCTGGTATCGAAAAAAATGGATCAAAGAAGTTGCATCAACTTTTGTGTAAAAAATGGAATTAAGTGCTCCAAAATACTTGAAATGTTGACAGTGGCACACCGTGAGAGTACTCTGAGTCAAAATAGTGTTTACAAGTGGAACAAGCTCTTCACAAAAGGTCGAGAAGATGTGAATGACGACGCTCGCTCTGGACACCCCAGCACACCAACAACCTATAAAAATGTTGAAAAAGTGAAGAAAATTGGAGAATCGTTGAATCACAACTAGAGAAGTTGCTGAGGATGTCGGCATATCGGTTGGCTCATGTCATGCAATCTTTTCGGAAATTTGTGGCATAAAATGTCTGACAGCGAAATTCGTTCCAAAATTGCTGAATTTTGACCAAAAACAACGTCGCTTGAGCATCGCTCAGGAATTGTTGAATGACGTCAACGATTATCCAGATTTGCTTAAAAGGGTCATAACTGGTAGCAAATCATGGGTATATGGTAATGACATCGAAACCAAAGCCCAACATCCCAATGGAATGGAAGAGTCCAGGAGAGCCAAGACTAAAAAAAGCACGCCAAGGTCGATCAAATGTCAAGGTTTTGCTCACTGTTTTCTTGGATTACCATGGTGTAGTGCATCAGAAGTTCTTACCACAAGGTCGTAAGGTAAAAAAGGAGTATTACATTGAAATTATGTGCCGTTTGCGTGAAGCAATACGAAAAAACGCCCTGAATTGTGGAAAAAAATTCATAGCTTTTGCATCATGATAATGCACCTCATCTTTACTTGTGAGAGATTATTTGGCCAAAAATAACACCGTAATCATGCCTCAGCCATCGCATTCACCAGATCTGGCCCTCTGCGACTTTTTCCTGTTCCCAAAATTGAAGAGACCCATGAAAGGACGGCGTTTTGCGACGATTGAGGAAATAAAAACCGAATCGTTGAGAGAGCTCAAGGACATACCAAAAAGTGCATCGAGGATTGGAGGAAACGCTGGCACAAGTGTATTATATCTGAGGAGAACTAATTTGAAGGAGCTAAAATAGAAATTGATGAATAAATAAATATTTTTTTGAGAAAAATGAAAATGCACCTTATTTTTTGAACACACCTCGTAAATGTTAAAAAAATAGAGCTCGAAACTAACATCTGTAACTCTACGATGCAGGAGCTTGATTTGGCCCGGGAGCGATTCGCTTGCTAGCCAATATAAACTATGAATGTCGCAAATAGCAAAAGAGAGGAGGACGAATGTTTTAAGATATTTAGATGACTGGAAGCGAGAGAGAGAGCAGAGTGTGAACATTCAGCCAACAAAACCTTTTACATTCCTCGATTTTCGGAGCAAAACATTAAACGATTTCAATCGGATTTGGTTGGGATTTTTTCTTTAAAGGTGCACATAATATAGAAAGATTTTAGTTCAACTACAGGGTGGCCCAGAATGAACGAAGTGGTGTGAATTCCTTATAACTTTTTTATTATATTTTTTTTTTTCTTTTCTTTTTAGTATTTTGTAAAGAAGAATTGGAGAATTTATAACGGAGCAATACACAACTGAACAACGTGCCCAAATCGTTGAAATTTACTTTGTAAATCAACGGTCCACTGTGTTGACTCAGCGTGCATACCGTCGTCAATTTAATGTGCGGGTTGCACCCTCTCAGTCAACAATAAACCGTCTTGTTGCAAATTTTCGAGAACAAGGAGCAGTAAGGAACCTTCCTGGTGCTGGCATACGACGATCGGTGCACACGGATGATAATATTCAAGTGGTACAGGAGAGTATTCAGGAGGATCCACAAACATCAACCAGGAGACGTTCGACACAACTTGGCATCTCAAGAGGGTCGCTGCAGCGAATTTTGCATAGCATAAGAATGTTTCCATACAAAATTCAAATTGTCCAAGAATTGAAACCGACAGATTACCAGCAACGACTTGACTATGCAATTTATTTCCACCAAAAAGCACAAGAGAATCCTAATTTTATTCATAACTTAGTTATGAGTGACGAAGCACATTTCCAATTAAATGGGTTCGTTAACAAGCAAAACTGTAGGATATGGGCTACGGAAAACCCGAGAGTACTTCATCAACGACAATTACACCCAGTTAAGTGTACTGTTTGGTGCGGTGTTTCTTCAGAAAGGATCATTGGCCCATATTTTTTTGAAAATGAACGAGGTGTTGCTATTTCCATCAATGCTGATCGATATCGGGCCATGTTGGAAAATTTTGTAAGGCCAGCTGTGGAAGACCATCCGCAAATATGGTTCCAACAGGATGGAGCCACAGCGCACACTGCGAGGGCCACAATGGCTCTTTTACGCGACATATTTGGTGAAAAAATAATTTCGCGTACAAGCAATTTTAATTGGCCTCCGCGTTCCCCGGAGTTAACCGCTCCAGACTTTTTCCTTTGGGGTTATTTAAAAGGGAAAGTTTATGTTAATAAGCCCAGGACTATTGACGAATTAAAATCCAATATTCGAGACGAAATTAACAACATAACACCGGAAATTTTGCGCAAGGTCATGGAAAATGTGTTGGAAAGAGCACATTTGTGCGAAGCAGAAAATGGCCACCACTTGCGGGATATCATTTTTAATAACTAATCTGAAAATATTTCCCATAAATTTACTGTATTTAAACAAAAAAATTAAAAAAATATGTCTTAAATAAAAAGTTATAAGCAATGCACACCACTTCGGTCATTTTGGGCCACCCTGTATAATTGTGATGATGGAAGGACTCATCTATATAATACAAGAGCCATTGAGAAAAAAATTCGAAACGACAATTATCTGGTATTCGCCGAATAAGCAGCAATATAATTTTGCCATCAAAGTCTACATGCATGGAATCAAACAGTCGCGTAGTCGGTTCCTTTTCTGAGGAGTTATTATATCAATAATAAAACAAGTCCTTTAAATTTTTCAAATAATCTACATTTCCAGATTAGAAGTAAAGTAACATTTAATATTAACGTTAAAGTAACATTTTATTATTCATGCAGATGATGTATCTTTCATATTGGAAATCTCTGCACACGGTAAACTGCACAAAATGGGATTTAATAAATTTCCGATATTATAAGTTGTGTCGAAAACTAAATTTTGTACCCGAAAAGTTTCCGTCAATTAAGTTTACATAGAGAAAAATTTGGAATTATGTTACTCACATCCAAATTTATGTAATTCATATCCTATCGAAAGGTGCCTAAAATCTCCTGCCTATATTACGATGTACACAAAAAAAGAAAAATATTATCTGAAAAGACACAAATATGAAAATAAACTTGCTAAAACTGAAAGTAATCTAAGTTTTTTGTGCAAGTTGATATCACTCACATATGTTGCTGTTATAAACAATATAAATAACCGCCCAGAAGTATACCTTACAAAAGCTTACCCCACAGCCCCTGAGCGTATGCTAGAAAACAAAAAAAAGAAAAAAAAACAACAGCAACTATGATATTAGAAATAGACAAATATAAATAGAATGGGAAGGCAAAAACTAAATATCCACTGCTAGTTAACATCATGGTGGTTTTTTTCCTTTTTTTGCAGGATGTAATAAAACGCAAAAGGGTTATTTATGTCATCCACCCGTTGAGAGATAGAGGTACAACATCTTTCATAAATTATGTACAGGGAAAATGTGATATAATCTTTTTCTAACACATACTTTATGGCACATTCTTCTAAATGAAACCGAATGGGTGAGTGGGGTAATAACAAAAAAACAAAAAAAAAAAAAAAACAAAAAGGACGAAAAAACGCTTGCAAAACGACCAAGAAGAATGTCATAAAAATAAACAAAACATAAAATTCACATAAAAGCGCACACAGACACATATACACACACAAAATAAACATTCAAAATACAAAGAAAAGCAAACAGAAAAAGATGAAGATGAAAAGCGCCAACAAATAACATGAAACGACATACAAAACTAGTCAAATATATAATGCAAGAAACGTGTTTCCATCTTTTCTACATAAATTCTCCTATACATTCGCAGGATGCTTTGCGGAAAATAGCGGGGAGCTCAGGCGATGACCAACAATGACGATGAGGATAGTGGGTGTACAGTGGAGGCAGTAGGAAGGAAGGACATGATAACACCAAACAATGCTGTGAGCTTTCTCTTCATGTTGCCGCTGTTGTGAAGACAAGTGAATACATTTAACAGCGAAGACAAGTTAACAATGGATTAAGGATTAGAATGTTGGAATGGCGTTAGACAAATCGAAAAAAGAAACACTCGAGTAGTAGAAATGTCCGACTATTGTTTTTATGAGTTTGCTTGTTTTATTGCGATATCTACAAAGGTCATCGCTTTGTGTTTATTTGGGTGAGACAAGAATTGCTTACGAATTAAGGATAACTAGATAGCTTAATGGAGCATGCATTTAGGCGTATATGTTGCGAAATGCAGTATCTTTACTCTTATATCCGTATAGTAGTAGACAGTATCTGTATATAAATGAATTTACGATGCTGTTGAAAGCTTTTTGTGGTTTCCTATCATCATCATCATAACATTTAGTGTACTATTTTTTGCCTGCTCAAAAATGAGTGAATTTGTAAGCATTTCCCAAACTAAAATTATGCAACATAAATATAAAATGTCATGAAAAGGTACACATTGAAGACTAGATTTCAAATGGAAATATATGAAAAAATACTAAATTACTGGGAGTTTAGGATAAAAAAAAAATTGTGTTGTTTTTATTATTTTTAAAAAGTCTGTTACCACAGGGCTATAAATTACAATTTTAAAAAATTATATCACTTTTATCAAATTTTCTAAATCACAATATATACATATCTGCATTTTTTTTAATAAAGTGAGATCTCTTAAGAACAATTCCCCAAATCGTTCAGGTAAAAAAAATCTATAAAAAAAAACGTCAATATATATTTGATAATTTTGGGTACTCTGGGGCATTCTTTTATTTATAATTTACTGATGACGTCCACTTTTGTGATATCACTTATACAATCCTGCAGTATTTAGCTGATTATACACAACGGTTAAGGACAATATACTTCTATGCCCAAAGTTATGCAGCATAAAATTAAATTAAATGTGTAGGCGAGTTAACTTTGGTCCAGAATTAGCCTTTGAAATTTAGTTTCTTATAACATATGAAAGGACTACAATTTAAATGTATAAAAAACAACGATGGGTCGACGTTTTTTGACGAATGATAAGGGTTTATGAAATATATAATAAGGAAGGATATGTTGTATATCTATGTTTCCTTATGTCGAAGAACACTTTCACTGCTTTGATGCCACTCATTTCATCTTGAAATCCTTTATCGTAAAGACAAATAATTCTTAGCTTGAATTTATGCAAATTAAATAAAAAGGAATATGAAGGGTTAGAGAACATAATATTGAATTTACAATTTTTAGGATAATGGAAACGGTTACTATTGAAGACTACTCAAACAGTTGTTTAACGAAATCGCTAACTTTACTCATTTAATCCAAAAACCACCAACTATACATACAGTAAGCAATGCCAAGGGGTTTTCGCGCCTAAAGGTATGCAGCTTAAGTTCAAATAGAATGTGGAAGGTATGCGCTAGTTAAAAATGAGTAAGTATTATCTGTTACTTTAGAATAACTCGAATATAAAAAGATTGTTGATTCCTCGAAAAACTCCTTGTGGACTATTTGAAATGCATATTTTTTTAGTAGGCATAACGCATACAGACTATATGAAAGGGAAGGATAAAATGTGACCGTATTTAATGTGTTTTACCAACCGTTATTGAGCTTATTTAATACTAAACTCTTTTAGAAAATCTGTATTAAAATAAAATATGACAGGAAATTGATGGTCTAGAAATATAGTTTAAGTAAGATTCCTGCATACTTTTAGGAACACATGTTAAATCATAGCGCTTAACAAAAAAAATGTTTTTCGAGTGAGCATATAAGGGGCGTTTCATATCTATGAAGCCACAAATAAACTCGTTGTATTTGTGCAGCTGTACATTTTTTGTTTCCATGAAGTTTTATCAAAATAATTGCTTGGGCGAAACAACCATGCCCACAAACTTTGGGATTTTTGCACATAACGGTACTTTTGTTTTTGCTATAATTCTGTTTATAGCGTATTTCACATTATAATGTCAAGTTCTATTAGTGAGTTTTTAAAGGTGCAAACTATAAGATCATTATTATTTTTCTGAAGAAGTGATAAAATTCAGTAATAAAAAAGACATGCCGCAAGGAAAAAGTTTGACAGAACACGAAATAGGTAAAATAATCTTTTACAAGGACGAAGGATGGAGTGGAAGAGAAATTGGGTGCCAACTGGACAGGGGCCATAGTCTCATTCAAAATTTTTTATGAGATCCTGTTAACAAATTAGACGGAAAGCAGTGGCAAATAATTAAGACCGGAAACCATAAAAAACGGGGTCTTGTTTGGTCTTGTCAGTCCAATTTGGTATCTCGGTTAACTATTAGACGTAAAACAATGGCAAATAATTTTGATCGGAAACCATACAGGACGGGTATAAAATATAATGTTTGGTCTTGTCAGTCCAATTTGGTATTCCGAAGAAAAATACGAATTAATTGAACAATCAATCCGACTGATGGCATTAAAAATCGCTTGTTCTGGAAAGTGAAGCCCACCATCTAATCAAATCATCGAGATGATGCCAACTACAAAATCTAAGAGACGAGTACCCTCAGCTGTGGAGTCCTCGCAAGGACAATTTTTGCTCCAACGAATTGAATTTTGGCATTCATGACTCCTGTTCGAAATACCGGCTCACCGTAAGAACATTTCACTGAAAATATGTAGTTTTTAATACTTTTCAATAACCAAGCCGCCGTCTGTTAGGACAATCGATGGAAAAGGTTTATAAGTTAGGATGGGATTTTCACCGATGTATATCATCTTTCATCACATAAACCTTTTATTTACAGAAGATATGAAATTTTTGGAAAAATGCTGACAATTTTCACTTTTTCTAGAGATGGGATTCGGCCTTAAATGACTCTCTTCCTGCAGCAGCCATTTTGTTCAAATTCAAATTTAACCCTTCTTTGAGTGCGGGACACTTTTCAGCTACATTTTAACCTCCTAGATCAAGGCAGAAATGCGGACGGACAGATATGTCATCGACTTTTACGACGACTACATATACTACTACATATACATATATACAGGCTGGCGCATCAATTGCAATACAATAAGAAATTCAAATAACTATTATTTTCTTTTTTTTCCCTATGTTGTATAGAAAATTCAATTTTATTTTCTATAACTAATTGGTTAATCATCTTCAAGATTAACCGGCAAATGGCCTCCATGTTCATACTCGCATGTGCGAAAAACCTGATCAGAAAATTATTCATTGCGAGATCACTTTAAATAATGATTTTAATTGGCTGCTTCAATTCAGTCAAATTCCTTAATTTCATTTTGGTTTCTTGCCTGACATAACCCCATGAAAAAAAGTCTGGTGCAGTCCGGTCAGGTGACCTTGGGGGTCAGCGAAAAGTGAAGTTTTTGGATGTTACTTTGTTTGGGGATTTTCGTCAGAGCTCCGCTATAGACAATCTGTCTACGTGTGCAGTTGATCCATCTAGCTGGAACCAGAGGCTTGAAATGGATACGTTCTGGGTAAAAAAAAATCCTTCAGCATCTTTAAATAACGGTCCCCCAATGACAGTATCATGCTTCGTTTACCACCCTGTACTTTATGATTATTTATGAATATTACAAATTAATTTTTCCTCGCCACTCTAAGTTGCGATTATCAATGTTAACATAGCTTCCCAAATATGACTCTATATTTTGTAAAACAGCTTTGGTTTTTTCCCCGTTTGCAGTTGAAGCCAGCTTTCCTGACTTAATTTTAATATATGAGAAGGTTGGAGTAACATTCTGCAGTATTCAACCATTTGTGTCAACACAACCAGCGAATGTGAGTATGTGAATTGGAACTCTCCTCATTATAATCGTGAAATTTCTCTAAATAGACATAAATGAGCCACACCATAAGATGGTCAAAAAGTTTCATTAGAGTAACACTTGATTGCTAGAGAATTATTTAGAGCGTTGTAAGATTTCGGAATATGATGCTAGTCAGAATATTCTTTACTCACAACTAAGCTAAATGTAAACTCGTCCATTAACTGTAAGTCGTTTTGCTGTTTTGTTAACTCCGTTACAGCGAAGACCAAGGTCGGAGCTCTCACCACAACAATGGTTTTCATTAAAGCGGAGTCTGTGGTCTCGGTGCGTTTAACAAACTAACAATCATTTTCTTTCCCTTCACTAATCTTTAGCAGAAGCTTTATATATATACAATATATGCCATCTGTATAGATTGCTTTAGAATATTAGTACGGGCTATCTATTGCATGAAAGCCATACACATATTTTAACATTAAATTTCTTTGGTTTTTGGCATTGTTTACAAGTTGACAGATGATGAGGCAGTCTATAAATTTATTGCTATGTGGGTGGTGCCCGCATGCTTACACGTGCAGGACTTCCTCTCTCTGTCTCTCTCTCTTTCTCGCTCCCTATCCGGCTCCAAGCATCTGGTGAACTCAAAACCCACGCATATTCTTACATACAAGTACTTGAGAAATACGTGAAAGGACTAACTATGGCAGGACAAGAGCTGTAAACAGGTCTAGCATAAAATGAACTATTAATACAACCACAAAATAAATGGGTGGTGGGGCAAAGCAGACTGGGTTGGCTAAAGTCAGAGAATTTGAATAATGATGAAACATTTATTAAGACATGTTTCAAGCAACATAATGGGCCACACATCTCCAATGTTCCAACATATATGTGTGCGTGTTGTGCTTAATTACTTTGATCCTTGCGGATAGTCCTGACATCGTCACAAAAGAATAAATATTTTATTTACAACACCTACAGAGAAATTTCTTTAACGTATTGTATAACGCTGGGCTATGCTCCTTTGGACACTTACATATATTTTATGTAAATGGATGTAGGAGGTAACGTCCTATTCAGGCGACCTAGACTAGTCGTTGCGCCTTTTATGTAGGCAACACAAAACGCTCCCTCCTCCCAGTAGCCATAAGCTAGGCAACATTGTTTAACATTTTATTATGTTAAATGTGATAGGAAAGCTTTTATACCAAGTTTTATGTAACCATTTTTTCCTTATTCTCTTTTTTTCTTACAAAATTGTTCAAGTGTCTAACAACGGAGTGTGAAACAAAAGGACTCGTTACACGTTGATCCTTTTGACTTTATTGCGCACAGTTAGCTCGAAGAGAAAAAGGTATCCATTTTGACACTTGGCTCATTCTTTTCTACGATGTTGTTGTTGTTGTTTTTTTTTTGTAGCTGAGTGTATATAGTTGGTGTATGAAAATTTCATTTCCGTTTGCATTTAAATTATACTCGAAACGTGTATTCAACTGTGCAGATATAAACATGTTTTTCATTTCCGTCATCTCTATGCTACAATCTGGGATTGTTGACGTTTTAAGGATATACGAGTACAAGTGATAACCTCATAGCTCGTAGCAACACTGAGTTGAAAACTATTATGGAAAATGGGGCTTTATAGAGACTTAGAGCGAAAGGTGTTGATGTGAAAGAGGTACATTGCTCTCATAACATCCGAGGGGAAAATCACATAATGCATGTTAAATTAAGTCATACAAGTTTTAGAAAGAAAGCAGAAATAGAAATTGTTGGCCAAACTAAATACAAGCAATTCTCATAAACTTTAAAGTATGCAATAGATACAAGTCACAAATAGTTCCTGAAACTATGCAATGCCACATACATGTATTTCGATAATATAGCATACTTATTTGAGCAACCCTTAAACATACTTGATTTCCTACACAACTCTCAAAACTACGTGCCAAGTTTTCCCGCACAACGTTACACCTGAGCACTGGGTTGCTCGGTTGAACGCGGCACCCAAATTGCTGCTCATAAATCTTTGTCCTCGAAAGACCAACAAGAGAATTTACCCTAACGCCAGTGAAGGACTACCACACGAAAAAAAGGATAACATTTAGTTTCACAAAAATTGATTTACACTTAGCGAAATTAAAAACGATGGACGGTGGCAACACAAAATAAAAAGAAAAAAGAAAATACTACAACTAATGACTTTGCAACCAAATAAACGACACAACACATTGCCAAACGATACTCTTATACTTAAAGATAAATAATGACTTATGGTTATATAACTCAACTTCACAGGCTGTATGTAGAAAATAGCATTGAATGCTCAAGCAGTGAGAAGTGTATCAACTAAAGTGCAAGGATACTTTTCTTTTTTTTTGCACTTTTTAAGTATTTCCTCTAAGTAGTTCATGAGAAAATAACATTTAACGTAAAATACTCAAAAGTATCTATAAGTATGGCAAATCCCAAAGAAGCTGCCTCAGAAGAAAAGAATACGAGTAGTGCAACGAAAAAAACTAAATGATTTTCAGCTGCAGTAAGAAAGCTAATGCTATTTACTGCAGTGCTCTTGAACTACTGAAGATTAATGGAATAAAACGCGTAGGTTGCTCTTCAAGTTATTGTTCATTTTAGAAAGGAAACTTAAGACTTGAGTATAAGTGGGAAAGATCACATTCCATTACTTCCTTTTAAAAGAAAGTATAGGAATTTTACCTACATTGTAAATCTCAAATGTCTTAAGTCTATACAAAAATTAAATAGAATTCTATGAGCAAACAGATATTTTGATTCTTCTCATAGAAACGATTATAGGCGCATTTCTATGTTTACAGAGGCATTTTTATCTTTTTTTTCTTTTAACAGGCACTGGACAACAACAACAAAATCATTTTTCTAAGACATATCAGTAGATATGTTGAAGCAACCTCCTTCCACAGGGCCACTAACAGGATAAACGGAGTTATTCATATTATAATTTAATCCATGACGACAATATATTATCTATAATAATTTATGGAGCAAAAATTGTCCATGCGATAAATTTCAATTTTAATTATTAGGTGCGTAGTTAACTTTCCCGCTGTTTGCCAATAGATGGCGCCAGCTGTAAGTGCTAATCGCTTCTGGCATAACCTCAATGTTATGAGCCAAGCTTAAGCATATGGTAAACATACTGCCATGACACAATAGTGCTTTTCATTTGACGTCACATTCTTTTGGCTATGTGAATATGCATGATTTTGTGCCAAATAATCGTCATATGCGGGAAGAATTGATTTTCTTCTTTCAATCGAAAATAACAGCGGCTGAAGCTCATCAAGGGCTTAAAAACGTTTGCGTTAATTGAAACAACGTTTCAAGATTGGTTGCGTCGCTTTAAAGACAGTGATTTTGATGTTGACGACCGTTCGCGCGAAGGAAGACGAAAATAATGAAATTAAACTACGCATATTTCGACAGTAATTTGTGGAATGGTACAAATAAAGTACTACAGAGGTGAGATGTAGTTTATAATATATGGTTACGACTGAATTACAAACAATGCAAAGTAATAAAGATAGTACCAGCTACAACTACAGTAATACAAATGATACAAGCAGCAATGCAACTATAATAAGTTCATGGGAAAGTAGGCAGCAGCTACATACTCGTATGTCTGTGTATTGGCGACAGAGTGCTAAATCGTCTATTCGATTGCAACAAAATTATGTTAAGTAACAGTTTCCGAATCAGGGATAGCTTTAAGAATAGAAAAATGTTTTTGTGAATATCTCTTCATAGACAATTTTCATGAAGAAAAGAGGATAGACAATTGTTAAATAAAGCAATTTACACAACAGCAACATATAGAAAAGTTATTGCGTAAAAACCTCTCATACAAAAAAGACGCCTTATATAGAAGAAGGTTTCATTAGCGCATTTCATATAGAAGTGTCTTCGTTGACGCTCCACATACAAATTTATGTGCATAGAAACTTTTCCGACAGAAATCTGCCTTGGTACACATTTTTCACATAATTCTTCAACAAAACGTTATTGAAAAGCGTCATCACAGATAATTTCGATATTGAAAAATACTTTCGAAGGCATATAGAAATATCTTTAAGCAGAATTTCGTTACAGAAATGTGTCCTCGTAAAATACCTTCACAGAGAAAGAGTCTCAGTAAGTACTTTTCGCGTAGGTTTATTCACAATCCACATAGAAAGTCTTACAGCAAAGTGTCTTCATGGACACTTGTCTTACAGAAAAGTGACTTCATACACATTTTTTTATAGAAAAGAACTTTCGTATACACCTTTCATACAGGAAAGGCTCTTCATGGACACATTTTTTAGAGAAAAGTTTATTTATGGGTACATTTCTTATGGAAAAGTGTCTTCATGGACATATATCTTATACAAAAGTGTCTTCATGAACAAATTTTCTATAGAAAAATGTCTTCATGAACAAATTTTCTATAGAAAAGTGTCTTCATGAACAAATTTTCTATAGAAAAGTGTCTTTATGAACACATTTTCTATAGAAATGTGTCTTCATGAACACATTTTCTATAGAAATGTGTCTTCATGAACACATTTTCTATAGAAAACTGTCTTCATGAACACATTTTCTATGGAAAGGTGTCTCTATAAACACATTTTCTATAGGAAAGTGTCTTCGTGAACACATTTTCTTTAGAAAA
>JAHXMU010000665.1:0-27676 GCA_019455685.1 Philornis downsi
AAAAAAAAAAAAATAAACGGAACATTTAACGTTTTTAGATACAAAAATGAAATTTTTTTTCAATTAATAATTTTAAAAATGGCGCTGAAGTTGACTCTCCCGAAAAATTGGACCTGGACGGTGTTGTCCATTTTGGCTCTTCTATTTATCTGAAACACAAAAACCAAAAAAATGATTAATCAGTATGACTGTAGCTATGTCCGGTACTAGAATAAAAAAAAATTTACAAAATGGCGCGGTTTTGAATTTGACATTCTAAAAATCGAGTTTTTTAACAAAATCCAAAAAAAAAAAACGAAATAATTGAAATAATAATAAAGGGTGTCCCAACAAGAACGCAAGATGTAAATGACTGATGCAGCAATTGAATTGTTTCTCTGGCTGTATGACATGTGGCGCCGTCTTGTTGAAACCACATGCCCTCCACATTTCATTTCTTCAATTCTAGGCAGGAAAAAACTGGTTGTCATTTCACGATACCGAACACCATTGACTGTTTGCGCTTGACATGTCTCATTTTCATAAAAAAGTGTAAAAAGGTCCAATGATTCCTCCAGCCCAAAATTGAGGATGCATTTGCTTCTCGTGAATCACTTGAGGATTTTCCTCATCCCAAATGCGACAATTCTGCTTATTGACGAAGCCATCAAGATGGAAATGGGCTTCATCACTGAACATGATTTTATTGGCAAAATCAGCATTTTCATGTTGTCTTTCCAATACCCAATTAACGAACTCCCTTCGCTACCCATGGTCAGTTGAATTCAGTTCCTGAGTCAATTGAACTTTGTATGCATGAAGATGCAAATCTTTCGTCAAAATTCGCTGCATAGTGGATTTGGAGACACCAATTTGCTGAGCTCGGTGTCGAATTGAGGTGGATGGAGTTTGAGCGACATCATCACGTACAGCTGCGACATTTTCGGTCGATCGACCTGGTCGAAGGCGCGTTGTTGTCTTTACATCACTAACAGACCCAGTTTTGGCAAATTTATCCATTAATCTCTTTACAATTGGCTCTTTTCTAGAATTTATGTGACCCCAAATTGATCGAAATTTGCGAACTGTAGCCGCAAAACTTTCACCATTTTGGTAAAACAATTTCACAATGAGAATGCGTTGTTCATTCGTGTAGCGCTCCATTTTTACTAACCTCGTACCTTCTACTAGCAAACAATAACAATTGTTCAAAGTCAAACAATGACTCTTCGAATGGCGCCAAATTTGAATATTGCGTTCTTTATGATTCTAGTACGGGCGATAGCCATCGATGTTGTGAACGCATATTAAAATTTCAGATGATTCGGTTGAATAATAATCGGCGATTCCAGCACCATACAGAACTCCTTCTGTTTCTTCGTACTCCAACGATTCTTCATGCCTCTGATTTTTACGGGCTGTTCAAGCTTCTTTTGAGTCATCAGTACTTCGACGGTTGGCTGTATATCCTCGACGAGCGTCGCGGTCTCGTGCGCGAGTTGCTCCGCTTATGGTTCAATGGTGATACCCATGACCTCCATAATTTTCAAAACAGCGGCGAATCCTTCATTAAATATGCAGGCAGAAATATAAGCGGCAATATGAATTATTTTTTTTGCCAACAAACTGATGTTTTGACGCTAGCTGCCAGACACAAGAATTGAAACTCTCATTATTGTTCTGGGTATTACTACCAATACATTTTTTCAATAAATCATTTGCAGTTAATTCTTCGTAGATGGGTTTCAATATTTCTTGTGCGTCATCGTCTAGAGCAGGTGGATGCTCATAATAGGTTTCTAAAGTACCTGCAGCTTCACTCTGGCGCCATTTGCACCGCGATTCTGGACCTGGCGGACAGTGCGAGTGTTGAGGATTGTCATCTGACTCTACTTGCTAAAACGGCTGTAGAATCGACAATACTGGAAATATCCTTCCAAAAATTTTACAGTATATTCTTAAAAGCCTATACTTTCGAAATATAAAAAGAAGAAATCTTTTTTTTTTTTTTGAAAATTTTAGGCCCTTTTGTTAAATCAGTTATTCAACTAATCAGAAATTCTTATATTCAGAGCTATGAAGTACAATGACATTTAAATGACCGCCTCTGGATTTCAACCACTTATTCGCTCATTTCGGGCGGTATCTCGGCGATAAGTTGACGAATGTTGGTTTTCAAATGCGTTTGGAGATTGTCCGCGTAAACACGGTTTTTGATGTAGCCCCACAAAAACGGAGTCAAATTGCACGATGTTGGTGGCCAATTGACGCCGCCAAAACATGACATTACGCTTTCTGGAAACTTCTTATGCAATAAATCCCAAATCGCCCGTGTTGTGTAGTTCGTGGTACATCTTGTTGAAACCACATATCGTCCAGTTAATAATTTTCAGTTGCAGGCCAAAAAAAAAATCGGAATTGGCGGTAAAGATTCCTCCAGCGTGATTTTCAAAAAAAAATACGCTCCAATGACTCCTCCAGACCGTAATGCGCACCAAACATTATGCAACGGCTTTTCCACTATCACTTCTGGGTTCTCCGACCCCTATATGCGACAATTTTATTTCTTAACGTAACCACTGAGTGAGAAATGAGCTTCATCGCTGAAGAAAATTTTGTTCGAAAAATCAGCATGGAAAGCCTGTTGCTGTAGCACCCATTCAGTAAGTATGCTGATTGGTTGTAAATGGTCAGCCGGCTTTAATTGTTGCGTGAGTTTGACTCTCTATGGATGGAGGTGCAAATTAATGTGCAAAATACGCCATGATGAGCCGTAAGGTAGACTCAATTGCTGACAATGCCACGGAATCGATAAGTTCGGATTATCCGCCACACTTTAATGTTTTCGACAGTGCATACATTACGATGATGCACAGTCTTACCACATCTGTAACGCTTCCAGTCTTTTCAAATTTCTTTATAATTTTGCCAATTCCTTGCAATTCCTTGACGACGATAATCACGAAAAGTGCCCACATTTAAATCACGAATTTTGTAGCAAGTTTAAATTATTTTTATGCATTCTTCGGTTGTTAAATGATCCATATTCGTAAATGGCAGACCTATCTTTAAATAAATAACACTTTAGATGACAGGTATTTAACAGCTGACAGCCTTGCCAGACTGGCGGTTTTGAAACCACAATTATGAGGAATTAAACCTACGCATATTGCACGCATACGCATACGATATCTATATTTACTACTGCATATATCGTCCAGTTCGTAATCTTCAATCGCAGGCTAAAAAAAAAGTTCGAATTGACGGTAACGGTTCCACCAGCGCCATTTTCGAAAAAATACGGCTCGAGCACACCTCCAGACCATAATGCGCTCCAAACAGTCACTTTTTCCGGATGCAATGGCTTTGCCACAATTACTTCTGGATTCTCCGAGCCTCAAATGCGACAATTTTGCTTGTTGGCATAACCACCGAGTGAGAAATAGGCTTCATCGCTGAAGAAAATTTTGTTCGATTGAAAGCCAAGGATTGAATCACAACTTTTGTAGCTTTAACTATTTTTATGCGTTTTCCAGTTGTTAAACGATCCATATTTGTAAATGGCAACCATTTCACTAAATAAATAACACTTCAGATGACAGGTATTTAACAGCTGACGGCCTTGCCAGACCGGTGGTTTTGAAACCACTAAATGGGTAATCCTGTGTGTATATAATATACAGGCGTCTTGTTGAAACGTCCAATGATTTCTATCGAATTGTTTGCGTGCCCAAGATAAAGAAACACGTTTAAAATCTTTTCCCGTTAAATGATTTATCTTTGTGCCCTGCTCAATTGAAAGGTTTAGTGAGCACCCTGTAACTGTTTCCCACATCATCACTGATACGAGCGCTTGCCTCAGCAGAGCATTTCGCTAATCTAAATTGTCTTTTGATTTTCACTCTAATTATAATCGATCATTTCATTTGATTACATATTGCTTAATCGTAAAAAATTGTTTTCGAAAAATATTAAAGTTTTCAAAATCATCACCTACCTGCCAGTGTTCTAACAACTTTGCTCTTGCTAGGCCAACTGCCTTTTGTGCAGATGCTAAACCTTGCGCTTTTTGTAATCTGTAGGGGTTTCAATGGTAGTTCAGTTTTTTGTATGTGCCTCATGCTATGAGCAGGCACATTGAAATTTTTCGCCAATTGATAAGCGCTCTGCCGTGGGTTACACTGGGTTCAGGGCATCACCTTCGAACTATTTGTGACGATGTTGGTGTTTTTGAATGTCCCATCTACCAGTTACCAGCATCATTTTAACGAGAATATGGACCCAAAGACAAACATTTTGTTCACTCGAAAATGTCGTAGTTTATCAACTATGGCTGACTGAGAGCAAAGCAAAAACGTTATTTCGCTTGAATTCAATTTCGATACAACGATCATGTCGCAATATTACGCCATATCGCAATATTACGCCAACTCTTCAAACTCCATTATAATAACCTTCCGGGTTCGGATTATGCCGTTCGTAGTTATGAAGAGCAGGCTGAGAGTAATTCGTATACTAATATTGAATGCTATGGTTTCTAATCTCTTTATTATAATACGTTTTCGAACCTGATTTGTCCACGGCGTTGAATTTGTCTAACGGGTGTTATATTTTCATAAAATATGTTATGTAAAGTTTTTAATTAATTTAATTTTTTTATTTAATTGTCTGTCAATGTTTGAAGTTGGCCTACAATTTCTCACGACCTACTTAGACATTTATTTATTATTAGTTATTCTTTCTTAACCGATATCGGTTAAAGGTAACGACATTTTAAGTCTCATCCATGTTGTATGAAAAATGTTAAACTAAAATAGGTTATAACTTCAACCTAATTCAATTTATTGGATGTACAAATGGAGTTCATCGTAGTGCATGCATACATATAAGAGGACTGTCTCAAAGAGCACTGAAATGGCACTGAGCTTAGCAAATTTGTAGTAGAAAGAAAATATATTAATTATTATAGTGATTTTTGTACGAGAGTGCATGGTGGCAATGATGCTCAAGTACCGGAACAATCTAATTTTCTACTTACCTAAACAAAAATTATTTTTTCTTTTTCAAAATTCGATTTCGGGAAACAAAAAAAAAAATCCAGCAATATTCGGGTTTTTCCTATGGAAAAATTTTTTAAAGGAAAGACGCAGATATGTTTTAAGAAAGTGCGCTCTATTATTAAAATCAAGTAAATGTCATATTTCAAACTTATTGAAATATATATAACGTACGAAAATCCCAAAGTTTCATCACAATAAATGATTGATGTATGAGCCTATACTTAGCCTTACACATTGATATTACTATTTACGAGTATATGAATGAGCCAGAAATACGGGGTGTGTTCCAAAACTAAGGCGAATTTTCATTTTTCTCAAAAAATATTTATTAATTCATCAATTCTTATTTTCTATCTCCTTCAAAGTAGTCCTCCTCAGATATAATACACTTGTGCCAGCGTTTTTCTCCAATCCTCGAAGCGGTTCTGATATACACTTTTTTGTATGTCCTTGAGCTCTCTCAATAATTCGGTTTTTATCTCCTCATTCGTCACAAAACGCCGTCTTTTCACGGGTCTCTTCAATCTTGGGAACAGGAAAAAGTCGCAGGGGTCCAAATCTGGTGAATACGGTGGCTGAGGCATGATAACGGTGTTGTTTTTGGCCAAATAATCTCTCACAAGCAAAGATGAGTGAGCAGGTGCATTATCATGATGCAAAATTTTTTCCATTATCATGAATTTTTTCCACAATTCCGAACGTTTTTTTTTTTTTGGTATTGATTCTCGCAAATGGCGCATAACTTCAGGGTAATACTCTTATTTAAAGTATGATATTGTGGTAAGAACTCCTGATGCACTACGCCATGGTAAACGAAGATGGCAGTGAGCAAAACCTTGTCATTTGATCGAACTTAGCGTGCTTTTTTTTGGTCTTGACTCTTCTGGACTTTTCCATTGGGACGATTGGGCTTTGGTTTCTACATATGTCATATCCATACACCCATGATTCATCATCAGTTATGATCTTTTTGAGGAAATCTGGATCGCCGTTGACGACGTTCAACATCTCCTGAGCGATGTCCATGCGACGTTGGAAATTTAGCAATTTTGGAAAAATCTTCGCTGCCGCACGTTTCATGCCTAAATCATCCGTAAAAATTGCTTGGCATGAGCCGAACGATATGCCAACTTCATCAGCAACCTCTCTAATAGTATAGAGTGATTTTTTAAGATTTAAGTTTTTCAAGTTGGCAGCACTGGTTGGTAGTATACTCTGCCATTTCATCATGAAAAGACTAGCAAACGAGCAACGATTGCAAATCGTTGATATTTATTATCAAAATTCGTGCTCTGTGACAAATGTGCATCGTTTGATACGACCATTTTATGGTCGTCATAATCGACCTGCTGAATCAACAATTCGTGAAACCATCGACTCGCATGCGTAGAGTGTGTAGATTGCAGCCGTAGCGACCAGTGTTAATGACGATCGTGAAATGTCAAATCGTCGCCGTTCTCAGTGATTGGGCATGTGTTGTTACTCAATCACAAGGATTTTTTTTGCCCTAATTGGCTGAGTTGAAATTGGTTGACATGTGGTTTCATCAGAACGGTGCAACATGCCACACTGCTCGTGAAACAATGAATATGTTGGGGGATGAATTTGGTTAGCAACTTATCTCTCGATTTGGCCCTGTGAGTTGTCCCCCAAGATCTTGCGATTTAACGTCTCTTGATTATTTCTTGTGGGGTTGGTCTTGTGTGTCGTTAGTCTATGTGGACAAGCCGAACACTATTGAAACCTTACAGGATAACATAACACGCGTTACTCATGGAATAAAGGCCGAAATGCTCGAAAAAGTGACGAAAAATTTGACCTTCCGAATGGACATTTTGAGACGGAGCCGCGGACAACATTTACGAGTACATGAAATTATCTTTAGAAATTAAAGAGCAAAGACCAATTTATCGATTCCAATAAAAAATTTTAATATACTCGCATGATGAAAATTTTAGTGTTTTATTCGATTTTTAAAAAAACTACGATTAAAAAATCTGCCTATACAAGTTGATCTATCCAATGATCTATCTATATTTTTTAAACGGAGGGCTTCAGAAGATCTTACTTTACTGAGTTTTAATTCCGCGGACTTTTTTTTTTCATAAGAACCCTGCGATGTATCAGGTCAATTCCAGTACTCCTCGCCCTTTTGCACTAAGGCCAATGGAATTGAGGGAGTTAAATTTTGCGAATAAGGTGCGTGATGAAGCAATTCGAACTATAATTCATTTATTATGGCCATCGCAATTGCGAATGTGTGAGCTGGAGCACTGTCTTGATGAAACAACGCTTTGTTTTTCGCCAAATGCGGCATTTTTCCCATAATTGCATCACCTAAACGTCGTAATAAATTAGCATAATATTCGCTGTTGATGGTTTTTTCTTTCTGAAGATAATCAGTAAATAATAATAATAATAAACGAACTTCCAAACACATTAAAAATTTTTTCTTCATCCCAAAACACAAAAAGAGACTTCTTGCGTATGTCAATGATATTCTTCATCTATAATTATCCGCTTGAGACCTTTTTCTCTTTAATATTGCCGTCAGATAGTTTGCTAGTTTGCATCTTTTTTCCATCCTGAACGGAGAAATGATTATCGTTAAACTTATAATTTTTTTTTCTAAATTAGTTAAATAAATCTTACAAAAAAAGTGCTAGTGGTTATTAAATTTTACCATTTAATCTGTTATTAAATTTTTCGTTATATTACGGAGTAGTTGCAAATTCGAATTAAAGTTATAATTCCGTATTTTAGGACGAAAAACATCGCCAAACACTCTACTGAAACTTCTGCATACGACTCCGTTTTTGCTCTATTGAAAGCAAGCGCGGCACCCATCCTGCGCACATTTCTTTAGTCAATATACGATGTGCGAGCATAGCACTTTTTGAAATGCTTATCATTTCAGCTAGCTCACGCACTTTCAGCCGACGACCATCCAATACCATTTTGTGGATTTTCGTAACTGTGTCTGGCGTGGACACCTCAATTGGTCGGCCACTACGGCCTCGTTTAAACTCTGCTACTCAATATTTTACAATAGTAAAGGAAAGAGCAGACTACCCCAGAGTAGAATCTAGCTCGACTTTAATATTGGTTGGACTGAGACCTTTCAAATGGAAATATTAAATTACAAAACGATGACCAATTTTTTTCCATGTTTACAAATTCACTGCTCAAATAAAAATACTAAACAACGTGGTGCCTTTAAACTTAAAACATACAGCAGCTGTCAAAAAATAGCACCAAGGCTAAAAAAATATATATGTACACTATTATTTTGCTATAGTGTTTACTGATTAAGTTCAGAATGTAGCATTAGACACTTAGGAAACCGTATAACTATATTGAATAAAAACATTAAATTTTCTTTTTATTTTGATACAAAATTTAAATTTTTTTCAAAAGAACTTAAAAAACAATCAGTCAAAAAAAAAAAAAAAAAATAGCACCTCAGTTCAATTTTAGGTAATAGTATACACTTAACTACATATAAGTACAAATTAATAAAAAACAATATATGATGAATTCACTACTTCTGAGTATTATTTATTTATTATAATCAATACTTCGTGGCATTTCCTTTATTTGCTACAACCTCTGCGCAACGTTTTGACATTGAATTAACCAGATTTTGGCAACGTTCCACCGGAATTTCGTTCAATATTTGCTTTACCGCGTTGCAAAGCGCTTCATTGCTCGTTGGTTGAATTTGAGCAACTCCTTTTTTAATATCTGCCCATAAATTCTCAATGGGGTCTGGGCTCTGGGCGGGCCAGTCCATCACGTTGATATTATTGTGTTTAAACCACTTTGTTGCAAGTTTGCTGGTGTGTTTAGGGTCATTATCTTGCTGGAAGACCCATACCTGCGGCATTTCTTCCGAAGCATAGGGCAGCATAACTTCTTGAACATTTTTAACATAAATGGTTTTATTAATTATGCTTCTTATCCTCACCGTGTTTTATAGTTTTTATGGTATAATTTGGGTTGTATTCGGCATTAGGGGGTCTTCTAACGTAGCAACGTGACTCCTTGCCACCAAATAAAACAATTTTGGACTAATCTGTCCAAAGCACATTTCTCCACATTTCGACTGTCCAGTTCAAATGAGATGTTGCAAATTTCAACTTTTTAGCAACGTGCCTACGAGATAGGAGTGGCACTTTTCGAGGACTACATGCATTTAACTTGTCTCGCAGTCTCCGGCAAATGGTCTCGACACTTGCAGCTACAGTAAGTTCCTTCTTAAGCTCTGTAGCTGGCTTGAATGGATCCTTCTTTGCCTCTTTGACCAAACGTTTAACCATCAAAGGCGACAAGACTCGCTTTCGTCTACGTTTTTCTGCTTTCTGGGTAAATTTCAGTGCGTTGATAATTCAGTGCGAATAAAAGGTGTCCCAATAAGAACGCAAGATTTAAATTTGGCGCCCTTCGAAGTGTCATTGTTTGACATTTGAACAATTGCTATTGTTTGCTAGTAGAAGGTACGAGGTTTGTAAAAATGGAGCGCTACTCCAATGAACAACGCATTCTCATTGTGAAATTGTTTTAGCAAAATGGTGAAAGTTTTGTGGCTACAGTTCGCAAATTGCGATCAGTTTGGGGTCACAATAATGCTCCAATCCTCCACCTCAATTCGACACCGAGTTCAGCAAATTGGTGTCTCCAAATCCACTATGCAGCGATTTTTGGCGAAAGATTTGCATTTTCATGCATAAAAAGTTCAATTGACTCAGCATCTGGAGCCAGCTGATCATGGACCGCGAAGAGAGTTCGTTAATTGGGTATTGGAAAGACAACATGAAAATGCTGATTTTGCCGATAAAATCATCTTCAGTGACGAGGCCCATTTCCATCTCGATGGCTTCGTCAATAGGCAGAATTGTCGCATTTGGGGTGAGGAAAATCCTCGAGTGTTTCACGAGAAGCAAATGCATCCTCAACGTGTCACTGTGTGGTGTGAATTTTGGGCTGGAGGAATCATTGGACCTTTTTTTATGAAAATGAGGCATGTCAAGCGCAAACAGTCAATGGTGTTCGGTATCGTGAAATGATAACCAGTTTTTTCGTGCCTAGAATTGAAAAAATGAATGTGGAGGGCATGTGTTATCAAAAAGACGGCGCCACATGTCATACAGTCCGAGAAAAAATTCAATTGTTGCATCAGTCATTTCCCGGTCGTGTTATTTCGCGTTTTGGATACCAGAATTGGCCGCCTAGATCGTGCGATTTAACACTATTAGACTTTTTTCTTTGGGGTTTTCTGAAGTCGATGGCTTACGCGAATAAGCCGACGACGACTCAAGTCTTAAAAGAGGAGATTGGACGCTGCATTAATGAAATACCGCAGCATTTATGCAAAACGGTCATTGAAAATTTTACTAAAAGATCGCGTGTGTGCCAGCAAAGCCGCGGCGGCCATCTGCCCGATGTGTTGTTCCATACATAACCTCATTCCGTCTACTTTACGATATAATAAAGTTTCACGATTTTTTTTTTGTTGGGACTTTTTTATATATTAAAATAATCAATAGATATTATGAATTGCAATATGAATTTACCTTACCTTTAGTGTTTTTCACTTTTATTTTAATTATTAAAACAATATTTATTTTGTTTAACGATTTTTTCATACGAGGTGCTATTTTTTTGACTGCACTGATATTAAACTTTTGTGAAATGATCGATCATTTCTAAAGAAGCGTTAACTAAGTTGAGGAAAAAAATGTCTCTTAAAGAGAGTAAACAGAGTACTACGTCATCGCTTAGTTATATTCAAATAATAAGCACAGAATTTATTTTTTCATTGGTATGCAAATAGATTTCAACGTTGGTGCTATTTTTTTGACCGGTACTGTATGTCTTATAAGGTTGCCAATTTCCAGCAAAATAATAGCTTTCAAACCATTGAAAAGTTTTGTACCATTTTGTAGCAAAATGAAGAGGGTTTAAAGAGGTAGATCCGCGCGCAATGGCTCGAATGATGTATGGCAGCAAATATGTTAAGCATGTGATTGCTCCTTCTCTTAGTGCCGGATACAAGTACAGGGTTGCCCATATTCGACGGACCCATCTGGCAACGCCATAACTTTTGACAGAGATGTCAGATCGCTTAATGACATACCGCGTTTGAAGCGTCAGTCCAAGCAGATTTTTACCATGGAACAATACACGCCACGCGAGCGCTCTGAAATAGTTAAAATTTACATTCAATTGTGAAAACTCAACGTGCTTTTAAAATATTAAAAAATGTGAGAAGTGCGCCTTCTAAGAACACCATTAAGCGTTTATACGAAAAATTTTCGACTGGTGAGGCTCTTTCTAATCCGAAGAGGCCAAATAAAAGTCGACCAAGGCGATCGGCCGAGAATATCGCTGCCGTACGAGCCAGTGTTGAGAGGTCCCCAAGAACATCCCAAAAACGCCGTTCTCAGCAGTTGGGCATGGCTCGGTCCACTTTACAACGGATTATTCGCGTTGATTTGCATTTGTTCCCGTACAAAATTCAATTGACGCAAAGATTGTTGCCTGCGGACAAGCCTCGTCGATTGGAATGGGCCCAACGAGTCATCGAAATGGCCGATGATGACGAGCAATTTTGGAACAAAATTATCATGTCCGATGAAGCCCATTTCACATTGAATGGGACCGTAAATAAGCAAAATTGCCGTATTTACGCCACTGAAAATCCTCAGGAGATCAAGAATTGCCTCTTCATGACGAAAAAGTCACAGTTTGGTGCGGCGTTAGTGCGAAAACGGTCATTGGGCCGTTTTTCTTCCAAAACGAAAATGGCCATGCTGTTACCATCAACCAGGAGCGTTATCGCGACATGATGACCAATTTTGTGATGCCAATTATTCGTCGAAAGCGTATGAGGCAGTTCTGGTTTCAACAAGACGGCGCTCCACCGCACACAAGTCGCATAACAATCGATTTTCTGAAGAATTTGTTTCCGGGCCGTTTGATGTCGAAAAGTGGTGATTTGGACTGGCCACCGCGTTCGCCCGATTTGACGCCCGCTGACTTCTTCTTGTGGGTACATTTGAAGTCAAATGTTTACGGTAACAAGCCAAGGACCGTAGAAGAGCTCAAGGACAACATTCGTGAAAAAATAGCCGCTATTCCGGCCGAAATGTTGGCGAAAACGATGGAAAATGCTGCAAAAAAGGGCACAATACGCCATCAACGCCAGAGGCGGCCATTTGAGAGATATCATATTCAAAAATTGATGTAAACAAATCTACTTGGAACAAATTAAATGAATAAGATTGCCAACCGCCAAATTTTTATTTTTTTCTTAGATTTTTTTTTTAAAAAACGTGGGTCCGTCGAATATGGGCAACCCTGTAGATAAAATTTGTTTCGTCACCAGATCTTATAGCTGATTCTGGTCAATTCATTTGCCCAAGCATTTCTAACCATGCTTGTATTTCTATTTCCAATGATATGCAGGGTGTCAGTCGGGAAGGTATACTGCTTTGTTTGTTTATAATTTTTGAATAGTCGTAAATAGTCTTGTGGAAGAAGCTCTTGTGTCAACTGAATCTTAAATGGAAACAAATGTAAATCTTTGTGCAAAATTGTGGCCAAAGTTGTACTTTGGAGACCAAGCTCCTGAGTACGGCGTCGAATTGAGGTTGATGGATAGTTTTGAACACTTTCTTGAGCAGCAGTAATGTTTTCAGCCAATCTTGCAGTACGTTGTGGTTCAGGCTTGGCCCTATCGGCTACAGAAGCTCTTTCTTCGAAATCATTCACTACACGATAGATAGTACGTCTTTTTGGCACGTTGATGATTGATTTTGATAAAACGTTTTAATGATTGAAACACGTTGGTTTATCGAATATGTTTCTATAATAAATTTGCTAATATGAACTGTTAAGACTATTATAATGGCGGCAAAACAAAGTGGTATACCTTCCCAAAGGACACCCTGTAGCTGTTAGAAACAAGGAATATTTTTATGAATTTACTGACTACAAAGCTGTAAATTCGGATACCTTGTGTGCTTTCATAAGTTTCATAGACTTCACAATTGTACGCTACAAACAATATCGGCATGCGGCTCAATGTTGTTATTTCTAGCCTTTCATCGATACGTACTATTTTCCCACTTAAAGGAAAATTTGTTTTTACTTTTAAGGACAACTGGATTAACTCCTCAAATTTAACATATTGTGCGTCAACTCGCGGTATGGGAGATAAAAAAGAAGTTAATTGGAAAATATTTTGCAGGGCAAGGAATAAGGCTAAATCTGTGAGCAGAAAGGGAAAGATTGATGGACATTCCAGTGCACTTAGGTGTAAATCAACGAAAGAATTGTGGAATTTATTAACAACTAGTGGGTTTTCTTCAGACAAATATTTTCCGAGTGACGTGAATGTTAATGAATTCAATTAGACGTTTGTAAGCTATCAATTGGATTCATATGGTGATAATGTTATGAATTTTCCGCAGCGGGAGAGTGGTTTTTCGTTTCAATGTGTTGAAACGTGTTTTCAATGATTAAATCTAATGCAGCCGGCTGTGACGGATTTCCGTTGAAATTTTTAAAATTAGTATTCCCTTATTTTTCAACTCATATGCTATATATATTGTGAACACCATCTTGACTACAGCTGAGTATCTATCTGTATGGAATTTAGCAAAAATAGTCTCTGTGGTAAAAAAGCCATTACCAACCAGTGCTGCCAACCTGAAAAACTTAATTCTTTAAGAATCACCCTATATTTTAATTTATACATATTGTGATTTACTTAACAGTTTGGCACTGTAAAATTGTTAAAAAAAAGAACCTTTGCAATTAGTGCACTTTAATTTGACCGTTATAAGTTAATAGTTACTAGCTAATTTGATGTTATATTCTAAGTTATATTTTGTTTTTTTAATTCCAATAGTATTTATTTTATGCATTTTGTAATTTGCTTAATATTGACCAAAAGGCTTTAAATTACAAGATTGTTAAATAAATTCAATGAAAATGTAATGAAATATAATCATAATTTGTTTCTTGAAAATGAAATCTGAAATGATAGCCGTTATGTTTCGTTGAAAAATAGAGCTCTGGAAATAATTTGTATTTCTGGCCAGGGAATAAAATTATCAATTGTCGTTGATATGAAGATCTTGTACACACAACACGAAGAAAAAATTTCGCTACATTTATGTTATTAATTAATTCACCATCAAAAATTAACAAATATATATTTGATGCTTTTCCACGATGGTTCGTTGCTTGAAATCACAAAAAAAATATTTTTTTGACTATATACTACCCACTACAATAGGCTTAGCGGTGTCAGCTGGTACGCCATAATTGTTAGTTTATGATCAATCCGGTCACTACCACATATTAAAGTCAAATGTATCGAAACGACTGGCACTCCAGCTTTCAAACACTATAACTGTATGGTGGATCGGTGTGTTTGTATGCTCTGTGTGATACCCACATAATACACTTACCGTCCATCCCATTGTGATACAATTTTCTTACGTTTCTGCGAATGTTTGCATATTCGCTATGTGTGTGTGTGTGTACTTTACACCTTACGAACAAAATGCTACAAATACGAGATCTATCAGAAAAAAGTTTCAATAACAATTTTTATTATATGTATAAATATTTTGATTTACCATTATCATTTTACGTAAGACCATATATTTAATATAATCTTATATAGTCATGCTTGTATCAGATATAAATCCGCGAATAATTTGTTATTTGATTTTAGAGCATAGACATACAGTGGTGGTCAAAACATATGCAACTTAAATGAAATTTTAATTAAAAGTAAAATTTTTAATCAAAACACCTTAAGAATTTTCTTAGTTTATTTATTCTTTTCTTATTTTTTTTTAATTTTTTTTATTTTTTTTATATTTTTTTTATTTTTTTTTTATTTTATTATTTTTAATTATATTCAGTTATTTTTTTAATATATTGCAAAATTTTAAATATTCATTACATTAAAGCAAAAAAAAGATAGTTTTAACAAAATAACTCGAAATTGAAGTATTCAAAACATTTGCAACTCTCCTTTCTCTCGTATTTTTGACTATGTTATTAACTCTAACGAATGCTAGGACATAACTGTAATCACATTCCTTTCAATCATTTATGATTTACGTATTGACATTTTATCAAAAAAAGCATGTTTATTGTTTTGTTAAAACAGTTTTAGTTTGGAATTAAAAAGGTTTACTTTGCTTTACAAATTTTTGAGGAAAATTGCTGGAAACAAATACGGTTCGGAATTAAAATCAAGAGTTTTGAGCGATTTTGAAAATGGAGTTTCCAAAAAAGAAATTTCTATAAAATATGGTATTCATAAATCGACGGTTTGTCGCATAGTTAACAACAATGGAAACATTCAAACAGTTCATAAAGGCGGAAGACACCGTGTAACAACTGCACGTGAAGATCGGAAAATCAAGAATTCTTTTACGAAATCTCCAAAAGTTGTTCCCAAAGAAGCTAAAACAGATTCCCGTAGATGCGGCTCTTTTCACTATAAAAAGAAGAGCCCGAGATTACGGTCTCGAAAGCTATACATAGACGCACCAAAAAACCGTTTGTGTCGGAAAAAAAAATCATAGAACTCGCCTCAACTTTGATCAAACACATTTTAATCGGTCTCAACAGCAATAGAAAAATGTGTTATGATCTGACGGGTCAAAATTTAAGCTCCGAGGATCAAATGCAAGAGCCAATGTTCGACGACCTCAGGGAGAATAGTTTATTCATAGGTCCTCATCCGCTACAGTAAAGCACGGAGGAGGAAATATCATGGTGTGGGGATGTTTCTCGGGATATAGAATAGGTCAAATTCACCGCATTACTGATACAATGACAGTCACAATCTATGAAGACTTTCTGAGCTCAGTTATGCTTCCGTGCGCTGAATAGGAAATGCCGCTTTCGTGGGCATTCCAGCACGACAACGATCCCAAACACACGGCTAGAGTTGTTAAAGACTGGTTGGAGGAAAATCAAATAAATATAATCAACTCGATTGAGAACATGTGGATGATTGGCAAATGTAATATCGGAAATGAGGTATTCCGAAATTGTGATGAGCTTTTCATCGTATTCGAAAAGTAGTGCAATGCAATTCAAGGGATTACATTGAAAAGCTTATTTCCTCATTTTCTAAAAGATGTTCGGAAGTAATAAAAAACAACGGCAATGCTACAAAATATTGAACACTTAATATTATTTTTTTTTTTTTTTTTAGTTTTTTTTAAGAGTCGCAAATGTTTTGAACACTTTGTTTTAATGTAATGAAAATTTTTGATTTTGCAATATATTAAAAAAAAGAAATAACTGAATTTAATAAAAAAAAAATAAATTAAGAAAATTCTTAAGGTATTTTAATTAAAAAAAAAATTTACTTTTAGTTAAAATTTCATTGAAGTTGCATATGTTTTGACCGCCACTGTACGACATATTCATTTATTGGGCACAATTGTAAATTTTCATTCTGAAGGTTTGTGCGGCAGAGATATTATGGACCCTGGTGGAGGTTAAAATGTAATAAAACAAACTGCCTGTGAGAACAACGACGAATTTTTTGCTTTATTTGGCAGGCCAATCAATGACATTATGAACGAAATCGTTCAGATTGGTCGCCGCGTATTCGCTCTGTGTGGGGAGCATCCGACAGGTCCAATTTTCGTTTACTCTATCACATAGATCAGCTTGAATTTAAGTGATGGCACAGGTTATGTTGACATTAGGGACACCGGTCGTTTGTGGCTTATTAGCACAGACCGATGACTTAAAAAAAACCTTCACAAGAAAAGGATCAAGCGGCGGGTTCAAATCGTACGATATTGGTGGATAAGCGTCCGGTTTCAGCGATTATGATATTCTTCATTCAGCACCTGTATTTGTTAGATTTTGTACGGATTGTAGTCCATCAAGTCCCGATGTAAACTTCGCCTAGTTGATGTTTGCGGTAGGCCGAGAACATGTGAGCGGCGCGGATTTAACTGCACATTGTCGGGGACAGTGGCTACGTTTTTGAACGATCTTGCGTTTCGTTAATGCACGGGTTTGGTCTGATTATTCACTGACCCAACCGAGTTGAATTTAGCCACCAAATGTTGAATCGTCGACCGAAAACATTTTGAAGAAAAGTTTTATCGCTTGCAAGTGTTGCTCGACACTGTAACTCGCAATGGCGATTTTTCTTTATTGTCTGAGATGTAAATAACAGGAAAATCAGCAACTTTCATTTATTCATATCGATATTTTTTTTATACTGTCTGTAATTGAATTCAATATTAATACTTAATTTTTTCCCTATTTGATAATTTTGATTTTTTTTTATTGTTAATTCTGATATTCAGGTATGTGATACAAAAAGTTTTCGATTTAAAATCGATGCAAAAGCGATGAAAGTTGTGATGCACATTTTTTTATCGATTTCATTTCGGTTTGAGCTGAAAACGAAATCGATTTCATTTTCCATTTCGTTCTATGGAAAATATGGATAAGAAAGATGTGATAGAAAACGAATTATCGTTTTCATTTACGGTTTTAAATCGAGTAGTCTTTGTGTGGCGATTTTGCAAAGTCGCACTTCTTTATTCGGAAGAAAAATAATAAATTGCGAACAATTTAAAACTAAAGTGAAGAAAATTTGAAATGTAGGTATTTATATCAAACATCTGATAAAACACAGACTTTTTTTTGTATATTCAGGGGTCAAAACAAATGGCTCAAGTCCATATCCAGAGTCTGCCAGAAGCCATGAACCACAATCTCCATTTTCATACATGGAACAATAAAAGTCTTTTTGGATGCTTAAATTCCACACAAACGAATCATGACTTGAACCTGGTCGCGTTGCATCCACAGCCAAAATATTCATTTTATAGTCGCAAATCTAAAAAAAAATTGAATTAATACAAAATTTACACATACATAACTCATCTAAATTGACTCACAATCATGGCATTTATGTTGTAATATCCTTTTCTATTATAAAACAAATGTTCCTGAGCACCTGGTTTAATTATTGCACTGTGGGTGGGTACTATCTATGCAGCCAACAACGCCTGGAATTCTGTATTTATCAAAAAAATGCTTTTTTGACTTCAATATTTCTTGTGGCTCAGCGGAAAGTTTTATCCAGTATTGGCACAACACCTGCTCCAGGGGAACAACCATGCGTCCAAATATTTTAGAAAATGTGGTGCGGTGCATAGCTATGGCAACATCATTCCCCACAGAGCGTTGAAAGCAGCCTTCAGCGAAAAATCTGAGCGTTGCTGCCAACTGGATTGCTAATGGAATGGACGATGGTGTAACACTTGTCCCAAGTTTATCCATTATCCAAATAAAGGCTTCTTTATTTAAGCAAAAGCATTCTACAAAACTATAAACAATTATGTATTACTGAAACCTTGGGATAACACATTTGGTTTACTTTTTTCCCGGCAAATCTAGTGGGTTGGAAGCATCGCGTAACTTTTTCCTTTTAATATTTTCTTCTTTATTTGATGCATCACTTAAAATTGCGGACACTGTGACAATAAATGCCATGTTATAAAATTATTTTTCAGCTTACACTTGTTAATTTGATTCTTGTTGTGCAAACACTTGTATTTTAAAACGTAAACAAATGCTCTGAGTTGTATTTTGCAAAAGAATATGGTGGAAATGAAACACAACTGGAAAATGAAATCGATACGATTTCTGTCACAGCTAAAATCGATCTGTTCGTTTTGGCACTTCGTTTTCATTTGAAAACGAATCGATTTGCATCACATACCCCATTATTTATTTTTATATTCCTCTCTTATTCAAAAGTTTTATAAGCTTAAAATACGTTAAGTCATTTTAGTTGTATATCGTAATTTTATATTTAACTGGCCGTAAGGCTTCCAATTACAAGTTGTAAATAAATTAAATTAAATTAAGTTCTCCGAAACTTGTTAGCAGAAAATACCAGTCCCTATTGGAAACCCCTTTTGTAATACGTACTCTTACGAATGCATAAACTGGTAGTTGAAATGTCAAAAATATCGTAAAGCTCGAAATTTTTGATTCCTTATTTCGTGTTGGCCCAACGGAGCAACATTTGGCACGGCTGCTCTCCAAAATCAATGCATATAATAATGTGTCGTCCTAACATATACATAACAAACAAACAAAGAAAAAAAAAATCGAATGTGTGTGTGCTATTTATTTCCTCACAGTTGTTGGGTTGCATACAGTTCAAAATACAAATTCAGTGAATAACGAAGGCAGCCGAGTGATCAAGCATTGAGAATGTCTGCTAACGTAAATACTCTGAGAACGACGGATAAGGGAGATTTGTATTTCTCCAAAACCCGTAAAACTGAAACATTCGTTGGCGGCCAACAGAGATGGCAATATGGCCTTAATTCTCTATAGAAAAATCCAATATTAATTAGTGGGAGATTTCAATCAATACAATTTAGTTGTTCCATTGAATGCCATTTAAATATGACCGATATAGAACAAATTTTCGTTAGCCTGAATATTGGTCATTTTCTGGCCAATGTTGAAATGATGAAAATACCAATTGGAAATTCGAAATTACAAATATATATAGTAGGCAGGGTTGATAATGCCCAAACAGGGGAATTTATATTATTATTATATTATGCTAAATTATTTTCTGCAAATTAACTGACATAAAATTGGCAACAGAGCAATTTCTTGTTTGTATAAAAAGAACAAATCAAATACAAATCTCACTCATTTTAAAAAAATAGTTAAAGTATTGAAACTTTGTCCCCTCTTTAAGTAGGTAAATAGCTTTTGCAAATGTTAATTGTAAGAATTTTAGTAAAAAAAATGGCCTTCTACATTTTAATTGGGTTGACAATCAAGACGTGCTACTTACTCGAGAAAAATTTGTATTATTTCAAAATAGCATTTAGTGTAATAACTTTAGCTTTTCTTATTCAAGTAGAAGACCTCAGATAATAACAACGAGAATCGCTATAAAAACCGTTTATAGTACAGATTGTATGAACTTGGAACCATTTGCCAGATGACTTCCGACTCTAATAATGTTTTTCGATTGAAACTTCATGAGCATCTGGTCTAAGATCGTTGAAATCGTTGAAATTTATTGTCAAAATTCGTGCTCTGTTTTATGGTCGTCATAATCGACCTGCTGAATCAACAATTCGGATACGTAAATAAGCAAAACTGTCGCATCTGGGGTGATGAACAGCCTCATGCCATACATGAATTATCGATGCATCCCGAAAAAATGACAGTCTGGTGTGGTTTATAGGCTGGTGGCATCATCTGTCCATTTTTCTTCAAAGACGACCGTGGAAGAAACGTTAGCGTCAACAGCGAACGATATCGAGTCATGATGCGCGATTTTTTTTGCCCCAATTGGCTGAGTTGAACTTGGTTGACATGTGCTTTCATCAGGACGGTGCAACATGCCACACTGCTCGTGAAACAATGGATATGTTGAGGGATGAAATTGGTGAGCGGCTTATCTCTGGATTTTGCCCTGTGAGTTGGCCTCCAAGATCTTGCGATTTAGCGCCTCTTGATTATTTCTTGTGGAGTTATATCAAGTCGTTAGTCTATGTGGAAAAGCCGAACACTATTGAAGCCTTACAGGATAACATAACACGCGTTATTCTTTGAATACATGCAAAAATGCCCGAAAAAGTGACGAAAAATTTGACTTTCCGAATGGACACTTTGAGACGGAGTCGCGTTCAACATTTACATGAAATTATCTTTAAAAATTAAATGGCAAAGACCAAATTATTGATCCCAATAAATATTTTTAATATATGATGCAAATTTGAGAGTTTTATTCGATTAAAAAAAAAAAACTACGATTAAAAAAATCACCCTTTAGCAGAAAAATATGATTTGCAATATGGTAGTCTACTCCACTTGATAGAACTTTTCACTTTGTATGTTCTTTGTCCTAAAATACGGAATTACAGATTTAATTGAAATTTATTTATTTTTATATTATTGTGGCTGAGGAGCCAATAAGTTTGAAGTTATGCTTCCTGTTAATATTGTATATATGTGCTAGCCGACCCGGCAAACGTTGCTTTGCCTTCAAATTTTAGCAGGAGCAGAAATAATTGCTTTTTAATTTGTGGTTTGTATAGGAGGTACCACTCCCCATTGTCCATATGTCCCGCCCATATTTGCAGCAGCACTTAAGATATGTACACCAAACCGATATACCAAATTTTGTTCAAATACCGTAAACAGGAGCAGAAATATTGGATATTTAATTTATGGTTTGTATGGGGGGTACCACGCCCCATTGTCCAATCCTGCCCATATTTGCAGTAGCACTTAAGATATGTATACCAAACCTACGCACCAAATTTTGTTCAAATACCGTAAGCAAGAGCAGAAATAATTGATTTTTAATTTTTTGCTTGTATGGGAGGTACCACGCCCCTTTGTCCAATTGGACCGATTGTAAATCTAACCCATCCCGGGCACCAGCCAGACGCATATACAAAAATTTATGCAAAGCGGTCCAGCCGTTTAGGAGGAGTTCACTGGCAACGCCCGTACAGTAGAATTATATATATAAAGATATATATATATATATATTAGATTTATATATAGTAAGTGTCATGAATAATGAATCTGTTTAGGATGTTATGGAATATATAATATATTGTATCGGTCAAAAAAGCTTTTGTATTACAAATAAAATAAATAGGTAGATTTTTCGTATAGGAACTTCAAACTGAGCGGTTTTACCATAACCATTTTTCTCCAACTATATAATAAAGTTGGAATATGTGGAGAACACAAAGCCCACATTAGAATTTCATTAATTAAGTGAAAGCCATGTGATTTTCCGTGTGTAGAATAAAACATTATCTATATTTACCACTTTTAACTCCCATTGTTTTATTTTTCTCATTCGATTTGGATAATATTCAGTTTTGACCGTAATAAAACCTATCAAATATTCGAAATATCACTTTCAAATGCTGGTTAAATAAATGCGCTATTATTTTAGATACGGCAGGAAGCAAGAAAAAAAAAGTTAACCAACTGTCATCAAAAATCATCTTTCGGGCAAAGGTACAAAGCAGCATGAATGAATGACAAATGTCTCTGGTTCGAAAGAGCCCGAGCGCACCACCATCCCTGTTTCAAAATACACTGTTATTGTTCGTTTTGTACGATCTCAAATCTCTTTCTCCCATTCTAATTTATTTTTAGGATATTTGTCTGAAGATGCTATCCAAAAATTTAGTCGATTTTCACATTTTCTTTCATTCGTTCGTTCACGCACAAGTAGATTTGCCGCACAACTCGACATTCATATTGAGACCGAGTGAATACATATACACACACATAGATAAAAAGAATATATATCAATTGAAAATTTTCAAGAAAAATGATTTCTGAAAACGGCACGAGACCAAAATCGAGATAAGCCAGACAGCCTGCTTGATCTACGCCCGAAGTCATCGAGAAACTCCATTGAATCAATCTATACAAGTAAAGTGTCCACGTACTAAGTAAATACTTTCCCAAAATCGAATGCAAATAATAACACAACTAGTTGAAGTGATTTCACGGAAATTCACGGAAAGAATTGTGTATCTATAATAGATTTTCTATAGTTTACTATATCTTTCAACTTTGGTTCATTCTCGCTGCTTTTCGCTGTTGATTCGTTCGTTCGCTTGAAGAAAACGAATTTATGAAAATTCTTGTTGCGTGTTTAGCTAAAAGCTATTTATAAATCTTTAAAAAGCCAAAAGAACACAAGATTTGAAAAGGAGAAATAAGAATAAAGTTTAAACAAATATTCCAAATAAACCGGAGCGATGATGCATTCCAGCCAAAAGCATGTTTGACTAAATCGGAACACACACTCGCTCATATCATCTGTTTTTCGGAAGTATTGTGTATATCATTGGATATTACGTGAAGTAATTGATTTTATAGTGTCCATGTAGCAATGCCATATTGAAGAAATAACGGTTGAAATATCGATCGATCGAAGTGGCTCAATAAAAGTGCAAGCAAAATCTGGTGTCTTAAATATTCAAACTCAGTTTCATTATGTTGTGGCAATCGGCTTGCTTTTTACCCATGTGAAATGTAATATTTTGCATTTTTATTGTAGTTTCAGCATTTGAAGAAAGGCAAAAATGGTTGTCGGCAATCAGGACACTGGGGGCACGAACAGTGTCACCCACCCCTCGGGTATACCACAGGATAAAATCGACAATATTATGAGTGGTATCGCAAACACGGGCGACGTCAAGATGAATAACCATAGAAAAAAGCTGAGGCAGAGGCAAGTCTTGTTCAGTGTGCACTGTCTGCATGATGCATAATCCTTAAAGATGCACTATTTTATTGTTTTCTTGTTGCAGGTTCGATATTATTAAAAAATTGGGGCAGGGTACATACGGCAAAGTTCAGCTGGGTATTAACAAGGAGACTGGTCAAGAGGTTGCAATAAAAACAATAAAAAAATGTAAAATAGAAGCCGAGTCTGACTTGGTTAGAATACGACGAGAGGTACAGATAATGAGCTCTGTGCAGCATCCTAATATTATACACATCTACGAAGGTAAGTGTAGTCCAGAGACTAAAAGTAAGCATGGACGTAACGACTACGCGTTCTTTGTTTAGTATTTGAAAATCGAGAGAAAATGGTTCTGGTAATGGAATTCGCCGCTGGCGGTGAACTGTACGACTACCTGTCTGAGCGAAAGGTGCTAAGCGAGGAAGAGGCACGTCGAATATTTCGACAAGTGGCCACAGCTGTGTACTACTGTCACAAACATAAAATTTGCCATCGAGATTTAAAATTAGAAAATATCCTGCTGGACGAGCACGGTAATGCCAAGGTAAAAGGAGAACCTCCCCCCACCTCATATAAATGAGATATGTTTAGGGTATATGTAGATTTTAATTCTTGCGAATCTATTCCCAGATTGCTGACTTTGGACTTTCGAATGTGTTTGACGAACAACGTATGCTGGCGACTTTCTGCGGCTCACCGCTGTACGCTTCGCCAGAAATCGTTGAGGGCACCCCATATCATGGACCGGAAGTCGATTGTTGGTCCCTTGGTGTCCTACTCTATACTCTAGTCTACGGTTCAATGCCTTTCGATGGATCCCACTTTAAAAGACTTGTGAAACAAATTAGCCAGGGTGACTATTATGAACCAAAGAAGCCCTCAAGAGCATCATCGCTGATCCGAGAGATGCTGACCGTGTGTCCTCGCAAGCGTGCGACAATAGAGCAGATCTGTTCGCATTGGTGGGTTAATGAGAACGATAATGTGTCTTGCTTAGAACTAGCCGAGGATTTGGCTAATCAAACCCCGGTGCGTTTGGATGTACTACTGTCTCTGACACCCGCAGCGATAACTGCCGATCAGCTGGTGGTGCCTTCAGCTGATGGAGCAGGCGCGAGTGGAAAGAGTGGTGCCATTCCCCGTAGCCATTCTGTTGGTTCAATACGTGACATGGGATCCAATACAGAAGCCGAACGCAGGATCATGGATATGGTAGCTGGTAAGTTGCTAGCTTCAAAAAAATATGTATATATTAATGCATATATGTATATGTACAAATATATGTATATATATCTATATATAATATATATATGTTTATAATATATTCAAAAGTGAAAGTGATTGCTCGTTTTTAAAAATATTTGTATCTTTGCCACATATTATTTGTGCTACTCAGGAGAAAAAAAAACCTAATGTTAGTTTTAAATTTGGTTCTTTCCAAACCTGTCCCACCTTTCCACTTTCCCTCTGTCATTCCCCGTCTATCACTGATTGCGATGAAACCTCTTTCACAAACTTTAAGTGAACTAACACACGATAATCCTACATTTTGACATATCTCATCTGCCCCATTTATTTCTCCCACTTTCAGCTGGTGGTGAGGCAGCGCTGATGCCTTCTCCTACACGTACCATTACACCTGCACAAAGTCCAATTCAGACCAAACGCAAACTTGAAAATACAGTATCCACAGAGAACGCAACCGGTGTGGCGCTGAACAAGAAAGAGAAACCTGGCAGCACCCACGCCTTTCTGAGCGAAGGCGGTGCTACGATATCGACTGTACTTGAGGAACCAACACCCATGGATACGGATACGGAAGGCCTCCCAAATAAGGAACAACTGCCCAGCTGTAAAGCAAGTGCATCGCGTAATTTTTCTGCGAAAGATATGGAGGTAGTTGGTGATTTGTGTGAACAGTTAATTCAGGACAATAAATCAAATGTGCCAACAGCGGAAACTATATCTCCTGAGAAAGAAAAAGCTGATCTTTCGCGTCAATTGACCGTCACTAAACTAGACACCATAGAAGATGTACCCGAAAAGACTAAAGGCGCGACAAAAGTCATTAAGAAATTCGTCAACAAGCACAAAACGGCAGATCTAGTAAACGTTATTGGAAAAATAGACGCGGAAGAAAGTGCCAAAACACCAGAGACTGTATCTCAAGCAGGCAAAACTAAGTTGAATGTGGAAACAAAAGCTGCGTCTGCGGCTGGCACCAAGCCCTTTGTTCGAAAATGTAGTTTGCAGGACGAAACGACCCTCAGTAAATTTAATACTGATCGTAGGAAATCCCGCATTCTTGAAACCGCGGAGAAATTCCAACAAATGAACGCCAATAATAACGCTGCAGGTATGGACAAGCCCAAGAAGCTGGTCATACCGGGAGTGAGCGTGGGCAACTTTAAAAAAGAATATGAACGTAAAGCATCTACGACAGGACAACAAATAACAGCTGGCGAACGAAGGGCACTGGAGGAAGAAGCTGCGGCTGCTGCCACATCCGATGCTGAGGTTGTGGCCAAAGGTGATATTGAAGATAGTGCCATCAGCGAAGGCGCAAGTGTGGAAGCCAGTGACTCCAAGGCGTCGGTGTCGTCGTTTTCCCTCGAAGACGCTCGACGGTCGATGGAAAACTCAATAGCTTTAATACGACAGGCGCAGTCGGAATCATCGAAAGACGTCAACAATATATGTGCCAAAACAGAGAATATTTGCGTAAGCGATCGTGAGCCCAATATCCAGGGAACCGCTTCAGAGCGTGAGCAAAAGTTAAAGAATGCCCGTGCTATCATCGGAAATGCAATACAGCCAGGTATGTTGGTACATTTTACATTTTGCATACTAGTAGCACTTGGTTCGATTCAAAAGACCATGCCACCTACCTACCTGCTCCTTTATAAATATTAAAGCTAACACTTGCGTTCACCTTGAGGCGTTGGTCGTGTGATTTCAAGATGAATTTTTGTTGTACAGTTGGTTAGTTGGTTATGGAATGGGGAAGGATTGTTATTGTTCTGTTTCTTATTTGTTGGTGGAATAGTTATGGTATTGTAAGAACTGTCATATTCTTGAATGTATGTATTATCGTATAGACTCATCTCATCATTGGCTCATCATCTATATATTTTAGTTTTACGCAGGCCACAGACACCATTAGCATGTTCATCGTATTTCGGCAACGGCGGCGGGGGTTACGATCAAATGCGTGCTATCAGTGGGAGTTATATAGGGCTTGGTAGCAATAGCAGAGCTGCCGATCCCACAAAGCGAAAGCAACCTTCACTGCTGGTCAGCACAACACTGCCGGCAAGTGCAAACGCCTCCCTCGCCGCTGCACGGCAAACATTAATGGGGCGTCTGGCTGCTGGCGGTATAGGTAGTTTCCCCTATGGGAACAGTCAGTCGCCACGGCTAGGACACGAAGAGCACGCGAAATCACTACATAGCATGCATGTTCCATCTTATGCATCGTCATCGACCTCATCATCATCATTACAATTACCGTCCTTCACACAACACCCACTGCTGGCGCCGACATTTGGCAGCACAGCCACCGCCACCACCGCCAATCCAAACGCAAAAGCCGTCTCCAACAAAACCACAACCAATACCTCTACATTCACCAACTCGAATGTCATAAATACAAACAGTACGCCAAAACCGTTCTATAACGCATCTCCGCCGCCATTGTGGAAAAGTAAGTTTAGCTGTCGTTAGTTCGTTTCGTTACAAATAACAGTTGTTGTTTGCCTGTTTTAGAAGCGTATTATGTTCTTATTCCTGATCTAATTTTGCCATTGTAGAAATACCAACAATTTCATCCTCTCTCTTGTTCAAATCTCTACATACCGCTTGTAAAGTGTGCCCTTAGTTTGAATTCAAATCCAATCTCGGCATTAATTTACTACCTAATTACGTAAGACTATGTGGCCCATCTATGAAAATGTTTGTATTTGTACAATAGTTGCACTTTTTCACAAAACGATTTGCGACAACACATTGCTAGTGTTCACATTCCCACATTCCATCCATGAACCAAACCGTGGTTACTTCAGTACTCTTGAAATAGTTAGAGTCTCGCGCACTCGCAACATTCGACAAGAAGAAGATGAGTGTCCGCCGAGAACACTTTGCAAATTTGATTAACTTTGCTCCTCTCCTCGTATGTAGGTTACAATGTTGGAGATTTCTCTTTCTTTCTTTCTGTCTTACTTTTTTGTTTGCTTCTGTTCATTGGTTCATATCATCCATCCATCCATTCATCCATCCATCCATCTATTCATGTATTTAA
>JAHXMU010000665.1:27686-56433 GCA_019455685.1 Philornis downsi
CATCCATCCATCCATCTATTCATGTATTTAATCATGCGAATAAAAAGGAATGCTTAGTATATAAAACAACCAGGTATAAGAGATTAACATAAGCTCCATTGCATATTCTGTTTCGTTGTGAACAGCATCGGCAACGACAGGCGCTGGCGATAGTGTCCCCTGTACACCACCTGCTGGTACTATGAAAACATCGACGGCGTCAATAACACTAAAATCAGCTACCCTACCACGTCGTAAGACAGCAAAAAGCGAAATTCAGTTGGACATTAAATCACCGATTGTTGAACAGGGAGCCATGCGTTTTACAACAGAAATGCAGCACCCAGTTGCAGATTTGCGCAGCGCTCCGCCTCGTGAAGGACCAATTCCGTATAGTCCCATTAAAACGACAGGCAGCGCTCGAGCCTCCAGCTTAGAACCCAAAGAACACATTATTCACATCCAGAAACCTCCATCGACGTATATGCGAACGACATCAAACACAACCGCGAGGTTCGTAATGTTGACAGCGTAGGCACAACGATGTTTTATAATATGATTACAATTATTTATTTTTAGATCTGATTCTCTCTCGCGCCAATCTACAAATGACTCAGAGTCGGACACAACAACTGCAAATATGTCACAGTCAACTATGACTGGTTCGTCACAACCAATCAAGAAGAGTCCTCGTGAATTCATAATACCCATAGCGGTCGAAGGCGGTGGTTTTATTACTCCACGCGAAGGAAGCATTGAACCTTCTGAAAGCGCAATCGGATCGAGTCGCTCAACATTTACGCGTATGCGACCCACCCGTCGTATTGGGTACTGAATAATGGCATTATTGTATTGTTTTGTATTAAGCATTAAGTCGTTTTGACTTCCTCTCGTTCTCTCGTTTAGATCACTACTCAGTGAGACAGGAGTCGATGATAGTTCGCCATTCCAAAAGCTGCGTAACTCTTCCTCGAACCGCGATGGCGATGACGATACACGTTTCAATTTTCACAAGCTCAGGTATGTTAAACAAATCCAAAGCATTAATTTCAGTTAATTACTATGGAAATTAAATGCCGGCTCATATTTTTGCAGAAGTTCTCGGCCTATAAAGAAGGTGAGTCAAGACAATGACTCACAAAGCTCGGGAGAGGAAGATGATGATGACGGTTTCGAAATTCTAACAGCTGAAAATCTTTTCTCCACCCTTCTCCAACGCGTAAGTTCTGCGACAAAGTAATCAAACTTCATCAACTTCTTAATTATGATGTATTTTCCTTTGCTAACGACAGGTGCGTGCTTTGACAAATCGAATGAACGTGAACAACGACATCACCTCCGGTTTTCCTAGCTCAAGTCGTTTACTAAGCAATATGAGACAAGCACAAAGTCCTTTTTGGAATCAAGATCCATTTGGCAGGTGAGTTCAGAAAGAATGCTTTTACTGTTTTCCCTCAGTTAGATTGTCTTTTGATTTTGCTTCTTTTATCATTTTATTTGAAATCAATTCCACTAACTCTACTACCTGCATTAACTAAAAATGCTAATAAAATATATTTTTACATTTTATTTCCATGCTGCGCTTTTTAACAAACCAATAATATAAATCAAATAAAACAAAAATGCAAAACGATAATTCTGAAATACAAACCGAAACCAATTCCATCATCTATGCACAACAAATCAACCTACAAATCCATGACACATGAACTTTACGTTGTTATCGTTGTCGTTCTTATTATCGTTGTCTGCACTGGACAACGATACCATTCTGGTCTATGTTTGTGTGTCCATTTGTGCCCATATAAACCTACTTTAATAATAATACCACATAAAACAAATTAAAATCCAAACGTAGATCTAAAGTGAGTTACACATATAGCGAAACAATCGAAAAGAAACAAGTGTAAGTATAATTAATGTACCCTCCATTCATATAATATCTACATGGTGATACACCCATCCTCTTGTACTCATTATTATTCTTACTGTATGCATGGAAATCGCTAGACTATAGAGATACTTACTTGTGTTGTAGTTTGACATTCATTTGCCAGAACTTCTATCTATCATCGTTGAACGCCTCCCATTTGTAGGTCGTCCCATAGATTGAAACAGGAGGACATTCGGGACGCAAGTTCGAATAGTTTCTTCTATCGCTTAAGTAGATTTTTAATTTGCTTTAGACCGACCTGTTGCCTGTAAGTGATGAAGAACCCTACAATAGAATGCTCTATGTCGATTGAGTGTCGGTTGCGTGCAGAGTATCAATAGTGAAGCCGATGTCGGTTTCACCTTTTTTTTGTAGTAGATGTGTACTTTTATTTAAGGAATGTTTATTTTATATTAACAATGCCAATGCCATTTCAAATCTAACATCAATTGTTCTATATAGCTTTTCATGTTACAAGAAGATACGTTGATATTGATTTCGAATTTTGTTCTCATTTGATTTTAGCCGTCTTAACAACGCCGCAAACAATATGGGTGTTCCATGGCGTCACAGCATGTCTCGCGATTTAGGCAGTGACATGGAATCCATGTTCTCCCGCACAGGCGCAACACTGCCAAGAGGTGAATATCACAGATTAAAGAGTAAATTTTTAGATCATTAAATCCGACACAAGCAAATTTTGTTATTTATACAAACATACATTCAACAAAAAAGAGTACATTGGTTTTAGATAATTTCTGATTGCCATAAAAGTTGAAGCCGCTCATTATATTATTAACATTTTTAATTTTTGTAATATGAGTTCAATCTAAAACAAAGAAAATCTACAAGAGTTCAGCGTGACTGACCGAGCTTTCAACTAATGTATGTCTACGCTCAGCCAATTCATTTAGTTTAGTCGGTCGTTGCGACTCCACATATAATTATAACATCTCGTCGGTCGTCTTGTTATTACAAGTAAAAAAGAAGATACTGTGAGATAAGATGATGCACGATCCACGTTTCTAACAGATTCCTGTTGTTTTTATTATTGAATAGTGTAAAGTCATTATCATATAGATAACTAAAATTTCTGTTTATTTGTTTTTGTTTTTCTTTCTTTTGTTTTAAACTTTTCATTTGGAGCTTAATTGAACTTAACATGATTTATTGTGTTTAGATAACTAAAAGAAAGATAAACATTGTTCGTTAAAAGCGACAGTGAAAATGACTTTTCCTATCTATCCGACAATTCTAGCGATAAACAAACTTCGTATTCAAAGTTGTTGAAAATATTTACTATCTACTACTATTATGATTTAAATAAATAGCAAAGTGTATACATTTTATTAATTTGTGACATTTAACAATCTATCAATCAATATCTTTTGTTCACGAATGTCCTCGAAAGCAATTACACAGCAGTGTGGGTGGTGCCTGCCTGCGTACGCTGTGTTGTTGTGTCCAGATTTTTTTTCGTTTTTAACACTGTTACAGAATGCTACGCCTGATTTTTATACAATTGAAATTTTATCCCTCCGAGTAATTTGCAAATGCGGGGGCAAATTGTTTGTTTCGATGAAATGGTTCCTCCATTGGTCCATCGCGAAACGGTCACGGTCGCCGATTAGAAATATTTCCCCCGACTTGAATGTGTATGCAGAGCCAACTTTATTTTTTTATATGACAATCGTTTTATTCTCTTTTTTTCTATTAAATAACAGTTAAGGATATACACAGTAATACATTTTAGAACTATATTTTACTTAAATCGTTAATGAGAAATAAAGTATGAAATTGTGATTTTTGCAAATCAAAAACGATCTGTTTTATTTTGCCCCTCAAACAGAAAAGCAAAAAAAAAAAAAAAAATTAAAAAAAAAGATGAAACGAATTGAGAAAGTGAGAAAACAACTAAAAGAAATGTAAATAAATCAAAGACTTGCTTTAGTAGGCTATCATCATTATCATTTCACGTGGCTCCTCCTCCTCCATTGCAATTACAGCCCGCTCGCCTGTCTTCTTCTTAAAAATGTTTTGAAAGATTTATTCATTTCTCAAGCTAACACAACTCTTACTTAATTACAATTTAACAATATACTTTTTTTTGTTGTTTTTGTTGGCGTTTACGTACAAATTACTTTTGAGACTAATCAAGTTAAAATTAATTGTATAATATCCTTGTAAACACACGTTTTTTTTTCTTTCTTTATTAAAAATCCCGTTTTGAGTTTGTACTAATACCAAATACAAACCGTCTGCACTGCTGCAGCCCATGCAAAAAAGCGACAAATGTTTTCGCGTATATGTGTGTACGTATACAAACTACAGACTAGTTGAAATATATACATACACATATATATTCGATATGCGGGGTTTTGGAACATATGAATAGATGTCATCGGCCTTGTTTTTAAAAGGATAAAGTTATTTTGCATACATATTAATTACTTTTACTTTTATTCGATATACCATTGATTTTGTTAAAAGTACTTTTTGTTGTTTTATCAACTTTGTTGTAAAGAATAGAGAGAAGAAAATATGAACAAAACTTTGAATACGATGCAAGTGAAACGCTGATAATTAACACACACATATATACAACCACACACGCACACACGCCAACACCCACACACACACACACACACACAGCACACACTATTCAGTTTCAGTTATCTCTTTTTTTCTGTTTGTTTTCAAACGTCGTATTAGTATCATTATTATGTAACAAACGACAAGACAAGAAGACGATGATCGATCCGAATCATACATTAATTAATACAATACTGGCTTTAAGTTATTCCTTTGCATTTATTTTTGCCTTTGTTTTGTTTGAATACAAGAAGAATTTCTCTTTATTGTTTGTGCTTTTTGCAGCCGGCTTATCCATCGTTCCTTCCAAATCGCATGATCCTAATAGTTTAAGAAGTTCCTCCTCTACATGTTCTACTACAACTACAACAACGACTAAACCCCAAATTATTTCAAGTCTACAAGCTACAAACTCTACCAAATTGTTTAATACAAATTTTTAGACAATTATTAATCATATTAATAAAAATATGTATTACGCACATACTTACACACCCACGCACAAATAGACACAGACAAACACACACGTACACATCCTCGTCCACACCCACACGTGTATGAGGATGTACGACAAGTAATTACCAAGACATCAACTAAGTTGAGTACATACTTCAATTACAACTACAACACATGCCAACAGACACACCAGTGAAATCTATAAGTTTATGTATTAAACAATATTTTTGATCTTTTTGTTTTAGAATTACTATTAAACTGTTAACAGATTACATATATTTTATTTATTATTCGCTCCTATTTTTTTCCTATTTACTATATAACTAAAACATATTGATGCTGATATCTATCTAAAAGTGGAAGAATATACTACATACATACACACACACACACCATATGTGTATATCTTCTATTATTTATACTGTTACGTTGTCTTCCAACAAAAGAATAATAATAATAATATATACATATATGCAATAATACATAATTTAAACAATAATAAAGATAATTTTTCTAATTTCTAAATAGTTTTTTCTGTTGTTGTTTGCATGCAGTTTATTTTGCTAATAATGATGCAATGTTCCATGTTCTGCTATGATTTTTAACATATACTCGTATATAATTCACATGTGTGCAATTGCCAGCCATTAATATTGGAGTTGACTCAAACGCGGAGGGTCATCGCGTCGTTCATATCAAGAAGAAAGGGGATTTCGCATAATTAGCTTACATACTTTTCTTTTAGTTGTTGTATGGTTGCGAAACGATGAAATGCCTCAATCCCAAGGTAAGTAAACATGGTTTTCAGAAAAGAATCAGAATGGACGGTTGTGTTTAAGTGGCCATATCTTTGTTTAGTCTGCAAGCTGCAATGCAGTATTTTAAAGAAAATATGATTTCTTTACGCAAAGTATTCGTTACAAAAGGAATATAATCGCACTAGTTTGTAGTGATTTTCAGAAAAGAATCAGAATGGACGGATATGCTGAAGTGGTCATATCTTTGTTTAGTCTGCCAGCTGCATTGCAGTATTTTAAAGAAAATATGATTTCTTTACCCAAAGTACTCGTTACAAAAGGAATATAATCGCACTAGTTTGTATGGAAAATGTGGACAATATTATTGGTACTGTAGGGGTAATCGTAAAAGACATCTAATATTCCCCTAGATCACCATGAAGGGACTCATTGAACGAAACCTGTTTGATGACGATTTCCTACATTAGCTTGAGCATTTTGTATTAGATATGTTGGTTACTCGACGACTTTAAATTTTCGTCTCCTTAACGAAACGATCGCTGATCAAAGAAACAACGATTGTCCTACCGGGTCCCGAACTCACCATACTAATCATAGTAGAGGCAAAGTTATTCAACACATTCTGTCAATAAAGCGCTCTAATCTTTTATAAAAGATGCAAATCAAATTAAGAATTCTTAGTAATTTGCTTATGTGGTTATGCCGAAATTTGCTTATAATGCCCCTTTATTTTTGGTCTCCATGAATTTGCTTCAATTTTCATAGAAATTGAAGAAATTCTCGGGCGGAATACCGAATATGTTTAAGTTTGCATTAGATATGTTGGTTACTCGACGACTTCATATTTTCGTCTGCTTAACGAAACGATAGCTGATCAAAGAAACAACAATTGTCCTACCGGGTCCCGAACTCACCATATTAATCATAGTAGAGGCAAAGTTATTCAGCACATTCTGTCAATAAAACGCTCTAATCTTTTAAAAAAGGCAAATCAAATTAAGAATTCTTAGTAATTTACTTATGCGGTTATACCGAAATTTGCTTATAATGCCCCTTTATTTTTGGTCTCCATGATTTTGCTTCAATTTTCATAGAAATTGAAAAAATTCTCGGGCGCGAATTTTTAACGAATATGTTTAAAACGAACTGTTATTTAAAGCGAATGCTTTTTAATCTTATTAAAAAGTATTACAATATTAAAAAACTGATACAATTTTATTCACATATACAATAAGCGCGTATCCAATAATTTCATAAAACAGGTATCCTGAGTTTTGACGAAGGGAAATTTACATTCTAGAATATTTACCCAGGAATCTAGTGAAATTTTGAAGACAAGTTTAGAGCCCGTACATGTACAGATTTTGCATATCAATGTCACATATATATGTAAATAGAAAGCAAAATGAAATGTGATAATCACAATTTCTGGTAGCAATCAAAATTTGAAAATGTCTTCTTGACCTGGCAGCTAATTTGGTGTACATTCTGATGTACACTATCAAGAACATTATCAGTAACTTGTGGTCATTGTGAAAACAAAAATACTCTGTCAAAAATGTATATGTTTTATATAAAAACAAACATGCAATCTGTCAGACATATCAATTTTAGATGTTACTATCGTATTTGGATTCAAACTTAATGGCTTAGGTTTTCTGAGATTTACACAAAATTTTTGGTATGGAAAAATTAATGTCTATTGCTGAACCAAATAGAAAGGCATGAAACGGTAACGGACGACTTCCTATCTTTCTTTAAATAGAAGTAAATATTCTATTAAAATCATGCTTCCGAAACGACTTTAAACCAAAACACTTTTTCTGTCTGAAAAGCCAACTACCAAACCAACGTATTAACTCTAAAAAATAGACGCATCAAATCGAAAATTATGGATCGATTCAGGGGATTAGATTCGAATTTATTAGGCAAACAAATGGGGTATCCATAGAAATATTGAAATAAAGGGTGTCCCAACAAGGGTGCAAGATTTAAATGACTGATGCAGCAATTGAATTGTTTCTCTGGCTGTATGACATGTGTGTATGACGTCTTGTTGAAACCACATGCCCTCCACATTCATTTCTTCAATTTTAGGCAGGGAAAAATTGATTATCATTTCACGATACCGAACACCATTGACTGTTTGCGCTTCATAAAAAAATTCCAATGATTCCTCCAGCCCCTTTATAATATCTTGGAAGCAAAATGGAGTAATCATATTGCATTTTTTACTTATATACAAGGTGGAGATTATTTCCAAATGACAATTTTTTGGTATCGCGCGTGGAACGTATTTCCACATCAACGTCAACTTTATTCATACAACCAAATGTACAAAGTTGCTCTATTTATACTAAAATGACTTATTCTAGAAAATACTACGATATTTCAGAGAGAACACTTATTTACATAATGGGTGCAACAAAGGCAAACATATTTACAGAATAGTGTTGTTTATCATAGACTTAACTCTAGAATGTTCTTATTTACATCACAAGTGAAAAGGAGATAACAATAGATTTTATAATGGGAGTGAGAGGAACAAACATAACTTACTGTCGTAAACGTAATTCTAGAAAAATCTTTTATAGATAAAGAGGGAAAGATATTACTTATATCATACTTGAATGTTCTAGGCGCAGGTTTGATGATCTCTCTAGAACATACAGTTAGAGAAATTACACTCACATACTACAAATTGATGTCAAATTTTGAGATCTTTGAGATCTTACACTGAAAATAATTTTCCTAATAATTTTCCTGGTCAAGTTTCGAGATTTTTCGTTGGAAAGTACCGTAAAAATATATATATTTGACACATTTTGTAATCCGTTAACGCTTTCAGATAAACAACAAATATACTGATCCTAATTAAATCTGATATGACCAGTTTTTAGGAAATTAATATAGATCTTTATTTCAGATTCATTATCGAAAGTAAACTTTAAAGGTTTTATTGTAAATAAAGAGAAATTTTATTAAATTGAAGTTTTTGAGGGAATTTGAAAAACTATACATAAACTATACATAATTATATTTAAGAACCAAGAGCACAGTTTACTGAAATAATGCAGGTTCAATTCCAACAAAAACGTAAATAACTGTTGACGATTTTACAGGCATGGTTGGCATTATGAAGTATATTCCATGAGGCAAAATATAGTTTAAGCTTTTCACAACATTGATTTAAGAAAAATTTCTAAAATTATTCTTCCCTTCGCCACAAGTACCTGAAGATGGAATATTTTTTAAGCTATTTAATGAGAGTTTTAATCACAAATTTCTTAAAAATAAGAAGTGCTGGAAAAGTCTATGGCTTAAAAGCTATACTTTGCAAAGGGTTTGATTCCGAAGAGCATTAGTTGTCACACATTTGTTCTTAAATGGAAAATTGCAATTGGGGGGGAATTTAAAAGCATGTCAGAAGCAGATGAGGAAACCTACTGATCCTGAACCAACATAAAATTTCATAAGATTTGCAGTCATCATAGAAGTACATTTCTTATCTGATCATTTTGAAATTCTTATGTTTAGATTTGTTATATTATTGGCATTTTAAATAAAAGATAAATAAAAATATTTTAAGCAAAACTTTTAACGATTTAGTTCCAAAAAAATATTGAATCTAACTATAAAAATTGCAGAATTTATTTCAGACATCCCTGTAGTACGTATTGAATTTTGTATTATTTACTGAAAACGTTTTCTTTAATATCCAATAATTTAAATAGTATTTTCATAATTTTTAATATAATTTGGTTTATATCCAACAAAATTCTAATTGTAATTGATAAATTTTCATTTATTTCCATTTGCGCTTCGATAATTACGAAATGTCTTGCAATGCTTTCCAGGAAACATCATTATTTTACTCAGTTTTTAAAACGTAACAGAAAGTCTTGTAAATTCTATAGCATTTCTGAAAAATGTGTAATCATGCTTGTGGCAAATTATGATTATTTTTATTATACAGAATTTTCTTCTTTAATACTAAATTATCATATAATAATAATTATCATATTATAATATAATTTTCAATATGAGCAATATAAATTATACCGTCACATTTGCAATTCTGTTCTCTTTATATTGTTCATTTGAATTATAATTTTTATTATATAATATAATTAATTGTTATTGTTTATATATTCTATGAAAAATTACAAGATAAACTATATTTCAAATTTTACGGGAACTCTCGGGAGCCAGGAAAATTCACGTTTTCCTCCGATTTCCAGGGAAAGTGAATTTTCCTTTGATTTTGTTGATCCGCTAGAACCTAGCTTAAAATATTTCTTCCATAATTAGAAAAATTATTTTTAGAAATTAATTTAAAGAAATGAAAAAAATATTTAAAGAGGATAATTATTTTAGTCACCTCTATCAGACGCACTTTGTCATTGCTAGAATAACTCATCTATAGGCATAACTCATCATGAGTCAAAAAAAAAAAATTAAATTTATTGCGTTGTAATTTGTAAAAATACAATTCTGTTCCGTTTGTATTTTGTATTTTTACAAATTACAACGCAAAAATTATTTGCTTCACTAAATTCTAAATTATATTGGGTATAAATTTGATTTTTCTGTGGTGCATGAAGAGTTAGGCCTGGCAATGACAAAATACCTACTATGGCTTTCCGAAAAAATGAAGTTATGGCATTCGTATGAAGATTTACTAAAATCTCGTGATTTTTTATTAACATTTTTTACGCGAAATTTATATTCTAACCTAGCGCGACTACGCTAACTTTAAATTTCATAATAAATAATTATGAAATGTAATTTAAAACCTAGTTAAGAGAAAATAATTCAAATTTTCGTCCGATTTCCTTGGATACATTCACACAGCGAATATTACGGAAACTTTTTTGAATTGCTTATAAGGAAAATTATTTGGGTTGAACAGATTGTCAAAATACAATTTGATCTTGTGAGGTTTTCACTTGAGAGTATTTATTTATTTATTCATTTTTTTTTAATCTTATTTTTTTCAAAATTTTGTCACTTCCTTTGATATCGATGTTATATGTTCCAAGTTTAAATATTAGAACTGTTTAATAGAAATTTGTCAGTTATCACGTATTTTATTTTATGGAAGTGATCAGCGGTAGTGATCCGTATTTGTTGGTTATAATTTTATTTTCATATAATAAGTCTTCTTCTTAGGTGGCGATTGGAATAGACATATCTTATCTATTATACGTCATCCGTAGAAAATAATTCCAAACGCTTCGATCTTCTGCGCTTCTCCTCTAATTCGTCCCGCAAAGTTTTGATAGTACTTCAAAAGCTTATTCTTTCCAATGGAGTTTTAGTTGCCCTCTTCTGCGCCGTCCATCGTGTTCGTGGTCGAAAACTTTTAAAGTTTATATAATAAGTATAAATATAAAAAAATGTGTTTAATGAGCATTTGCAAGACAGTTCAAATGTTTTTTGACTAGTTTTTTTTAACTTCTCTTTTCCCTCTTCTATACATATATCTTATATAGATTCTGCAATATTCCTCAGTTATTCGATAACATTCTTTTGGCTCAGATAATTTTTGGTTTAGTAAGTATCGACTTCAGCTTGATTTTATATGATTTCGAAGAGAAGCATTTCAGTATTTCATAGGTTTTGATTTTTAAATGAATTTATGAGTTTTATAGACAAGATTCCATATTAAACATTAATAAACACCCTCTTTAAGCATAAATTTCGAAATATGCCGATGTCAATTTTCTGCGAATTTTGCAATTCATCCAAATAACTTGTCAGCATTATTTTCCAGTGTCTCATTAAAAACTTGGAGTAAAATTTGCTGGAAATTCTCACCCTATTCGTCAGTAGTATTAGGAGTTACAGTCTCCCTTTCTCATTTGCATTATATTCCAATTTCGAGAGCTTTAATGCCACTACGTCCACACTTTCCGTTGGGAACGAAGACTTCAATTAACCCCTATTGGTCCTTAAGTTGACGAGATTTCAGTCCTTTATTTGAACACCGAAGTTATTAACGTTGACAATTTAATATTTTTTCTATACACCAACTTTGGTATACGAACATGAGTGAAGCTTTTGGGATCTTGCCATCGTTTATACCTAATACTGGTATGATTTGCATACGTTAACCGGAAGGAGTGAAGGTATATGTCCTTTGATACCGCAAAAATGTAACACACAGAAGGGAGCGTCTATCGTACCAATCATCTTGACTTTCATGACTTTCTAAATCGATTAAGCGATGTCCGTTTGTTTGGCTGTCATAAATATTTTGAAATTTCTTAAAATTAGGCATAACCTAATATTTTGATAATCGTAAATGGGCTATATCGGTTCATCTCTTCGTCACTTGAGCGATTTTCGAAATTACTAGCAGAGTGCAGTAACCAACAGTTTCGTTACGCCCTCTTTGATACCTCGCATACGTACATAGTGAACGACTTTCCGAAATTCAACATTTTTCCTACTACATGGACTACAGCAACCAAAATTTATATTCATTGATTTTCCTTATAATTGATAAGAAAATGTAGGGAAAATCGAGCATGCAATCGGTAATGAAATTTCTGTACTGATTAGGCATAATATTGTATTATTAAGTGCTAAAACGATTTGCGGGAGGAATTTTTGTTTAGACATAATATTGAGTATGGTTATGTCGAATTGTCAAGCGGAAAGAAAATGATTTGCGGAAAGAAATTTTTGTCTGTAAAGGCTCCGGTTTTATAACAAAGTTATTTTAATCAATTTTCCAACCTTTCATGTATTGGCCCCATCCGTATTCTCATGTCGGGCATATTCATAAAATAATGTTCTGATTTTCGATATCTACTAAACTCTTCACTTTAGTTCAAATCCGCTAACCATGCCCTGTACCTCAAAAAAATACTGGAATTATTGAACTTAGAATATGCTTCCTATGTCTGCACTTGTTAGAAATGCTTTTAAAATTGTGATTTGAAATGCACTCCACATACTAGTCATCTAATTAATTGAACTATTATATAGTTTCGTCACAATTAGAATCTTTTGTACTAGTTCGCCAACTTGTTTACGAACTATGTACTACTTTCATGAACTAGTTTTGAGAAACAAATTAAGGAGTTAATATGATTTGTTGGTAATTTTCAAAACGCCACGTATTTAAAAACATTGCGAATAAAGTTTCGAAAACGTATTCTGGGCGAAATGTATTTATATGTATGTATTGGAATTTTAGCTCACTTCTAAATGAATTAAACCTGATTATTACAGAATCGGTTTCTTATTAACATGTAGTGTGCAGTTGTTGTAGTTAGAGCATATCAAATAAAATAAATAAAACGTTAGACCAAATTATAAGCACTCACTGTACATAATTTATTGTCTTTCTTTTAATTTTCGATAGGTGCTTTTCGCCTTATGAAGCCTCAAATTGTAGAACAAATCATCAGAGAAAATTTATAAAATTACTTCACTTTTAAACCGTTCATTACAAAAGTATAGAGGATCTGGTACTTATAAAATCAGAATAAAGATTTACATGGAAGATTTACACAGTAGTAATGGAACTGTAATTGCAGGATTTAAGTAAACGGATATTAATTTGTTTGTTGTTTTTTAGAGAACCACTTCGCAACTAGAATGGTCTTCTTAAGTCTAAGTATCTTCTTAGGTGGCGACTGGAATAGACATCCTTATCTATTATACGCCGCCCGTAGAAAATAATTCCAAGTGATTCGATCTTCTGCGCTTCTCCAATTCGGCACACCAAGTTTCGACCAATGAAGTTTTGGTCGTCCTCTTCTGCGCCGTCCATCGAGTTGGTTGTCGAAAACTTTCCGTGCCGGAGCATTTGAGTCCATCCGCACAACATGACCCAGCCAACGCTATCGCTGTATATTAATGCATTTGACCACGTCGATGTCGACATATAGCTCATACAGCTCATTGTTCATGCGATGCTAATACTCTTCGTTAAGTATTTTCGAAGTATTTTCCTCTCGAAAACTGCCAGTACTGATTCATCCGCTTGCGTCATAACCCAGGATTCTGCGCCTTATAACAAGATAGGTAGAACCAACGTCTGGTACAGTCGGATGTTTGTTTGTCGAGAGAGGGCTTTATCATTGAATCGCTTGCTTAGCTCATAGTAACATTTGTTAGCAAGTAATACTCTCCTCTTTATCTCCATGCTGACATCATTCGCTATGTTTACAGCGGAACCGAGGTAGATGAATTCTCAAAATTATAGTTGTCATCGTCCACACAGCGTCCCAAACGCGTAGACTCTTTGTTCGTTGAAACTAATAATTTTGTTTTCACCCATTTTCGCTGCTTCCTTCTCGATGCTTGAGAAGGTTGTAGTAACATCTTGCAGTTTTCTGCCAATAATGTCTATGTCATCTCTTATTAAAGATGTTACCAGTTGTGTTAACTACAGCTCTCCTCATAATCATCTCCAACAGTATGTTGAAGAGAGTCCAATTATAGTAGCTTAAAAGTAGTAGGCATAGTCTTGCAACGTTAGTTGGGGAGTTTACTAAGTCATTTTTTATTATTCCATAAATGCTGTAAAATGATGTTTTACTATAAGTTTTCAAAACTTCTTTGAGTTGAAATAAGAGTAAACAGAAATTTCTATAGAAGCTTTTAAAAGATTTCTCTGTCGCAAGTTAAGCAAATTTTCTTTTGACCCTCCCAAACGTTATTTAAGGTAGAAAATACTTATGAATTGTGATACTCAGAACAATACCGGCAACAGGAAGGGTTCATGCATTGTTAGTTAGGTCATTCATTCATTTTCAATGAATTCATGTATTATTACTTAGGCCACAACTAGCGACTATTTTATTGAATTATTTATGGTTATCGATTGAGAATACATACTTCTCGTCCTACTTTTTGGATGATGCTAAATCCTTGCGGTAAGTAGTAGCCCGTTAATTGAGTAAAAAAAAACAAGCAAAAATTGTATCGTTTCCACAGCTCAACGATTTCCGCTTTGTTAACACTTTCATTCAATGTTGGTAATTTGAAATACGTTGCATGTACTATTTTCAGGCAAAACAAACGAGCCCGCTGGAAAGCCCAACCACTCATCTGCTGATGAGCCTTTGGATTTGGCGGATTTAGATTTATCTCGTCTACGATTGAGTAAAACAGACCTTGAAACACTGTCGAATATCGCACCAGGATTACCTAAGTGCTTTCAGGAACAGCTCCTAGCTAAATTACCTCCTACACAAGCTCGAAAACTTTCCCGCACTCTCAGCGTCCAAACAGGTCAATATGCAACATCGAACAGGATATACAAACGAAGTCAAAGTAGCAGCAGAGCTCCTACGAATCTAACTTCGAAGACGGAAAGCTTTAAAGAGGCAGAAAATGTTCGAGAAGAGCCCAAGCAAGAAGTACTGCCTAGTCGCCATAATATATATAAAAGCGAGCAAGAATGCAAGGAGCGAATATCTGGTGCGAGTGAAGAATACACCGAAAAGGAGTGCTGTCAGTTATATGCAAGTGAGATTAATGAAAAGTATAAATATTATTCCCCTTACGCGAATAAAGCATCGAGGGATACGTCTCAATTAAGCGGTTCAATATCTACACCAAAGATAACAAACAGTGAAATTCCAACAATGCTTGGCCGTCCACCAAGCGGCCGACTTTCGCCATCTGCATCGGCCGAGAGCGCGGGAGGTGTTTCGAAGCGGACATCACATCGTCGAATATCGCGCCTACTTAGAACGGATATGACAGAGCATCCTCTCGAAGAAAATCCCGTCGAGGGACCAATATTGCGGGACGATAGCAACGCTGCGGGAGAAAACTTGGAGACTATGTCGAAGTTAAAGTACACTCGGCACACACGAAACAAAAGCTTAGACGCCTTCTCAGAACGTGATGATAACAGTCTCTTACCTCTTGACGCAACGAAAATTAATCGTAGGAGTTTGTCGCGACCACGTGACTTAGAGGATGAGAAAATTGGAAAGCACGAATTGGCTGATAAAATTCTGCAAGAGCTTCAGTTATTGTCTTCCATGCGATCGCAACAGGAACAACGCGAATCCAGTGTTTCAAGGGAGGAGACTACTACCAGAAACGAAGCTGTTGTTTTACCTGTTACTAAAAAAGTTAAAAAAGTCAAAACATCGGAAAAATCGGCCGAATCTTCTACAGACGCCGATGCTAAGCTTACGTCGACCGTTGTCAAGAAAGTGAAAAAAGTAGTAAAAAAGTCGGATTCCACTAAAACTCCCACATCCGACGACATTCCAGGCCACATGGCCGAAGACGAGACAAAAGCCCTCGAAACCGGCTTGTATTCTCCCAAAAAGATTTCAAAGCTGAAGCGTCCCAAGTCGTATCCGATGAAAGATTCCGCTGCCAACGGTCCCAATTCCGAAATATGTAATGCACTTCCGGCAACGTCTTGCAAAACTTCCAACGCTAAAGAAATCACGAACCATGAGATGCATCCCGAAAATCTCAATTCGGGCGCCACGCATTCTAGCTGTTCGGTCACTCGAGAGAGCCGTTTGCTAAGGCCTAAAAGCTATCCGGCCTCAAAGTTGAATGCGTTTAAAGAACTAAAGAAGACTGTACGCCCTACGTTACCTCCTGATGGTTCCCCCGAGGATAAATCTCTTTTCCCCAAATCTGATGTCTCATCTTCTTCCACCCCCATTGCTTCCTTACCCGACAATAAGCCGCATGTTGTGGAAACAAACCCAGCCATTGTACTAAAGAAACCTTTAAAAGTTACCAAAAAATCTAAACTGTCTCAACCCACCGCTGTTAATTCGAACAGCTCTACAAGTAACAATACGTCAAGTGTTGGCGATGATTCGAAGGAATCCAGTCCAGCTACTACGATTGCCCAAACGAAGGAGAAAGTATTAGAGAAGAAACCCGGGAAAGGTTTGCTGTACGCCATAGGACAGAAATTTGAAAAATTGCGCGCTTCAGCGACAAGTAATTCATGCGCAAATATACCAACAGTGAAAAAGCCAACTATAGAGGCGTCCTCCCCGGAAAAAACGTCGGCAAAATATTCGTTTGTTAAGAAAACCAAATCATTGGGAAGTTCTGTTACTAAGAAGACGACTACTGCTGTTAAACAGGAACAAGAAAATGAAGTTATGCAGAAAGAGAAAAAGGTCTCGTCTGAAGGTAAAACGGGCAAGGGTGATAAACGTTCGCGCATCGACATGATGATTCGAAATCTAAGGGAACGGTCGGTTCCTCGCTCTCAACCAGCGGTGTCCACTGAATCGAATTACATTAAACGTGCCGTCAGCGTTGAGGAGATGCCAGGAACCTTTAATAGGAAATCCGTTAACAAAGTGTTGGGCCTTTTCAAGCGCTATGAAAAAGATACCAACAACTTAAACAGTGTGCGGAATGCTCGATCTGCCAGTAATATACAGAGGCAAATGGCTGAGGCCGCGCCAATATATCAGAATACTGATGCGATTTTTAAGCTCAAAGGTAAGTCTGGCGATGGCAATTGTATTGCCGGTGACCGATCAGAGATCTGTGGGCGAATGGTGGACTGTAACTGTCAGATAAAATCGCCTGTTTCGGAAATGTCGACCGCATCCCCATGTCCCGAGTGCATTGCGAATGTGGCTGCCAGTCTTTATCAGGATAACAAAAATGTGTTTGTTAAAAATCAAACGGGCAACAGAGATAAAAGAAAGGGTTTAATGCTTGAGCTGATGAAGCCAGAAAAGGTGAAAAATTACGAAAATGCTAATATAACGCGTAACTCGAAAGTGTCCCCCGAGGCAAATGACAACGAAATTTATTCGAATCTCCCTCAGTTTCCGAGGCCGATTCCAAGTTTGTCAACCAATAGTTCGTCAACTCAAACGGCGGACAATTTGGCAAACAACAATGTACCTCTGACAAATAACAATAACAGTTCTTCTTTGAACTCTTCACAAACGTCTGGCTACCGATTGGCATCGGTCCATGAAAGCAATCACAATAACAATATTACATCGCCCTCATTCGAAAATATTGCTAACTACTCTTCAGACTCGCGAAGCTACCAGGAAGACTGCGCCTCAAATTCCACCTTCCGTTCGCCTACAGAAGAGCCCGAATTGTATTTTGATAATTGGTCCGTCTGTTCCGAAGACAATTATCGCATGCATGGGGCAACGCCATCCCCGACGGTGTCCCGCCTTTCAAGAACTTCTCAAGTTTCTTCTCCGACACGACGTGATGGCGAAAGTTCAGATCCGAACGAAAGTATAGTTGATCGAATTCGTCGGCGTAGCTTCTACTGTAGGTTCAATGAAAAGAAACCGAAGCGCACTAGTAGTATTGTTGGTCCTAATGCTGTGCGTGAATATTACCGAGAACAACGCTCAACTACCAAAACACGTTCTTCTAACAAAATCAACGCAGGAGAACGCGAGCGTTCACCCGATATTACGCAAGAGTTTTTCCGCCCCCTTAAACTAAGTCCGGTGGGAACAGAACTTAAGCCTCCCGTTTACAAATCTACTGTGGGTAGCAGCAGCCATGATTACTCATCAACATCGGGTAGATCCAGGAAAAGCCTTAGTGACATACGCACCCCCCCATCTCCCTTGGGGGTGACAGAACGTCGTTTCGGGCCGTTTACAAATACCGATAATGACCTTTTGGCGCATAGTTCTATTTTACCGACACGATACAAGTCGAGTGCTGGTACCGAGTCTAACAAGCCCTCACATGCAACCTCTTACTACAGCACATACAATCCCAAGCGACGCTTTTCATACAACATGAACGGAAGTACCCCACCTAGCGGCAGTCTTGCCTCCACCAGTGGCCATTTCGAAGGCTATGCCACGATGGGTCGGAGGCCTATTCGAGCGTATGATCATCGTACTCTGTCTCTCTTAGAACCATCCAGTTCTAGTACCTATCGACATGAGCCCAATACGCCAGTTCGCGACTATACAACAAGTCTGTCGAGGTAAGAGCATCCGTCAGACTGTGTCCCTTCTTTGACTTGCCCACTTTTAACACTATTTACAGATCGAATTCTCGTTACCGCACCACATCGGCATCACGCAGCCCTACCAACATTTGATGTACTACACCACAAAATGGTTTCTGTATATTCTGCTACTACGCCCAGGAAAGGAAACGACTCAATCCCAGCTCATCGTCCGCATCATCCAAGGGAAGCACAAGCAGGAGGCAAACTCCATCTTCCTCATGTGGCAGTGGATCTAGACAACAAACTCGTAGATTCTAAGTTATTTTTTTACTATCTAGCCCGAGCTCCCGTATTCCTTGATCATTGGACTCTTTGTTGTCTCTGTTATTATAAAATAATGATTGCGTTCTTGTGTTTATCCAACTACATACTCGTATGTATGTGCCTGCACGGAGGTGTGAACACAAAGTCCATCCCAAGTGTCACATATGAATGTACGCACGTGGGGCATCCTTGCTCACGCACACATTATTTATCGCTTCCACGTTGATGAAGGTGCACTTGATGTAATAGATAATTCTGTAATTTTTGTGCCTTCGTTCGTTTTCTTAGTATGTCACACATATCATTTCAGTCAGTCATTATTTATGTAAAATTAGAATCAAACATGTTGACATTAACGTATAAACTACTACAACTACTACAATGTATTAATAAATAGCGTAAAAAAAATGATGAAATTATAAAATAGTAATCACAATATCAGATGCAACAGCCTCCAAAATTAACCGCGCTGTAGTTTGACTTTGGCTACGATTCAAATATCAAAAGGATGTCCCCGCACAATAGGTGAGATATGGACACATTTGCAGGTCGATAAGGTAAGGTCTTTGTTAAATAATTTCTCTTAAATGGACATATGTATAGAAACAAAATAGATTTTATAGATATTTTCGTGAACTCTCAACAATTCTCCCAAAACGGTCTCAAAGGAGTTGAGAAATATTTTCTTTATTTTTCAACATTATCTCCTTTAAGCGCGATACACTTTTTCAGCGATATTCAATAGCTTCTATACCCTGTTTATAGTAAGAACGGTCAAACTCTTTAAAATAGCCATCAAATGCAAACACCACCTCTTCATTGTTGGCAAATCTTGTACCACCGAGTCATTTTTTTCACGTTTGTAAATAGAAAATAGTCCGAGGGAGCTAAATCTGGCGAATAAGGTGAGCGATGAAGCAATTCGAACTTTAATTCATTAATTTTGGACATCGCAATAGCGGATGTGTGGATTGGAGCACTATCATGATGACACAACACTTTCTTCTTCGCCAAATGCAACCTTTTTCCATAATTGCATCACCTAATTGCTGCAATAAATTAGCAAATATTTGCCATTGATGGTTTTTCCTTTCCAAAGATAATCAATAAGGATAATCCCATGCACATCCCAAAAAACAGACGCGATGAACTTGCCTGCAGTCTTCCTGAAATCAACATCAGCCCTGACTTGCCGCAGATCTCTTAACGAGATGGCTCAGCATTTCAACATTCACCTTATGTGGGTGCCGGGCTGCAGGGACATACCAGGGAACTGTAGAGCAGACGAACTAACAAGACTAGGGACGACCTTACAGACTCCAGCCAAGTTGGAGTCCGTGAGCATGCCTCTGGCCGCTTGCAAGCTCCTGCGAGACAGGGCATTTTTAGTTGCAAATGGTATGTGGAAGTCTGTCTGAGGCTGTAATCAATCCAGATGTGGCCTCGCCTAGATCTGAAGCGTTCACACAAACTCCTGTCGCTAGCAAGGCCTGACGTCTTATTGCTTGTGTACGTTATGACGGGACACTGTCTAATTGGAAGACATGCAGTGAGATTGAACGTTGCGACTAATGACTTCTGCAGGAACTGTGGAGATGAAGAGGAGGAGGAGTCAATAGAACATCTTCTCTGCAATTGCCCCGCCCTGGCAAACAGTCGAGAGTCAACACTGGGCTCTTATTTCTTTAGGGACCTAGTAAATCTGGATGATATAGATATTGTCCGACTTAAGAGCTTCTTGAGGCGCTCAGGATGGTTCAACGGGGGAAACTAGGGTCATCCATATCTCTAGTTTCCGTGGTACCACAATGGACTATACAGTCTAAGTGAGTCTGTCTATTCAGACTGCCACACTAAACTAACCTAATCTAACTTGCCTGCAGATGGAACTGCCTTCGCTCTCTTTGGACACGATTCTCCCATTCGAGTCCACTGTTTTGAATGTTCCCTTGCCTCAGGTGTGAAGTAGAGGACCCATGTCTCATCCATGGTTATAAATCGACAAAAAAATTCGGCTTTATTGCGGTAAAACATCGCAAAACACTCCACTGAAACATCTTTACGACGCTGTTGTTTTAGTGAAAGCAAGCGTGGCACAACATTCTCATCTTCAAATCTTTGGTCAGTATACGATGTGTAGCACTTTTTGAAAAGCTTATCATTTCAGCTGGCTCATGCGCCTTTAACCGACGATCATCGAATACTATTTTGTGGATTTCCTTAACCATGTCTAGCGTGGACACCTCAATTGGTCGACCACTATGGTGTTCGTCTTGGCAGCTCGTACGGCTTTGTTTAAACTCTGGTACTCAATATTTTACAGTTATAAACGAGAGAGCAGACTGCCCCTTAGTAGAATCTAGCTCAACTTTAATATTGGTTGGACTGAGACCTTTCAAATGGAAATATTGGTGTTCAATTTTTTTCATGTTTACAAATTCACTGAGATCGTTTACTTTTGATGTTTCAAATAAAAATATTAAACAACGTGGTGCCTTGAAACTTTAAATATATGTCTCATAAGGTTGCCACTTTTAACTAAAATATTTTTGTCAAACCACTGAGATAAAATTTGATTTTTTTTGCAAAATGGATGTAATTCAGAATAACTACTCGTGCAATTACGAGTGTGCCAACCAATAGATTGTTGTTGTACATGATAGTGCAAAAGCAGTCACCTGATTGACAGATGATTTCACTCTTAAAAATGCTGTTATTTTGCAATATGTGGATTTTTGGAAATTTTTCATGATTTTTCTCTTTTTTTTTTTCAATGTACACTTTTTTGGCTGACAGATCTTTCAAATTACCATAAAGAAAGAAGTCTGCAACAGGGAACTTTCCGTGAAATCTGTAATGGAAATCCCCATAATAAAGTTATCTTGTGTTAAATTCTGTAATTTTGAATGTTGTATAACTTTTTATTGGATTGGAATTATGGCTGCTGCAATTATCATTCATATCCGTCCATGGTCTAATAGTTAGAACTTTAATTAACGGACAAAATATGAATAATGGAATTTGTTCTTTTACTAAACGCCGTATTTTGAAGTAACAGAACTGCCGATTATTTCCGCGAATTATACTTGCTTTCAGCATAAATGATACTTCAGAAATCTATGACGACTGTTGAAAACAAGTTAAAAAATAATCTGGCTCAAGAACCGGTAAATTTTTTGAGAGAGGAATTGTTCAACAAATGTGAAGAAAATAAGTTTTGCGAATGTTCCCCACAAGAGAATGCTCGGGACATTTTTTGAATTTGTGCTATCAAAAAGGAATTCCTATTAATTTGAGAGTTTCAGATGCATAAGACTTGATAAACTGTTCACAATTACTATACCAAGTCCGCTAATGACGATCCGTGGCTGGATCCGAAGTGGCTGTACCGACAGCCTAGCATTATGAGAGTATTATTCTGTCAAAACTTCTTTTCGTCAATCAAACTTTGCAAAAAGCTAGACTGATCTTCAGCTTGAATAAACACAAAAACAAAGTTCTACGTATTTCAAAATACGAACCAAACATAAACAATTCAATGGCAAATTGTAACGAACAGGTTTATTTGTATTATATTCGCTTATAATAACCATATATCTTAATTTTCGAATACTCGAGAAAATACAATTTATGACAGATAATTTAAATCTACTACTGACGCTACTAATGCGAGCATCAAACGCTGGGACATAAGCGCCACAACGGTTTTATTGCCTTTTTGCACATTAAAATTGGGGCAAATTTTCCACTTTATACGTTCTAATTATTTTTATGATAGAAATGCTGGGCCATATTCGTAACAATTTATTGAATGTTTGAAAAATGTTTTTGATATAAAAATTTGGTTTATAAACCTTAAAAAAATATTTATGAATACAGCTTTTAGATTGCAATTAAAATTGTATTTATTTTTTATTTTATTTATTTTTTTATTTCATGAATACAGTTATCCGTGTTCAATGAAAGCTTATTTAAAAGGCACCCATTATTAAGACTGTCTATATCTTTTTGAAGATCTAAGACTTGCTTTTAGATCATCCGCATAAAGCAAAAATTTTGACTTATGAAAACAAGTTGATATGTCATTAATAAGTAGTGTGAATAAGAATGGCCCAACTATACTTCCTTTTGGCACTCCTGAAGTTTGAATATATGAAAAAGATTACCTTAAAAAGATATTAAAGATCACCAGAAAAAATATTTTTTTTTTATTTTTCGAAAAAGTACAAACGGTACGCATGGAATAAGTGATGTTCTGCTGTAGCAACATTGAACATGTTCTACTTGTGGCATAGTTATAAGAAGTATTACCGATATAAATGTAAAACACAGAGTACGAATTCGTCAATGTTAATTTTTGTGGTATTTCCATGACTTGATAACTGCCTAATGCAATTTAGCATTTTAAAACTTAGTTTGCAATACTTAATTTTGAAAACTTGTGACTTTAGACACATTTTAGACATTATCTTTGGAATACTTGTTTCAAACTATTTCAAAATGCACACTTCTTAATTGTCTTTCAAATAGGAAATTTGTAACTAATACACAATTTTCAACCAATGAACTGGTGATCTTCAATCAAAAAACCAAACCATATAAAAAATCAAAAACCATATAAAAGGTAAATAATCGCGGCTTTTAGTTGATGAATTTGCAGTGTATTTTTAAAAGTAAAAAGTAAATGTAAAAAACTATTGACAGAACTTTACTATATCCAGCAACAAGAACATTTGTTTTATTTATTTGAAAAAAAAAAATCCTTGTAATTAGATTTTTAATTTGGCGAGACCAAATTCTTATTTAAGACAAATTTGCTAAGCCACTTTAAGTATAAAATTCGAAAATTATTGAAGTGGTTCCTTCAAAATTGTACATCTTATTAAAAAAACTTATTTGAGATTCTGTAGAAAAAGACCTTAACTTTTTTAAATATTTTTAATTGGAGTAAAAAAAACAAAATTATTATTATAATTTTTTATATTTTATTAACAAACTGTTTATATGTTTCACTTAATATAAGAAAACTGTAAAAAATATCTATAACATTCGGTTTTTGCTATTTTGCTATCTTTCCTTTTAAAACTACTTGTTTAAGAAACCGAAGAAATTTTCTAATTCCTCTAGAATTTACATAAATTGGTGTTACTTGCAACTTTATGATTGTTTGTTTTTTCCCCTTTGTATTCTTAGTGCAGAAATTATTTATTTTATTTATTATTTTTTAAATTTTTTTATTTTTATTTTTTTATTATTTTTTATTATTCTTTTTATTTGTTTTTATAATTTTTTTTTATTCTTGTTTTTTAATTTCAACTTCTGCACATGTCCAACCCAAATTTTATGAGTATTTTTCCGTAAAGCTGGATACTGTGCATTTTCAATTCTCAATTTTTCTTGTGTTGATTTTTACCATTGAAATCGGAATAGCTGATGTTTGTACATCATATAATAATATGTTCGATAATATATTTGTAGAAATATTAAGTTATTTCTCTCTTTATTATTATAACATTTCCAAGTTTACAAATGTATCCCCGAACATATTGCTATGTAAAAATTTACGTTATTCCGACTTCAGTGTTGGAAATCAACAAAAAAGAGGCTGGCGTTGCCACTTAAGAAAATTTTCCTCGTGAAAAAACATTACTGTCTGGTGGCAAAATTTGAAGCTAAAGTTCTTTCAGTCCGCTCATATATGGCCCGTGGCGTCATGAGTGATATATTGGATCATTGCAAGGCGCATAATATATCAATCATAATATATCATATGGAAAATGTCAACTCTGTAATTCTCCGATGAAAGTACATTCTGTAATTTGTCTTGGCATTTCTACCTGCGTATAATTAGTATAGACCATTGTGACACGGAAACTAGAGATATTAATGTCCCTAGTTTCCCCGTTGAACCATCCTGAGCGCCTCAAGAAGCTCTTAATGCGGACAATATCTGTATCGCCCAGATCTTCTAGATCCCAAAAGAAATAAGAGCTCAGTGTTGATTCCCGCCTGTTCGCCAGGGCAGGGCGTATCCTTAAATTATGGTCCTTATAACGTTTGTGGGGGTCGTCAGCATTTAGAAAGTACCCTTTCTTCTTTTTCTTTCGTGATTCCATAATAAATTGTATTTAAGATAAGCGACTTATTAAGTCGCCGCATCTAATCGTCGTGTTAAAATCGCCAACAACCACTAGGCTGGTATAAGATCTTGCTTTCAACAACAGGTGTTATTTACTAGCCTAAAACGCGTTCGATTTTTGTATCCAATTAGGTTACTCAAACTATTCGCCTTTAGCTACCACCAAAGGCATGGCCGATAGCATAACTAGGGACTACTTGCCGGAGGGTCCGAAGTCGTCAGCTGTCAGGAAAATTTGGCAAAAGGTTTTGGTGAATAATAGTCAGAGAGTCTGTATTAGAGTTTATTTAATTGCAGACCTTATATTACTTTTCCGAGGAAATAATAAAACTTTGACTCTGATAATATTAATTTTTGTATAGATGGGTTCAGTTTTTGAGCGGATAACTTACTCTCCCCTGGACTCTTCTACTGAAGTGTTATTTATTTAGTTTAATGTTTGCCATTTACGAATGCAAGGAATTGGCAAGATTATAAAGAAATTTGAAGAGACAATAGACGTCACAGATGTGGTCAGGCATGCGCATCACGTACGCGCTGCCGAAGATATCGCTTCTGCTAGTGAAAGTGTGGCGACTTTTTTTGGCCTGTAATTAAAGATTATGAACTGGGCGATATGTGGTTTCAACAAAGCAGTGACACGAAACACACAACACCACCGAAATTGGCTTTGGTTGTGTTTTTTGGTTTACGCTAACGGTCATAATTTTGACCGCTAAGCTAAACGGGGATGAGTTGTATAAAAAAGTAGTAGAAAAGTATGGAGAATAACAATGCAACCAAGTTCCCCTACGCGAAAGTAAACAAAGAAGTTAGAGAAGAAGGGGAACGTCAAATAACGTAAATACAAGTTGTTAATTTTTTTGCGAACATCTGTTGGTGAATTTTGGTTTTGTATGGACTTATTTGTTTTGGATTTGTTTGAATGACAAAATGATTACGAATAAGAACAGAACAAAACGAATAAACATTTCATAAATAGTAATGATGCCAAGTTAATTTTGCTAAGCGCCGATACGTTTTTTGGTATCTTATACCGGTATTCTATATAGGATACCAAACAAAAACGCGTGAGAATTTTCCGGAAAGTGTAATTTTACGTTTTGGCGACGTCAATAGACCATTTGACGCTGTTAGACTTTTTTATGGGGCTACGTCAAAAACCATGTTTACGCGTATCTCGTACATAATGGCAAGAACGAAGCATTATAATGAAATATAAGTTTCATCGAAATCGAAGCGTGTATCTTGTTTGTCTTTACTTTTGAAATCGAAAAATTGATAACCCGGTACATTTACATATATGTATATAGATTTAAAGATGGAATGGTAATAAAGGAATATGAACTCAACAGTTCTGCAAATATATTATCGAACATATTATGCCGTAAAAACATCTGCTGTTCCGATTTCAATGTTAGAAACCAATACAAGAAAAGCTGGCAATGCCGCATTATTTTTCCACTAGCAAACAATGGCTGCGTTTTTTTTGGTATCCTATGTGGGATATCGGTATAGGATACCAAAAAAAAAAAAACGTATCGGCGCCTAGCAAAGTTAACTTGACAGCATTGCTATTATGAAATGTTTATATATTTTGTTTTGTTGTTATTCGTAATATTTTTATAAAATAGAATTAATTTATTGTTTGCGCAATTAATAAATTAAAATTAAATTGGAACTCATTGTGTTTGTGCTGATGGATAACTATAAAAAATGTAAGTATTGTTATTATTCTGGAAATCTGGATTTTAATGGTTTTCTTAATAGCTAGAAGCGGGCCCATTAAGTGGGGGATTTACAGGCAACTGTTGAGATCATAGTGGTCATGACCTCCTCATCATCGAGCTCGTCTGAGAGTGAAGATGACACTGCTGCAGCTGGTGTTTTGAACATCGTGAAATTTCTTTACGGGTCAAAGAAGGAAGAATTCAAATCCCACATGAGATTGGAGAAGGAGACTGTGGGTGAAACACCACGGCAACAACGCCAATAATGCACAAAACCAAAATTCACCAACTGTTTGCAAACAAATTTAATAACTTGTATTTACGTTATTTGACTTTCTCATTCTTCTTTAACTTCTTTGTTTGCTTTTGCGTAGGAGAACTTGGTCGCATTGATATTTGTCATATTTTTCTACTACTTTTTTATACAACTTATCCCTGTTTAGCGAAACGGCTATAAGAACCCAGAAAAACGCAATCAATGTCTCATATAATTTTTCCTTGTGAAAATAACATAATGCCTAGCTTTACCCATACAAAATTCTTCTAAATTGTTAGATGAAGTCCAGTCGATAAATGAATAACCCCGCTGGAGATAAACTCAAAAAATATATACTTTTGCCATGGTATTGGTCTGCCACAATGTCGATATACATATTGCATGAAAAAGTCAACTCGACAGTGTAAAACCGAAAAAGTTGACATTTCCACCGGAAATGTGTATCGACATCGATAATACTGTGCTTGCGCAGATAGACGTTAGATTTCAAAAGAATAATTATTGATGGTGTTGGTATGATTATATTCATACAGTTAGAAACTTGAAAATATACGTACTCGTATGTTAAAAAAATGGAAGACATTTGTCAAATTAAGAGTAGTAATCTTATCCCATTGAATGCAAAATTGTTCCAAATTATACTGAGAAATAAAAATTAAAATAATTATACTAAGGAAAATCGTACAAATTAAATTTTCGAATGTTGTGCTCCAGAATCCAGAATATGGTTTTAAATTATTCATTATTAAGATAATTGTATTAAAAGTTGCAGAAAAATAATTTTTGGACTTTTTAAAATTGCAATCTTGCCTCAATTCCCAATACTTTCTTGTTGTTGTAACTGAATTTTCGGAATCGGAATTTTGATAACTTCATATAAACCGAAAGTTTGCCAAAATACCAAAATACGATAAAGCTCAAAACACTCCCTCAAAAGCAAGTGGGTACGATTGCAACTGGTCGAACTAACCCATCATGCCATTGAAAATACAAAATATCTGTGCAAAATTTTATATGAATCTGACATCACAAAAGTTAGAAAATTGTAGAGCCAACCTTATACTGCAGCTTAGAAATGTCGGTTTGAACTAAGCAACGTGTAAATTTTAATATAGCAGAAGAATTACACACACGGAATGGAATTCGAATTGGCTACTGTTTTCTGTCTATATTGAGAATTCAAACAATTTAAAACACTTTTATACAATTTTATATGAATTTGACATAGAAAATTGTAGAATCAACTTATTATCGTATCTCAGAAATGTGTCAGCAACGTGTCGACTTTACTAAAGCAGAAGAATTACACGTACTGAATGGAATTCGAATTGGCTACTGTTTTCTGTCTTTATTGAAAATTCAACTAAATTCAAACATTTTTGAAAATCTAAATGACCTTAATGATCTAAATGAACTACAATTGAAGCTCTACAAAATACAAAAAGTGTCAGATTTAACAGCTGCAAGATAGGAAGTTCGCTTAGTGATAGCGAAGGCATTAAAATACTTGCGCTTTGGTGACGAAAATTTGATCTTTTTTGATGGCAAAATGTTTACGGTCCAGCAATACGTAAATAAACAAAACAATCGCGTATGGTTAAAGTGTAAATTAAAGTATGGTACTACCCTGACTTTTCGCTATGAAA
>JAHXMU010000665.1:98757-121939 GCA_019455685.1 Philornis downsi
ACCGTCACATCGAATTGTACGTCTGCTGCTGCATCGTCCTCATCCTCGAATATTCAATCGCCTTCACCATCTCCTGCAACGCTATCGCCTATTCCAGCAACTCTACCCGCGACGACATCGACGATGTATCGGCGACACAATAATCTCTCCTACTGTGGAGGTACGTATAGCACCCCGCATAAATGTCTCAGATGACCGAAAAAGTACTGGACTGGCTGGTTAGTGAACCCAGAATGCCCAGAAGATATAAAACAACAAAATTCCTACAGATCAAACGTAACGTAATCGAACAGACTTGATTGTCAGTCGCTTAACATCTGTAGTCGGGCAATATATTCTCATAGTGTGCATTCGATATTTTTTGCAGTTTCCAGTGTGCAATTAAGTGCGCCAAATGTTATCGCTTATAATTCTCTATAGAGATTCGTAATAGGCTTGGAAACTTACTAGATAAGTGTGCATTCTTTTGTCTCATGTCCGTTCGCGGCACGATGGTTAGTACGCGCACTCATCGCGCATATATAAATTCAAACTCCGGGTATAACCATATAAATAGATTTCTTTGGTCGACGGTCATCTCGTTGATGAAAGCTGGGGAACTGAGGATCTTATATAAGCACTGTTCATGTGACAAACTTTCCCCAAATCTACTGTAGTGGAATTTTTGTTTTTTTTTTTACAAGGATTTACGATATTCTCTATATTTATTTATATTTTTGGAGAAATATTCCCAGTGCCAAGGGATGAATATATCAAAATGCATGAGTGATAAACACAAATAATGAAATGTCCATTACCACAGATGGACTTTTGGACAAACGTCTTAATTCATATAGCCTTCCCTACTATAATAACAAGGTTTTGATTATGCAACACGGCTTTAATCCAAAAATCCATCATTTAAAGCTTTTAGGCTTTTACGCCTCATTGTGGATGCCCAAGGAATATTGCCATGAACTCAATATAATTGGAGAAGACAGTATTTTTTTCGATAAAATATTAGTGTTATTAGCGAGCCATTTCCGATTTTGTTGCCAGCACAAATCAATCGTAATACTTTGAACTCCGTTTTGCGGTCAGCTGATTGCTTGAGTAAATTTGTGAAAAAATAATTGCAAATATTTTAAAGAACGACTTTTAAAACGCAGAAAAATATTATTACTAATAAAAAATTATCAATATCGCACGTAAGATATACATTTTCCCAAAGTCCAAAAAATCTACAAATACTAGACTTTTCTAAAAAAAGAAACCGTTTTCGAAATATCGCTTTTTCGCAAAATCCATGTTTCAGTTATTCAACTACTAGAGTCTATAAATATTAGACTTTTTCAAAAAGAAAAAGAAACAGTTTTCGAAATATCGCTTTTTGGCAAAATCCATGTTTCAGTTATTCGACTACTAGATTCTCCAAATACTAAACTTTTCTAAAAAAAAGAAACCGTTTTTGAAATATCGCTTTTTCGCAAAATTCATGTTTCAGTTATTCAACTACTAGATTCTACAAATACTAGACTTTTCCAAAAAGAAGAAAAAACAGTTTTCGAAATATCGTTTATTCGCAAAATCTATATTTCAGTTATTCGACTACAAGATTCTACAAATATTAGACTTTTCCAAAAAGAAAGAAACCGTTTTCGAGATACCGCTTTTTCGCTAAATCCATGTTTCAGTTATTCAACTACTAGATTCTACAAATATTAGACTTTTCCAAAAAGAAAAAAAAAAGAAACCGTTTTCGAAATACTGCTTTTTCGCAAAATCCATGTTTCAGTTATTCAACTACTACAAAAACTGATTAACCCGATATTTTTCGGAGTTTTTTTCTGTGCGGAGTTTATTAAGAATATACATTGCTGTCTGTGTATCTGATTTGTAAAATCAAACAATTGTTTAACGTTTGGTTATTAATTTTCAAGAAAACCCACAGAAAAATTACGAAAGTACAGTAAATTTTAATTTGAGTTGTTAATCAATTATTGTGATTTAAGTTTTAAAAATTATTTCGTATAAATATCAATCATGAGTACGCTGTAAGTGAATCATGTTAGATATTCAATTTTAAGTCCATTCGTCACCGAGCAAAATTTGTCGATAAAACAAATCTTTCTTAAGATTTCGTAAATTCGACACTGTGGCGAGTTTAAGTCTTACCACACACTGAAAAATTGTCGGCCGCTGGATGTAACAGAAAAATAGTTTTGATAATGTATAGAGGCAAAGCAGTACAGAGTGTCGATACTAACCAAATTTTGTCGAAATGTAGTCTACTTCTACTGCATAACTTATAAAACATGTGCAAATGTTCGATGATTTCGCCAATCAGCTCCGGTTCATAAAACATTGAGATGATAACACAAATTTCAATAACACTATCGAATGATAATTAAGTAACATGTTTAGAATCGGTTGAGAATATGCTTTCAATCAACCTAAAATATGGTTGCTTCTATATTTCTTCACTCAAAAAACCGTACTGATTTTGACTGACTTTAATATACCGAGTTTACATTTTTCGGTATCAAAAGTAAAGTTAAATAAAACGCACATGAAACTATGATTTCGATGAAACTTTTATTTTATTATAATGCTTGGATCTTGCCATTATATAGGAAATACTATGTCATTTAAATGACCGCCACTGAATTGGTGGGAACAGTGAATCCTTTTGAGATATTTTTCGACCACTTTTTGCACATTTTGGGCAGTATCTTGGCAATAACTTGACTAATGTTTTTTTTTTTAAATGCTCCAACGTTTGGGCATTTTCCGCGTAAACACTGTCTTTGACGTATCCCAAAAAAAATCAAACGGCGTCAAATCTCATGATCTTGGTGGCCAACTGACGTCGCCAAATCATGAAATCAAGATTTCTGGAAACTTCTCATGCAATAAAGCCAAAATCAATCGTATTGTGTAGCTCGTGGCACCGTCTTGTTGTAGCCGCATGTCGTCCAGTTCATAACATTTAATTGCATGCAAAAAAAAAAAAATTTGGTTATCAAACGGTCATAGCGTTTTGAAATAACAGTAATGGTTCTTCCAGCGTCATTTTCGAAAAAATACTGCCCAATGACACCTCTACACCATAATGCGCACCAAACAGTCACTTTTTCCGGATACAATGGCTTTGCCACAATCACTTCTGGGTTCTCCGAGACCAATATGTGACAATTTTGCTTGTTGGTGTAACCATCGAATGACAAATTAACTTCATCGCTGAAGAAAACTTTCTTCGAAAAATCAGTAATGAAAGCCTGTTGTTGTAGCATCCAATCATCGTGTCTATGGTGTTGTGAATGGTCAGTCGGCTTTAAATGTTGCATGAGTTGGACTCTAGCAGATGCAAATCCAAATACAAATGCAAAGATAGGTCCAATTGCTGAAAATGCCGTGGAATTGACAAATTCGGATTATCCGCCGCACTTTCACTAAGAGAAGCGACATTTTCCGCAGTGCGTACATTGCGATGATGCACATGCCTGTCACTTCCAGTCTATCCAAAATTTCTTTATAGTCTTGCCAACCCTTTGGACACTAGGTCGATTATCAACCTGTAATGCACGAAAAGTGCCCACGTTTGAATCCCTACTTTTGTAGTAAGTTTTAAATATTTTTACGCGTTCTTCGGTTATTAAACGATCCATATTCGTAAATGGCAAACCTTTCAATAAATAAATAACACTTCAGATGACAGGTATTTAACAGCTGACAGCCTTGCCAGACCGGCGGTTGTGAAACCACTAAATGGTTTCCATCGAAATCTTTAAGATTTTGTTTTTTCGAGATAACGGAATTTTAAACTTGGTTAGAGAATGCTTTCTAAAGAAATTTAAATTTGTTTTTACTGATACTGCAGTTTTATGGATTCACCTTCGTTTAAATACCGCAAAGAATGTGGGGATACAAAGCAAACATTACAAATTGTCTGGTCATCCCACATTGAAATTTTCATTTCATTTCATTTATTCATACGTCGTGATGCAGGAAAGCAAAAAAGGTCAATCATATAACATCACAAATAAAATACAAAATTCTTTAGTACAATATTAAATATTAAAAAATAATAATAATAAAATAAAGTTAAAAACGATATAAATTCATATGTTGATAGCAAAGTTTACATTATGGTTCCCCAACCAAATACAGTTATAAAGCACAAATGGACAACATTTTTTTTCATAAATTCGACACAATGGTAAACCTGAATCAATATTTAGATTGAAAATATTAACACAAGGTTTAATTATTTGAACTAATGAAAAATATCTAAGTTTCAAAACGCCCTTTATGTATGTATCAAAGTCCTGTTGAACCCACTTATCATGCACTTCAATATTATTCGATTCAGGAAAAAAGAACTGTAGTATATTGAAATATACATGCGGCGATTTCTACGATTAACGAAGCCATCAAGGTGAAAATTGTCATTATTTTATTCCTGGGCCTAAAAAGAAATAAAGGGCGTCCCAAAAAGAACGCAAGAATTAAATTTTAAATAAAACACAGATATTTAAAGAATGAGGTTATGTATGGAACAACACATCGGGCAGATTTCCGCCGCGGCTTTGCTGGTACACACGCGATCTTTTAATGAAATTTTCGATGACCGTTTTGCATAAATGCTGCGGTATTTCATTAATGCAGCGTCCAATTTCCTCCACATGCCCTCCACATTCATTTCTTCAGGCACGAAAAAACTGGCTATCATTTCACGATACCGAACATCATTGACTGTTTGCGCTTGAAATGCCTCATTTTCATAAAAAAAGGTCCAATGATTCCTCCAGCCCAAAATCCACACCACACAGTGACACGTTGAGGATGCATTTGCTTCTCGTGAATCACTCAAGGATTTTTTCACCCCAAATGCGACAATTCTGTCTATTGACGAAGCCATCAAGATGGAAATGGGCCTCGTCATTGAAGATGATTTTATCGGCAAAATCAGCATTTTCATGTTGTCTCTCCAATACCCAATTAACGAACTCCCTTCGCTGTCCATGGTCAGCTGGCTTCAGTTCCTGAGTCAACTGAACAACATGTGAACTATAGCCGCAAAACTTTTACCATTTTGGTAAAACAATTTCAAATGAGAAAGCGTTGTTCATTCGTGTAGCGTTCCATTTTTACTAACATCGTACCTTCTACTAGCAAACAATAACAATTTTTCAAATGTCAAACAATGACACTTTGAATGGCGCCAAATTTAAATCTTGCGTTCTTGTTGGGACACTCTTTATAATTACGTTGAACTGTTAAAATATATTCTAGCGCATTGGATACAGGTTATCATAAGTTCACGCAGTATTATAAATCCATTACATGAAATCTTAAAAAATAGTACAGGGTCGGCCATAAGGGTGTTGGCGGTTTAAATATTCAATTTAAAAAAAAACTACGAAATATAAAAAAATATATATTTGTATTTTTAAAAAGTAGAAGCATAGGAATTTTTAAGACTTAAAAATAATGTTGTCCAAATGGCTTCGCTCGGCTGCTTGACACTCTTGGAACCGAAGTCGCAAATTTTGGGAAAACTCGTTGAAAAGTTGTTCTCGGTATTTTGTTACTTTCCTGACTAATGTTCCTCTTCAACTGCTCCAAATTGGTCGGATTATTCTCGTAGACTACCGATTTGACGTAGCCCCATAGAAAATAATCGCATGGAGAGAGATCGGGGCTATGTGGGGGCCACTCAATATCCCCCCTTTTCGAAATGAGTTTTCCAGGAAAAACATTTTTCAGCAGCTCTGTGGATACCCTAGCCGTATGACATGTGGCCCCATCCTGTTGAAACCACATCCTCGAGGTATTGCCTTGAAGTTCTTGCAAAGCTGGCACCAAAAAGTCTGCTAGCATGGTGCAATAATTGTTCGCTCTAACCGTCATCGCATGCCCTCTTTCGTCCTCAAAAAAGTATGCAGAAACTGCAGAAACTGGGCGACCACGAACCGTAATTGGTACTGTTGAGCCGGTTGTTTCGAACATACTGATCCATTTTCATATCACATTGGCGCTTGGAACTTCACTTAAATCGTGAAAGAAATTGAGAGAAATTGAAGATTTAAACCGCCAACACCCTTATGGCCCACCCTGTATCTCTCGTGTCATTGATTCCGATCCAAAGCAGTTGTTGTTTTGTTTTTCTGCTGATTTAACTCATAAGCCAAGTATTGACTCTTAAAATATTTCAGTAATATTTCTAGAACCAGTTAAGCGAATCGAACAACATGATTTTAACTAGATGTTCGAAAATAATAATTTTAAATAAGGCAGAAAGCTGAAATTTCGGCCGCTCCGAAGGTTATATATCGCCGCACAGTGGAATATTTCATATAAACAGCGGCATTAATTAGAAGAAATTAAGTTAAATCTTTGAAACTTCGTATACGTAATTTACGTATGCGATTAAATTAAAACATATCCAAAAAACATCCTTCCATACAGTATCCATACATCCATCCCCAAAAAAGTGAATGACAATGACTTAAATCGCTTATTTTTAAGTGCATTGTTAATTTTCTTAAGAAAACTATAATTTTTAATTAAATGCTTCAACCAATAAGTCTATTTGCTGACGTACATCAATTTTTGAATACGATATAATACACATGTAAAATACCTAAAATGCTCTGTGTGCTCTTATGTTTTCGAAAAAAAAAAATATTATTATAATATTACGATTTATGAGGGCGGTTCCAAAACTAGCCAACCTAACAAAAAAGACACAAAAAAAGTCGGGAAAAATTTTGTTTACTTTTCAACATAATTTTCTTTTAGCTCAATACACTTTTTCCACCCATATTCAATAGCTTCTATATCCCGATTATAGTAAGAACTGTCAAATTCCTTAAAATAGACATTAGTCCACGGGAGCTAAATCTGTCGAATCAGGTGTGTGATAAAGCCAATCATTAATCATTAATATTGGCCATCGCAATAGTAGATGTGTGAACTGGAACATTGTCTTGATGAAACAACACTTTCATTTTCGCCAAATGCAGACTTTTTCCATAATTTTATCACCTAAACGCTGCAATAAATTAGCAATAATATTCGCCGTTGATGATTATTCTTTTTTGAAGATAATCAATAAAAATAATCTCATGCACATCTCAAAAAACAGACGCAATGATCTTGCCTGCAGATGGAATTTTTTTCGCCTTCTTTGGTCACGATTCTCCCATTTCCAGTTCCTTTGTCTCAGGTGTAAAGTTGAGAATCCATGTCTCATCCATGGTTATAAATCGACACAGAAATTCGGTTTTATTGTGGTGAAACATCGCCAAACACTCTACTGAAGCATCTTCACGCCGTTTTTTTTTTTTTTTGCTCTATTAAAAGCAGGCATGGCACCCATCTTGCGCACAGCTTTCTCATTTTTAAAACTTCGGTCATTATACGATGTATAGCACTTTTTGAAATGTCCATAATTACAGCTAACTCTTGAACCTTCAGCCGACGACCATCCAATACCATTCTGTGGGTATTCTTAACCGTGTCTCTTGTGGGCACTTCAATTGGTCGACAACTACGGTGTTCGTCTTGGGAGCTCATACGACCTCGTTTGAACTCTGCTATCCAATATGTTACAGTCGTAAACGGAAGAGCAGACTCGCCCAGAGGAAAATCTAGCTCGGCTTTAATATTGAGTGGACTGAGACCTTTCAAATGGAAATGTTGTATTACATAATGGTGACCAAGTTTACAAATTCACTGAGATCGTTTATTTTCTGTGGCTGAAATACAAATACTAAACAACGTGGCGCCTTGAATATTTTTTTTTCCAAACTACTGGCACCATCTATACGTCAGGTCGGCTAGTATGCACGTACGTAAAACTATTTCCAGGCTGTCTGCGGTAGCAAATTATGCTAGCACAAAATCAATTTCTGGTTATTTTCCAGAGTTCTGCACAAATCCATTTTCCGCAATTTTTGAAAAACGATGTACTCAAAAATTGTATTTTTGAAAAACCCGTCTTACGGTTTCGAACAAAAAAAAACCTTATTTTCTGTTTAGATTTTGCCTCTAAATCAGGTCGTAAAGTATTGTTTCGAAATGTATTGCATCTGAAGATGATCGCAAGTGAAACTTGAAACTAATCTAAAAAGGTCGCGATAACGGAAGGTTGATAGTCAGTTATCGAATAAGGAATATTTTTATTAATCATCATATCACGTAAGAATCACGTAGTTGGTAACGTACTTTTGTTCAGTTGTTTCGAATAAGTGTTAGCAAATTATTAAAAAATAATTTGTTTATTTTCGTAATAATGCACAGAAGAATGTACACTAAATTAGTTGGCATGTCAAGTAGCAGCAGAAGTTGAAAACTAGAATTTTTTCCTTGATGAAAGGGACATTTCAAAAACCAATAATTGTTTACAATTTTTTTTAAACCATAATTTTTTGCTCAATTTTCAAAAAAGAAAACCAGAAATGCAATTGAAAAACAATTTTAAAGAAAATATCGTTACAATCGTGTCTTACTGGAGATATTCGGTTTTCTATGAGACAATGTTCGCTATTTTTGTTATTTTGAATGATAACTTCCTGAAACTTGAGTTTTAACCTAATTAAGTTTAAGTTTTTCAAAAAATCGCTATTATGGAAATCTATTGTAATTTTCAAAATATGTGAAATTTTGAAATCGCACTTAAGTGACAATATGTGTATTAAGGACATAAACAATAATAATAACAAAAAATATGTTATTGACAATATCAATAATTAGAGATATTACGTAATTTATCAAAAATCGCTGTTTTGAAAAATTTTTATAACTTGTGAACAACATCGAATTTTAGAATGGCATAAGAATAAGTATAATTATAACAACGAAAAAATTCGACTTTGTCCTAACTCCACTTAAGTCGTTTTGCCTCAAGACCACAGATATGCTTTTAAGAAATTGTATGTTGCAATATGCCAAGACATTCTATTCCAAGGGCTTGGTTTATTCCGACAGATTTTCCCTCTAGCAGATTTTGAACTTTTTATAAGAAATACAGGGTGCCCGTCGGAAAAGTATACTTCTTTGTTTGTTTATAATTTTTGATTAAATGAAAGAGAATGGATCTTATATTGATAAATGTTTTATTTAATGTCGGCAATCATGTATGGAATACAATATCAGATAAATGTCCGCCTCTGTTAGCCCCACAAATGCGAGCCCTTTTGAGTACATTTTTCATTACATTCTCACACATTTCACGCGGTATTTCATTAATTTCATCACGAATATTTTGTTTGAGTTGCTCAAGCGTTTCTGGTTCGTTTGTATAAACCTCGCTTTTCAGATATCCCCACAAAAAGAAGTCCGGAGCAGTCAAATCAGGCGACCGTGGAGGCCAATCAACATCACCATTTCTTCAAACAACTTGTTGTTGAAGGAGGTCTCGCAGTAATTCCATTGTAATCCTGGCTGTATGCGATGTGGCACCATCTTGTTGATACCACATGTCAATCAAGCCCAAAGCATGCAGTTGTGGCGTTAAAAACTTTTCAATCATATCACGATATCGCTTCCTATTGATAGTTTCCGTTACGCCGTTTTTGGTTTCAAAGAAGTTGGACTTCCTGATTCCTCCTGATCAAACACCAGACTGTCACTTTTAATGGATGCAAAGGTGACTAATGAATAATATGGATGGTTTTCCATTGCCCAGAACCGACTATTCTGTTTATTCACATATCCATTCAAATGAAAATGTGTCTCGCCACTCATTAGGATTTTTTCATAAAAATCGGGGTTGTCATTGGCGAGCTGTAACATCCTATTGGCATATGTACGGCGTCGTAAATAGTCTTGTGAAAGAAGCTCTTGTGTTCACTGAATCTTAAATGGAAACAAATGCAAATCCTTGTGCAAAATTGTGGCCAAAGTTGTTCTTTGAAGACCAAGCTCCTGAGCACGGCGTCGAATTAAGGTTGAAGGATTGTGTTTAAACACTTTCTTGAGCAGCAGTAATGTTTTCAGCCGATATTGTAGTACGTTGTGGTCCATACTTGGCCCTATCAGCTACAGACCCTCTTTCTTCGAAATCATTCACTACACGATAAATAGTGCGTCTTGTTGGCACGTTGTTTCCCCCCAAAATTTCATGTAACCTTCTCATCGTCACAGTAATCGATGATTGATTTTGATAAAACGTTTTAACGATTAAAAGACGTTGGTTTATCGAATATTTTTCCATAATAAATTTGCCACGTCTCTACTTCACGACTGTTAAATATGAACTGTCAAGACTAATGTTTACCAAAATGGCGGCAAAACAAAGTAGTATACATTCCCGACGGACACTCCGTACTATAATTTACATAACATAACAATCATAAATATATCAAAGAAAGCAATCATTTCTTGCAATTATACAGTTTTTAAGTCCGTTATGATGAAATATTTGGGTTTGATGATGGCCCTACATCATGTTACACAAATACTCCTTTGGCCTTTCAGAAAAAAACTTTTGATTTTGATGATGCCTATATCATGTTAACAAAAAAAAAAAACTTGTGAGTGTTTAAATATCTTCATTTTATAATCCTTGTTTGTGGATTCGCTTGCCTCTTTTCATAATTTTCCAATAATTATCGCTACTCTACTATTTGTTGGTCATGGAGTAAAATTTTGTAAATCATTTGTTTATACGAATCGATACCAGTTATATCAAATCGTCACGTCACATTTCTGCAAAAACTCACGTGGTATTTCTATCGTTTGTACTTCTGAAATCCTGTTGCGATTGATTCACCAGTAGCCCAATTTTCTTGTGAATTTTCCTTTTGACGTCAGTTTTTAAGAAATATTTCATTAACCATATTCCGACATTTAAAGCCACTCGTAATTAAATCCATACGCTTTTGATACATTTAAATTCTGAACGTCCTTCTGTGTCCTTTTACAAATTGCACATGTTCGTATAGATTTTGCACTTGTGAGTTCATTCAAGACATTTTCGTCGATTATTGTTTTTTTAAAAAAAAAAAAAAAAAAAAAAAACTTGTGGTAGGTGTGGAACAATTGATTTTCTTGAGCAATTCCCTGTTGGATGCTGGAATTTATTCAATGCTATCAGGGTTTGTTATTAGTCTAGGAATTTATTCTGTTTATTGAGGCATTACTGATCTACAACAGTTTGTTGATGAAGTACTCTAAAGTTCAGTTAAATAAGATCTTAATTTTAAAGGAACAATTGAAGCCATACTCGTAAATATATTTGCATCGATGAAAATCTCATCGTTGGATGTGGCAATTTCTTATTTGTTGCATCGCACACAGAGTAGTGTAATTCTTCATATCATCATACGTATTTAGCTGGTACCACAGCAGTCTCATAAATGAGTGATACTGTTTTGATTTTGGCAGAAACTTTACTAAACAGCTTGGCACAATGTCTACGTTCTTTGATTTTTAATAGCTATCCGTTCAGCCAGCTGTGTCAATATAATCAATTTCGTAAGTTTTTGAATTATATTCTATTAGCAATAATAAATAATTGCTAATACAAAAACAATCTTGAATTGGATTAAGAACTAAAATGGAGTTATGTAATTTTATAACTACAAATCGAGAAAAAAGGCTTCGTTGCTGTAGACTCTTCTCTAAGATAGTCTGCTCCTTCGTTTCCGAATGCAAAATATTGGGTAGCAGAGTCTAAGCGAGGTCTCACGAACTGTCAAGACGAACACTGTAATGATCGACCAATTGAGCTGTTCACGACAGACACGGTTAAGAAAATCTACAAAATGATATTGGATCGTCGGTTGAAGGCGCGTGAAGGCTAGCTGAAATGATAGGCATTTCAAAAAGTGCTATACATCGTGTATTGACTAAAGATTTGAAGATGAGAAAGCTGTGCGTATGATGGGTGCCGCGCTTGCTTTCAATAGAGTAAAAACAGCGTCGTGAAGATGTTCCAGTAGACATGAATAGACAGAATAGTTAAATCAGAGGACTGCATTGACGAAGCAAAGTCATGGCGTCTGTTGTGGATTATTTTTATTGATTATATTCAGTAAGGAAAAACCATCAACGGCGAATAATATGCCAACTTATTACAGCATTTAAATGATGAAATTATGGAAAAAAGGACGCATTTGCTGAAAAAGAAACTGTTGTTTAATCACGACAATGCTACAGTTCACACATCTACCATTGCGCTAACCAAAATTAATGAATTACAGTTCGAATTGCTTCATCACCCACTTTATTCGCCAGATTTAGCTCCCTCGGACTATTTTCTATTTCTAAACTTGAAAAAATGGCTCAGTGATAAAAGATGTGCCAACAATGAAGAGGTGGAGTCTGCGATTGATGGTTGTTTTAAAGAGTTTGACAGTTCTTACTATATACAGGATATAGAAAAAGTGTATCAAGCAAAAAGGAGATTATGTTGGGAAATAAAGACAATTTGTCTTCTTTGTTAGGTCGGTTAGTTTTGGGACTACCCTCGTAACATACTATGTAAAAGTGTTATATTAAAATAAAAGTATCCTTCTAACTTTTTCTCGTATAAACATTTTTGGTTCGAGCAAAAACAAATTATTTCAATTAACAAAACTGAAGGCCAATTGGATGTTTTTCCAACAAATATAGAAAACAAGGAATGCAAAATTCTGGTTCCAAATTCTGATTCAAATTGCATGTGACATACGAGTACACCTAATATCTATTTGATTCTTATTCGAATTTGGAAGTTCTGATAATTTAAAGTTAATCAGCTCTTTACAATAAAATCTATTACAAAACCCGAATCTGTTTAAACAATATAACATAATGTTTCAGTCTTTTTCTTGAAAAATATTTAATTTGATACCCTTTAATTTTAGTGAAAGTTAGTCCGCATCCTACATGAGCACGTGCTTATAGTTGATCGAAATTTCCTTCTGCTTTGCAGAATTTCAAAGTGGCGTATCTCTTGCGTTTTCCACTAAAATTTATCATATTTTGTTCTCATAATTTCTTAACGTTTGAAAAGACTTTTAAGTTTATGATATCGTATAAACAAAAAGAATACCGTCTTCATATTTCTGACTTAAATAGACATCGTTTTCAAACAGTATAAAACAGACGATACAACAATCATTAAAACCGAAAGTGGGCAAGTTTCGTACTTTGTGGAATGCCTTGAAACCAAATTATTACTCAAAATTATCATTTTAGATTCTCACAATTTTTTATCGATTGCATAGACTTTTAAGTTTGAGAATCACAATAAACGAGAAGGACACCGGCTTCATATAGATGTCCTTTCGGAACATCATAAAACAGAGAAGACTACAATAATTAAAACCGAAAGAGGACAGATTTTGTACTTTGTGAGGGGCACTCAATAATTCTCAATAATTACTCAAATTTAAATTACCGTAATCAGTGTAAAATCGTCAGGTAATGTTTAGAACACGCGACTATCATGCATAGAGACGTCAGTTCGAACCTCAATACAATCATCTGTCATTATTTGAGCAGCGGTCATCACCATTTCAAAGCAAATGACGAAGCTCGCTCTGGACGCCCCAGCACATCAACAACCGATGAAAATGTTGAAAAAGTAAAGAAAATTGTTATGGAGAATCATATTTAAAGAAGTTGCTGAGGATGTCGGCATATCAGCTGGCTCATGCCATGCAATCTTTTTGGAACTTTTGGGCATAAAGCGTGTGCCAGCAAAGTTCGTTCCAAAATTGCTGAATTTTGACCAACAACAACGTCGCATGAGCATCGCTCAGGAATTTTTGAGCAGCGTCAAGATTTGCTTAAGAGCATCATAACTTGTGACGAATTATGGGCATATGGTTATGGCATCGAAGCCAAAGCCCAATCGTCCCATTTTGTGTTATCACCCAATAGTTCTAATATATCAAATTTCCGTACGATTTTATTGAAGACTTTGTTTCAATTTAATTCTTTCTGCTTGCATGTATTTCAACGTATATGTGCCGAAATTCTGCCGCCGTCGGTTTAAACTTGAAAATAAATTAAATACATAATATAAATAATATTACGTATATTAAATAAAACAAAGAATACACATGAAATTAAGAAAAGTTTTGGTCGGAACCGCCTAATTTTAGCTTACTTCCCTCACAAAAATTGTGAATGATTTCGATATTTAAAATGATCAGATAAAACATGTGAGACATTTCACAAAAGTTGCTTTGAAAAAATTTGCTTTACAATTTTTGATTTTTCACGCACAAAAATTGTTTCTGATGGAGAAAAAAATATTTGTTATTGGCGCGCAATACCATTTAGTGTAGAGGATTGTTAGACTGACACCGATAATCATAAGACATGTTAACATTAAGCTTATGAAAATTGAAAATAAGGGTAAAAAAATGTTTTAAACTTTTCGTTCTTAATACCGATTTATGTTGGTCAACATTTTCTTTGTTTTTGATTTTGCTGTGAAAATATTTAGTTTGTTCTGTTATAAAAATGACAACTCACTAATCTTATTTTAATGTAATTTTTGCTGTCTTTTCAGTTTCGAGTCAAGAATCTACCCAAAATTACCAAGTACAGTACGTGGATAGCGAATTATACCACAGTAACTCCAGCCAATCTCAAATGTAAGTATGAAAATTTGAATTAGAAGTGTTCTTACTGTTGTAATATTCTACATAAGATTATAATCGCACAATAATGATACCACTGTATCCAAAAAGTAAGAATAGTCTTTTTTTTTTTGAAAAAAAATGTAATTTTTGCTTTCAAAGTATTCACCCCGGTCATAATAAAGGGTGTCACAACAAGAACGCAAGATTTAAATGACTGATGCAACCCTTTACTATTATGTCAACATTTTTCTCAATTCTCAAGACGTGACAAATAGTCACATTCTGGTATAGTCTTCAGAAAAACCGGCTACTTACATTGAATGTCTTCAGTCGACTCAAAACGTTGTACCCGAAGCGGTTTCTTAAGTTTAGGAAATAGCAGAAGTTACACAGTGCTAAATCTATTCGCCTAATGGTTGTGGAGCGAAATGTGAGATGGGGCATTATCCGTGGTTCAAGAAAACCGAAAAAGTCTGTCCATAACTCCGTCCTCTTTTTGCGACTGGCTTCAAGTAAGAGACACATAATTCTCAAATAATATAATAATAATATTCCTCGTTGATAGTTGTAGCACTGCCGAAGGAACCCGTAATGTCTATACTTATCAGCATAATCTGGATTTTTTGATCAACTTTGGCGATCAGTTCTGTTTCATCTCTGGCATGATTTCCACCTAATATAGATCCAAGTCTCATATCTGTAATAATGTGTTTTATAATGTGCTGATAGTCTGAAATTATCCTCTTCCTGCTCCTATATTATACTTTCAAAGCACAATATGTGGAAAACCCGAAAGAATTTTTCATAGTAAACAAATTGAACAAATTGCTGTTATCGAGAATCAGAATTAGGCACCAAGTTGTGAAGAAAAGTTGTTGGTTGATGACCCTAATTCTGATTATCGAATTAATCACATTAATAGGCAGGACTTAACACAATATCATCTAAGTAGATAAAAATTAAAAATCAATAAAAAAAAGGAGATTGTCAGCAGTAATATAGAGTGATTTTTTTTTATCGTAGTTTTTTTAAAAATCGAACAAAACACTCAAATTTGCATCATATATTAACATTTTTTATTGTGATTGAGTAACACATGCCTAATCGCTGACAACGGCGACGAATTGACATTTCACGATCGTCATTACCACTGGTCGCTACGGCTGCAATATTTTCTTCGTTACGCACTCTACGCATGCGAGTCGATGGTTTTATGTCCAACAAAGTAAATTGGGTGCGAAATTTGGAGATAACAGCACGAATTGTTGATTCAGCAGGTCGATTATGACGACCATAAAATGGTCGTATCAAACGATGCACATTTTTATTTATTTATTTATTTATTTCTGGCTTGTAATTTAAAGCCTTCCGGCTAATTACAAGTAAATTACAATATGCAACAATTCATCTATTAGATTGAATCTGCTCAATATAATAAGTTGAAAAAACACATAATAAAAATTAAATATTAAATTTACAAAAATATGATATGAAATTATGATCATTAAAGACAAAAAAGTATGGCAAAAAAGACTAATTCAAAAGTTAGAAGTTAATCGGTATATAATCTGGAAATGTAAGATAATCGGTATGTAATAAAGGCTGCTCACAGTTTCATTGAAAACAAAATTTTACAGTAAAGCCTGAAAGTGTTGTAGAATGTGCCTTTTGTAAGAATCAGGATATAGTTTAAAACTTTTTAAATGGCTTGATAGTAAATTGTGAATTCGAGCTACTTTTACTACAAAAGCACGACCCATGAGTGTGATAATTTTAGGAATAAAAAGCTGCTTATTACGAGTTTAATGTGAAAAATTAAATGAATTAGAAAGCACGAATCACAGAGCACGAATTTCGATAATAAATTTCAACGATTTGCAATCGTTGCTCGTTTGTTAGTCTTTCCATGATGAAATGGCAGAGTATACTGTACACTTTTCACTTTGACAGATGACGTTTGTACGCCATTACCAATCAGTGCTGCCAACCTGAAAAACTTAAATCTTAAAAAATCGCAGTATATAATAGCATATATAATATATAATATAAGTAACTAATACAATATATAATATAATATAAGTAACCACCATACCGTCTTTTTATGCAAATCATTAGTCGATTGATTTAATTCCACTTAACAAACCAAATATGTTATATTTTCTCCAATAAGAATACCTGGCGTCCTGCAGACAATTTTAGAGAGATAGTGTTCCGTCGACGGCCAATTTTTAAGTAAGCGAGACTGTTCAATTGCTATGTTCAAAAAGTACTCAACATTCGCCAATGAGGCGTGGATTAATCTATCAATTGTTTATTTGACATGGACCGGTTCAGTTCTAAATTGCGAAATGAACCTTTGATTATATATATATATATTTTTTTTTTTTCATAACACTTTTAGCGTAGCTTAAATGTCATGTTTGGGTAATAAAATCACCTGATTTCACAGAAAATATCAGCAAATTAAAGTCCCCGTTAATTTTTCTACAAAAATAGTTTTTGTACTGAGAACATAATTTTCGATTTAAAATTCTTTATCATATCGTTGTTATCAGCGTTTGTCAAATATGCCCGGTTTTCATTTTTAAATGCAAACGAATAAGTTTTCGGTAAGTTTGCCTTTTAATCATTCGTGAATTTACAAAAAAAAAACGCTTAAAAAAAGAAAACTCGTGGTATCTAAAATCTTTTTTCAATGCTTATTTAAAGTATATCTCCAAAATATTTTATAAAATCGAATGCACTGGCCGACTATGCCTGGAGGCCACAAATACACATGAAAATTATAAGTATTACAAGTGATTTAAAATAATTAAAAGAGTAGTATAAATAACTATTAGATGCGCAACTAAGTTCCCGCTGCTTGCCAATAGATGGCGCCAGCTGTAAGTGATAGTCGGTTCTGCCATAACCCAAACGTCATGAGCCAAGCTTAGACATATGGTAAATATATACATATATATAGTGGGTTTCTTTTGACGTCATATACTTTTGGTTGTGTGAATATGCACGATTTTGTGTCAAATAATCGTCATATACGGGAAGTATTTATTTTCTTTTTTCAACCGAAGAAAACGGCGGCTGAAGCTCATTGAGAGCTTCAAAACTTTTACGGAGATGCTGCTTTAAGTGAAACAACATGTCGAGATTGATTCCGTCGCTTTAACGACAGTGATTTTAATGTCGACGGTCGTTCGCGTGAAGAAAGACGAAAAACTTTCGAAGACACTGAATTGACGGTACTGCTTGATGGGGATCCGTGCCAAACGCAGGTAAAGCTTGCTTCAGTATTAGAAGTTACCCACCAAGCCATTTCCAAGCAATTGCATGAGTTGGGAATGATTCAAAAGCAAGAAATGGGTTCCTTATGGGCTGAAGCCAAGGAACGTTGAGCCTTGTTTTTTCGCCTGTACACAACTGCTTCAGCGACAAAAAAGGAAGGGTTTTCATCATCGTATTATAACGAGTGATGAAAAATGGATTCATTACTGCAATCTAAAGAAAAGAAAGTCATGGGGGCTGCCCGATCACGCTTCTACGTCTTCGCTTCGGCCGAATATTCGCGCTGCGAAGGTTATGCTCTGTGTTTGGTGAGGCCAGGTCGGTGTTATTTATTACGAGCTGTTGAAACCAAACGAAACCATCACTGGGGATCGATATCGATGCCAATTAATGCGATTGAGACAAGCTCTGCCCGAGAAACGCCTACAATAGGTGGAGAGGCATGAAAAAGCCCGTTGAAACCTACCTAGAAGCGCTGAAATGGGAAGTCTTACCCCATCCGCCATATTCTCCAAATATTGCGCCGTCCAATTATCACTCGTTGCGTTTGATGGCACACGGTCTGGCTTACCAGCAGTTCCACTCATATGACGACATTAAGGAATGACTAGATTCGTGGATAGCCTTAAAAGATGAACAGTCTTACCGTGACGGAATTTGAGCTTTGCCACAAAGGTGGGAAAAAGTAATATCTAGCAATGGACAATACTTTCAATAAATCATTTGTAAAGATGTTTTCATAATAAAGTTGAAATTTTATAAAAAACAGCGAGAACTTAGTTGCGCATCTAATATATTTTTCCGAATATTTAACGACTATTTATACTATATTTAAAAAATGTTCCACTGGCTTACTTACCGCGAGAAGAACTTGTATGTATTTAGAATTTAGTAGTTCGTTCGGTTAAAATGTCTTTGATTTCAATGCTTTGAACGCTGTATTTAGGATTCAATCTAAGGCTCCTTATTTTCAGACCATGGTACATGTGGAGAATTCACTTGAATTTGGAGGATTTGGTAGTTTCAAGTAAAAGAAATTCTCTTTGTTCTCCTATTGGAATTAGATTCATGCGAGGCATAGCAAACATTTCGTTATGTTCATACTTACTACTTTGATATATTTTTCAGGACTTATCCGTTTTGTCCCATCGGAGATTATCAAGCTAATGCACAATCGTACTACACAACAACACACACGGGTAATTATTCCCCCGCTGTTCCGCTGAACACGCCATCGGCCGTCCATCCGTCTTCGTTGCCATATATTGTTCCGACAGAAGAAACTCTGCTACTGAACGCCTCTTCGCAGACTCATAGCAGGGACTCTCCCCATAGCCTGACAGTGAGTAAAATGTATTTGCTTGCTCTATTAACATACATATCAACTTTTGCTAATCACCGATGCTATCAGTTATAAGCCTGCTTGTCATTTATCGCATCTGATTTCCCTTTCGCAGGAAGTCGCCTTCATACAGGAAACACACAGTACCTCACAAACTCCCACCTCAACGACTGCAAACTCTAGCAATGTTGGTGGCCTTGGGGCAGCGAGCGGAAATAATACAAGCAGTGATCTATTGGTGGATAACGATCATGGACTTTTGGGAAATTCAAACAAAATCGCCTCTGCGACGGTAGGTCAATTGAGACGTATGATATGGAACTCTGGTTGGATTTACACATAAATTTTACTAATTACAGATCAAGTGGCTGTCAAGAAACTACGAGACGGCCGAAGGCGTTAGTTTGCCACGTTCGACATTGTACAATCACTACATACAACATTGCAACGAAAGCAAAATAGAACCCGTAAACGCAGCCAGCTTTGGCAAGCTAATACGGTCTGTATTTTCCGGATTACGCACACGCCGACTTGGGACACGTGGCAACTCCAAATACCACTATTACGGAATACGAATAAAGCCAGAATCGGTTCTCAATCAAATGATAGATGAGAAACCGACCAACTTTCAGACGCACAACATCAGTGATTCGAACATGTCTGCCGACGCGGGCAATACAATAGGTGGCTGCAACTCCACTACCATGTCAGGGCCGCCGCACGTTCATTCTGCCAACGCCAGCAGTTCTAGCGGTCTGCATATCAACAGATGTTCCAAAAAGCCGCATAATTTGAAATCGGAGACCCACGAAGCTTGCGGACACGTGAGTACAGAAATCGGGCACGCAACAAATTTGTCCTAATATTGCAAATCTCTTTAGTATCTCGGCGATGGCTCCCGTGCAATACCAGTTTTCCCTTCCATTGATCTAGATAATACATTCAACAGCGAACTGACCCAAGACGACGTAGAAACATTTCGCTCGATGTATCGGGAACACTGCGAAAACTTTCTGGACGCAGTTTTAAATTTAGAATTTAATACAATTGAATTTCTGTGGAGGGACTTCTGGCGAGAGAATGCCAATTTGGACGAGTGCATGGAGGAGGAAAAATACTTGAGCAAAACAAAATTGTATCTAATGTGTCACTGCGCCGGAGTGCAAAAATTTGTGCGAGAAGTAAGCGGAGAGAGGGGCATGTTTATATTCTTATCGCTCATTTAATACTTTCATAATTTCTCATGAAATAGATTGATTACCAATTCTATCAAAACATGGTCGACGTGATCATACCCGATGTTTTGCGATCCATTCCCAATTCGCTCACTCAAGCCATACGAAACTTTGCGAAGAACATGGAAATCTGGCTATGCGAATCCATGATAGGTGTGCCCGAACGAATGGTCCAAATCAAATCGTCAGCAGTGTCGGCCTTTTGCCAAGCCCTACGACGCTACACATCTTTGAATCACTTAGCACAAGCAGCTAGGGCCGTGCTGCAAAATAGTTCCCAAATTACTCAAATGCTAAACGACCTTAATCGCGTTGATTTCCATAACGTCCAGGTACGATATTGATTGAATAAATGCAATTTCTCTGTAGACTCGTCGATTTCTTTTCATTCTACAGGAGCAAGCTGCTTGGGTGTGCCAATGTGAACCAGCAATAGTACAGCGCCTTGAAAATGACTTTAAAACCACGTTGCAACAACAGTGCTCTTTGGAACAATGGGCCACCTGGCTACAAGTCGTGGTCGATACCGTATTGCATGAACATTTAGGGAAGCCAAATTATGCCAAAGCTGCCCGTAAATTTCTCTTGAAATGGAGTTTCTACAGTTCAATGATAATCCGTGACCTGACTCTAAGATCCGCATCCAGTTTTGGTAGTTTCCACTTGATTCGTTTATTGTATGATGAATACATGTTCTACCTCATCGAACGGAGAGTTGCTGAAGCTCATCAGAAGACTGCAATAGCTCTCATTTGCGAGTTAAAGGTAACTTTTTCTTTATATATCTTGTGGTATGGTCTTGATTTATTTACACATTCTCGTTTGAGCACTAATTTCACGGTCAGCAACATAATGGTTAGTGGCATTCCTATCATCAAGAAAACTTACTTCCCTAAATTACTCTAAAAACGGTTATTAATTATTACTTCACTTGAATTCAAGTTATTATCTTTTCTCTCTCTAAGACGTACTTAAATTACCAAAAAAGAGATTGTGATTAAATTGATTAATGTATTTATATAAAATAACAACTATAAATTAATACAGTACCTCAATATCATCTCGCCATTTCAAATTTATAAGCCAGTTCGAAGTTTTTGATGCCAATTGCAAATATATGTATGGGCAAGCTAAATTTCGCCGATGTGTTCAATTAACAAATTTCACTTTTTGATGTCCAATATCACTGCGTTTGACCGTTTGGTCTCAGCATTCTGAGCCATTTCGACACATTCTCCTTGTTATTTATTGCTTATCCATCTCCTAACACCTTTCGTATATAAAGTTCCTCCGAAACACCATTCGTTTCGTACCAATTTTTTGCCAACAGTTGAAAGCTTTTCCCAAAGGAGTCTTCATTGGGTTGCAGTCATTCTGCTCGAATTTAGATATTTTTTCAATATGTTGCTCTTGGTTCATTTCAAGCTTCTGCTTTAGCTCTCTATAGCGTATTTTTCACAACAATTGTAACAAAGCAACTAAATTTTGAGTATTTTGAAAATTTTGGGTATTTTAAAAATTGACAACACAAACAATAATTATAATTTGATCTGTCAAATCCACTATAGATAAGAAATGAATTACATTTTACATTTTCTAGAATTTTGTTTCAATCTATAAATTGACTTCTGCATCTGATGCATTAAGCCCTTTTGGAATTATGCTATTCAATGGGATGCTCCCACTAGCCAACAACGTTTTGGACTGGAGCAACCAAACATCTTTCCTAGGATAATTTGGTGGGCTAAATTGGAATCTGTAATTGATTTTTCCCTACCACGTCAGGTTTTCGAGGTACAAAAAAAAATATTTTTATTCGTTTTTGCATAAAAAATCTTTAGTTTATTTAAAAATCAATTAATTTTCAAACGCGAATGGCGATATTTGAACGTTCTTTGTGTTCTGTTGGTTCGGTTTTGTCCCAAAATCGACGGAAGAAGAACGTCATTTGGATCAATTAATGGTTTATTTGAAATGTTTTGTTTTCCTGGTTCTTTTTGGCCACTCTGTTCTGACGTAATGATGACATCTAGCACGACTATCCCATAAACAAAGGAAATAAGAATATTTTGTGAAACAAACCAATGGCCTGAAACAGATTAATTTACAGTTATTTACGATCGTCTATACTATATGCACAAAGAAATTTAAATCACACACCTTAAGGTCACCACAGATCTTCCATTTCTTATCGTTGTATTTGAGTAATGTCAAAATTTCAATCATTGATTCGTAATTTTTCTTTGTATAAACGGCAGGAGCAATTGGTATGTATGGTCTTTCATTTCCATTATGCAAAAGAATAGCCTTTAAACTGTACTTAGAGCCATCAATAAATAATCTCCATTCAGTTTTGTCATATGGCTGGCCCACTTTTTGAAATAAACCATCAACATCAGTACAGTATAGAATAGAGTGTTTCTTTTCAAAATATGCAGCCAATTCCAAGCTTCTATCTCTATAGATTGTTACTTTTACCCCAACTGCAAGATGTTTCCACTGCTGTATGCGTGAAGCTAGTAGTTCTGTGTTTTGCTTCGTTAAATGTAAATCCCAAATTAGATCATTCAGCTCAGCTTGAGTCACCAAATGGCGTTCATCATCAGGCTGATATAAACTGCCACTGCTGGTGAAAGATGTTTCGGATTCACTATTCGTATCACTGGGAATGACTGGTAATGGATCATTTGGTGGACGTTGAACTGGTTTGGAAACCGATGGGACATTCATGTACGTAATATTTTTTCGATTTTTCA
>JAHXMU010000665.1:121949-149898 GCA_019455685.1 Philornis downsi
ACGCCATCGTTTTTATACAAAATTCTAATTCCTCACGGGTTTTATTTTATTTTTTGGATTTTAACTTCAATACACAAACACTTATTGTTTTGGAAATAAATTATCTAAAAAATATGAAAATACCAATCCGGGGTACAGTACCAGTAGCACATATTACGTTACATTTGGAAGACAATGTTTTTTTTTCATTTTTGACTGAATCAAAAATCTACTTGGACTGCACACTTGGGCAATTTAATTACTCCTTTTTGAATCATTTTCGTGCAGTACCGGTTGGTTCACGTGATTCCAATATAACTATCATGAACTTCTTGTAGCTGAATACAGTTTTGAAACTATGCTTGCTATGAATTAAAAAAAATAACAAATTCCCTTCCTTCTCGTGAATGAGAGGGAAAGCTTCTGAGCTTAAACGCATTCTCTTTTTAGATTCACTCAACGTGACCTACAGTTTAACGACGATTTCGAACGTCACACTTTAAAAAGTATTTACCAGACTTGTCGATTACTCGACTACTCGAAGTGACCGGCGCTCGAGTTATGAAAGGTGGAATTGAACGCGATCATGTGGACAATAATCGAGTGTACTAACCATCGTCGGCTCCTGTGAATTTACTTAAATTTTTTATGTTGGCCAAGAAAATACTGTAATTTGGCATTCGGTTGCAACAGCTAATAAAAGAAATAAATTCTTTACACATTTAAGGACACCATATCTTTTATATCCTTCTCTCTCTCTCTTTGCATGTTGTATATTTTATGTGTTCTTTCAATCCATTTACAGCATAATGTTGAGTTCGACTTCGGCTATCAGCTGGAATACATAACGACAGATGCTATAGCATCAGAACGCACAACGAAGCGCTTGAAACATGAATGAGTTTCGTGGCTAAAAAAACAATGTCGACATTATGGATGATAGCAAAACCCACTCGAGAACAAATCTGGCTACCGAATAGTACCTAACAACAGGCTGCACATAATATGTATTAAGATTGTATGTGTTTAATAACTATGTAAATACTTATGCATTGCGTTATATTTATAATTAATCTGACAAGATTACGATCTGTATGATTGCAACGCCAAAATGAAATAGTATTAAGCCGTCCATCAATTGAATGAAGAGTACATAGATTCAAGCATGTACATTGAAATCTTATTGAAAACATTCAGCATTGAAATCTTATTGTAGGATATAAATCGATCTACAAACAACTTAAACGTGTATGTATGTATATTTGTAAAGTATTGCGTCCGATATTTCTATGCCCTAAAAGCTTCTGCGGCTGAAACATGAAATTATTAAACAAACCAATGACGAAAGAGTGGCGAACGAATGCTTACCACACCACACACAATTTATGTAAATTTAATTTTTAAAAATGTTGGCCAAATGTTAAGTATTCAGTATATGTTGTGTATCCAAAAATAAATGTTAGGAATAAAAACAGAATAAATTGTGGTTTTTACAATTTTATTTTTTATTAAGTTTTACGTATATATTTTTATATATATATGTATATTATGTACATACAAAAATAGGATTAATATATGTTTATATATATATATATATCTATACACACATATATACATACATACATATATATGTATGTTAATATATGTATGAATATATCTATAGCGGCTATTTTACATTAAAAATATAAAAATGTTTTAATATTCGTTTAAAAAATTTTGTACTTTATTGCATGTTGCTCAAAATGATGCTGGATTGTGTTTGAAAACAATACAAACTGTCGTCCTGCTTTCGATCCAGATCCAACATACTACACACTAGATGCAAATGTACATCAATTGACTTGTTGCATACTCTTTTGTCCTTCCTTAACTTAATGTTGTGTCAATGTAAACAAAAATTATAAAATTAAAACGAAAGAGTGTTCAAAACAAATACTGAAATGGCTGAAAACAATTTCGATTTGGGAGACATGTTCGAACGGAACTCGTCGCGGTTATTCATCTATGGACATAGCAATTAGAAGGGAATGTTTATTCATATGTACTTGTATTGTATTTACGTTTGGAACAAAAACTAAGTCGAACTTATGGACAATTATATTATATTCAATTTCGTCAAAAATTAAAATAAAAAATATGAAAAAAAAAATAAGAAAGAAAATAAATAAAACAATTTTCTCCATGTGCAAATGAAAATGTAGTATAAGTAAAATATACTTTGAGATCAATTCATGGTATAAACAAAATTGTTAACTTCGAAACTTTTGTTGCAAAAGTTCAAATTGTCATAATTTGCAAAAATGAAACAAAATGTTGTGTACTTTTTTTTTTGCGTAGATTCGCTGTTTTCTATTTTCGGTGTAGTGAATGAAAAACAATCTGTTGAGACGACAGCTCTGTGTGCTACTCAATATTTATGTACATGCAGTGCCAATCAAGAATTTTCACTTGGAAAGTAATGGTAAAGTTCAAATGTACTTTACTTATTAAGAGACCTTCTGTTAATTTCAAAATATACTATCCTGATGTCATGGCGTTAAGCGGAAATATATATAAAAGTATAAAATACATACTTTATAAATGCGTTGACATTCTTTGAAGTAGGTCCCAATTTTGTACAGCATGCCCTTGTTTGACCAATTTGTGGCCAGCCTTCATCCTTGTCCTGATTTACGATTCGGTCCTTTTTCAAAACATGTTTTCGAATTTAGGCAGTTTGCTTAGAAGAAATTTCATAGAATCAAAAATTTCATCTAACCAATTGCACAAAGATTGATTTGGAATTGTCTGCGAGATATACAAATTAAATTTAAAAAATTGAGGTACTTTTTATTAATTTGGATTCCAAACCAAGGATTGTGTAACACTCTCTTTCATTGTCGCCAATTGTCCGATCATTGCAATGAGAACCAGTATTGACTTCGGGAGGGGGACTTCAAAATTAAGGTAAGTAGTATTGCAACTATTAAGCTTTTGGGGACAAGTCGATCGCAGATTTGATCAACAATAGCAAAGAGTTATAGTGATGTACAAGAATTAACACGTTACACTAATTGTGGTGCCAAAGGCGCTAATTATAATCACTTGGATGAGAAATTAGATTGTAATTCATTCAAACTAAACTGTTTGCGCTTTAACTGTTTATTATGCATGACGGGAAAACAATAGGACGATTAAAATGGACGTGGAAGCGGAAACGACTTCTTCAATCGATAGCGATTATAGCGACAATGTGTTGACAAAAAATATATGTTTACATTTATGTGGCAAGAACAGGTGGTGTTAAACTAACAAAACATGTATTTACTTTAAGAGACCCAGCTAATATAACATAGCTCTTTCGATCCCTTTTGTTGACGTTTTTTTTTCTGCGAGATAAATGAATGAAATTAGTTGCTGAATTCACGAATTAAACTTAAACATATTTAAAACTCATACAAAAATACATATGAATAATAAAATTCCTATTTGTTAGAAGTGTATAAAAGAACTTATAAATACAGTTAAGCGTATTCTGTAGAAGCGAAATTTAACGAAAATGTATTTTGGTAAAAAGGAAGCGCGTTCCTTCCCTTCGGTATATTGATGCCACATTGTAAAATGCAGCTCAAAGTGCTTTCTCTCGTGCAACTTGATCTAAATTATTGTACTAAGAACGTATTGTACTTAGATTTTTCGGTCATCATATTCGCTTTATGACGACCGATTCACCACCTGTATTTTGCGCCTATTCTGATTATCATTAAAAGCAGGAAGGGAACCAATTTGGGCAAACTGTCCATTGGTAGTCTGCTGTTGACCGGGTCCGCCTATAGTTTGGACGAAGATTTGTTGTTGCTGCAGCTGCTGCTGGATATGTTGTAAATCTTGAATATTCTGTACCTTGACTATTTTTTTGATGCCCTGTATATGCATCTGACGCTGTTGACTCTTTATTTGCTTCTCTATTTCGCCAGCGGGTCCAATCGAATAGTTTACATTCAAACGAGCGCGTTTCGGCGACTGATGACTTTCATTGCCAACATTATAATCGGCCGGGCTTAGCTCAATTATTTCCGACTGACTCATTGCCATGCGCACCGCCTCTTTATCATCGTCGATATCAATTGCGTCATATATGTCTTCTACCTGCAAATGAAACAAAAAGTAACATAAATATCACCCAATGTAACAGAAGCAAAAATTAATCGAATTATTCGAAACATTATACTACGATTCGTAAATCAGATCTAGGCTTACCTCTATATCAAAATCTTTCTGCATATTATCTGATATTAGTTTTATGGTGTTGTTTGTCGCTACAGGCGCTGACACCATGGCCATTGGAGACAACACGGGACGGCGCATTCTGCCAATACGATTTACTACCACATCGCACACTTCTTCATCGTTATCGGTGAGGTGAACATCTTCAGTTTTTACGGAAACCGTATTTATCACGTCATCATCAACATCTTCTTCAACCAGCATATTTTCTATTTCCTGCTCTTCCATATCGGACGTCTCTTCAACCTCGGACTGGCTGTCCATTTCGCCATCGGAGTCGCCACTACTGCCATGTTTCATTTCGCCACGTTCGAGGGCTTCGAGATTTTCGGGGTAAACCATAGCGTTGCGAATGGCCATTGGATCCTTTCTTGACCATTTCAGAACCTCTTCATCCATTTTAGCTATGCGTTCGGGATTCATAGCCCACAGACAGCCTTTTCTTTGGTTGCCATTCGTTGGAGGTTTTTCAATTTTCTCGAAGCATTTGTTCAAAGATAGATTATGTCTGACGCTGTTCTTCCACCCACTTGGTGCCGTTTTGAAGTAAGGGAAATGTTCGCACATAAAGCTATATATCTCTGAGACGGGCAGGGATCCTCTGCGGGAATTTTTAAGAGCCATTGCGATGAGGCATGAATACGAATACGAAGGTTTCGGAAAATCTGACTCGATGGGCGCAGCCTTAATCTTTTGTTGCAGGGGTTTCACAGCTATCAAATTTGGACCTGAATTGCTGTTAACAGAGGAAGACGACAGATTTCCACTACCGCTAAAGACGCCAATGCCTCCGCTTATCGTGGTGGTAAACGTGGAGCTCTGCCCACCGCAAGGAGGGCCAGAGCTTACATTTGTACCATTGCTTTGATGTTGATGCACGTAAGTCGTGTGTGCTGCAGATGCTATGGACTTGGGTGTAAAATTCGACGTGGATTGGACAGAATTTCTAGATAATATTTTGGTCACATGCTGGCCACCATTACTGCTTAGTGCCGTAACGTTTTGCATTGGACTAGAATCGCGGTCTCGCTTTAAGACAATAGCCCCATTGGCAGCAATCGTTGTCGCTCCCTGAGGAAGCTTCGTTGTCGACTGTTGCTTCAATTTGTTGTAGGTTATGTTATTGGCAAAAGTCAACCCGCCAATGCCGGGGCCCAATTTAATGGTACTTGATGATGCTGCGTTGGTACGTTCATTTGTATTCATTTGCTGCTGATTTGCGGGAGTATTAACATTGGTGTAAGTGGCGATATTATTTGAGGTAGATCCGGTATTGTTGCTGGCAGTAACTGGATTGGTTTTGAAAATAATTCCATCATTCGGCGGTGAGACGGGCGCCACTGTTATTACTTTGCGCAAGTCAGCACCAAGGTCTTTCTTTATCGCCTCTACGGCAGTGCTCTTCCGCTGAAGTGCCGAATTCGTTGCTAATGTAGCCGGCGCAGTCGTGGCCGACGTCACAGCTGACGAAATTGCGACTATTTGTTTTGGTATATGAGATGTTAGTTGCTCGTTCCTTAGAGAATTCGCACTGATTTTTATGTGAGCCGGTGAAAAGGTTAAATGCGATTTAGTGTCATTTACATTTGGCGATGGCGGAGGCGGCGAATTGCTCCGTAAACTGTTTGCATTAAGGTTCGCTTTCGGAGACATGTGTATAAGGGAGGACGATATCAGAGGCATCACCGAAATGGGGTTAACACATGCCCCAACGTCGGCCAAAAAGTCACTGTTGGCTGCAAACCATGACGACGATGAATTTGACGAACCCAAGCCGAAGGTACTCGAGGGATTCCAGCTCGAGTTTATACTATTCTCTTTATTAATGCCGGCATTATTGCCATTCAGCAGCGATAGTGTGTCTGCGCCACTATCAAGAGAAGATGGCAGTTCTCCAAGGCATGTTTCATAGTCGATTGCGCTGCCAACAACATTAGCGACTTCACTTCTAATGTCGACATCAAGCATATCTTGAAGAGAGTCAGAAATGTAAAAGTCCAAAGTGGGACGGGATGAATCCTGTGTGACGAAAACAATGAAGTTATTAACATATTTTAATAATTTGAATAAATGTAAGTGCGTGTTTGTTGTTTATCTCAATAGCGAAATTTAGAAGAGAGCTTCGTCCGGATTTAATTTGTCAATTAAATTCATTTTACTTTTCGCTAACGTTTACAATCAGAACGGAAATATACGGATCAAACAGCAGTCGCCATAGGACGAATCGAACAAAAAAATTCGTATACGAATTAGACATCAATGTTCGCCTTTATCTTCAAAAAAAAAAAACAGACCATTTTGATCCGCCACAGTTTATTTGCAGAAAATCTATAGAAACTGGTCTTTCTCTGTACCAAGAGCAATTTTTTAGCACTCAAAGCATCGAATTGATGGTCTACCGCAGTATATTCCACGTTTGGCTCCCAATGACTTCTTTTTATTTCAACACATCAAACGCAAACTGTGGGTTTGTCAACGATTTTCGATGCCTGAAGAAACGTATATATTGCAGTGACCTACTTTGGGTCGAAAAAGTGTTTCGAAATTTGTTTCAAAAGTATGCATAATTATATCGATTTTCATAAAGATTATTTCGAAAAACATTAAAGCCAGTTTCGGTGATTTTTAGTGGTGTTTGTAATATTTTACAAATTAATTGAGAATTTGTTAAATGTTTCAGTATTTTTATATCTCTACGTCGTCCCCTGAAATGCAATTTGTGGAACACCAAACGCTACAAAATGAAAAATAGAATACTAATAAAAATTAGTTCTAGGACTTATTTTGACTGTTCCCTGCCGTCCAATCAGTAGGGGGAAAACCCTCATAGCTGTCATAGTAGCTTGAATACCAACTGATGTTGCACCAACCAATAGCACCCATTCAGATGCATTATATTCTGGTCATGGAGTCATTACCATTGATTAAAGAGTGACCTGTTGAATGGTCATTTAACCATATAAAGTGTATATTATACCCTCTACCTCTTCAAAATTTGAAGATGTTTTAATGCCTTTTGGTACAAGACTATATGAAGACGAAGAGAAAACAATAATATTTTGCCCTTAAAAAATCTGTTCTAATTTCGCTGCTAAACAAAATTGTACTCGCTGCGAAACATTATCAAACAGTTAACATAAATACAAACAGTAAAACAATCACTCCTATAAATGATGTTAACACAATTTGCATGGAGTTAGGACAGTGTTGTCAGATCTGGCGATTTTTCGCCATACATGGCGACCTTAAAGCGCTTTTGTCGATGAAAAGTTTATAACTGATATTAGCGATTTACTTGGAATTTTTGAAGTACTTGACTGCTCCCACATCGTGAATAAGATTGTGGAAAATCCTTCCACACACATTCTTCTTGTCATTCTTTGCATCAACGGTATTGAGTGGACCCAGCTTAACAAGTCATTAATACCATTCACATTTTTGGGCAAACATTAGAAATCAATGAAATGAATACATTTTAATCAAAGTAAATGAATATTGAAATCAAATGCATTTCGACAATAACTTACGTCGAAAATGGTCTCCGCAATAAAACAGTTAAAAGCGAGACAAAATGGGCAAAATTTACGTTATTTTATGTCCATTTTAGACTGCAATTCTCTATTGCCAATCGAAAAGTTATGCCTCAAATGCATAAAGGTATTTTGCGTCAAAACTTACGTTTAGATCATCATAATAGGTATTTTATAAAAAGTATTTTCTCTTAAAGAGACGTATTGTCTGTTGCACCACAGTGTACTAAATTAAAACTCGAAACTTAAAATTTCCTCCATAATATATTTCGTTTTTTTTACGCTAGAACAATTTTAAAGATTTTGATTAACGCAAGTGGCTTCGAAAATAAAGATTCATAAACGGTTGTTTGCAAAAATATGACTGCCAAAATAAAGTAGTCATTGGTTAACTGACTACTCACAAATAAATATAAAGCTGTATGTTTGCCTGGAATCAAATTGAATTTATAACTAATATATTGTCTTTATTTCATAATTTTTTTGCTTACACTGTAGAAAAAAGAGAATCAGAACCCAAACAGACACATTTATGGTTCCAGGCCGCACGCGATATAGAGCCGATTTAACCATTTCATATTTATTGCAGAAATTGTCCGGCTTATATGTTTTCTGGATTGAAAAGTTTATAAAAGCCCAACAAATTTTTTAAGGTAAATCAAGGTAAGCTATGTGTAATTATTCAAAATTCTTTCTATTTCTAGTAGTCCAGGCCAATTTATTTTTCTTGTGAAAACTCATTAACGAAAAAACTTGCCTAATATAACAACAGTCTCATCACTGGCACAAATCCGCTCACAGTGTAATACATGTGTGTGTATGTGTGAGAGCCATGTTTGAAATAAAACTCTCTTTTGCTGTTAAAATAACACAGGGCGCAATTCACCGCATTAAAGTGGTGAGTTTGTTCCAGTCACTCCGAAAAGACGATGAGAAAAGGAATAAAGCCGTATACCACACAACACAACTTCAGGGAACGTTTGAGTTTTTTTTTTCCATGTTTTGTAGTGGGTACAGTTGACGACAAAACACTAACATTGGTAGATTGCCTTTGTACTGTTTTATAGCAAAAATTATGTCTGCTGCTGTTGTTGTAGTTGTGGTTGTTGTTGTTTTTTGTTTCATAGCCGGCATGAAAAACATTCTTGCGAAGGGCAGCGCAGATGATTGTTCATCTACGGTGTGAGGAGGTTATGGGTTTTGGTTACAAATGCAGATGTGTTTCTTTAAGACCACATGAAAAATACAAATACTCATTTATCAGTCGGTCCTTCCAGAACGATCGGTTAGGTTAGCGTTTTGATGCTTGCATGTCTCCAATTCTGTGTCTTCACTAATGTTTCTTTCAATAGAAGAGACAAGAAAATTTGAAGCCTCGATGTTTGTAGGCAGATATAAACTTCGTGCGGCACACGAGTTATCTGAAAATGGTTACTCTGTCTGCAAACGACCGCGAGCAGCATGGGACGATAGACCCAGTATGAATCAGTCGTAGTCATCTATCTAAATCAACAATTTTGACTCAAGAAAAATATAAAATTTACTACAGCAGCGAACACATTCACAACGTTTCTGATGGAAGGAATCAGACAAAACCGAAATATTCACTTTGCACTCACTAGACTAGTAACGGAAGTACTCAAATATAGCCGATATATAGCCGATATTTGTTCACATGCTAATTTGGGTTTTTGAATTGAGATTACATACCTATAATTGTCAATATTTTAAAGACATTTTTAATTATGTAATTTATTCTGGGGAAAATACTGAGCTCGTCTACACGATTGTCAAATATTTATTTACAAAAAAAAAAAAATATGGGACCTTAACTATATTCCTATATTTTATACATATTTAGCACATAAAGCATATCTTGAGTGTGCCAATAATTTCATCTGCTGAAAGTTATCCATGATGACCATTTTTTATATATTTGCAGTATAAGCTTGACTTTTTTTAGTCTCTGTAACCGCAGTATTTATTTAACCGATCAAATTTTACACAATGCAAAAGCACAAACCCTCAAAAATTGATGTCGTCCTAAACGTTTGATACGAATAAGGATGCCACAAACACCATGTGTCAGTTTTTTGCAAATCTTCATTTTCAAATAAGTTTTTTTTTTTGCTTCGGTTAACCGGTTTTTGAGAAAATCCAAAAAGTATTTTAAAATGCTGTTTTGAACAAAATGGTATTACAAATTCATAAAAGTAGTAAAAGGAACATAGCATTCTACTAATCTGATCGGTATAATAAATTTAAAGATATTACATCAAAAGCTTTTGAAATTACCATAACTTAAGTACAGAGCATAAATGTCGACCGTTGCCGGCAAGTTGATGATAAGGCCGTGGTTTCATCAGCTAATGTTGCCCGTATTTGGATGATTATTTCACTTGCAGAGGTTTTTGTTTAAAGAACTTCCCGAAGATATAACTTAAAAACTTAGGTTTCTGAAGAATGTTAATTAAAAGTTATAAAATTAGCTTTTCACTAAATTTAATTTCATTTATTCATACATCATCGTGATGCAGGAAAGCCAAAAAGGCCAATTATACAACAACATCGCAAATAAAACATAAAATTCTTTAATACAGTAGTAAATATTAAAAAAAAAGCAAAAAGAAAAATAATAATATAATAAAGTTACAAAGGAAGTAAATTGAAATGTTAATAGCAAAGTTTATTTTATGGTCCCCAACCAAATACAGTTATAAAGCAAATAAAAAAAAAGAAAAACCAAGTGTTGATAATGAGTTCATAATGTAAAATAGGCTACGGAAGTTCATTTAATACAAATCTAATATAATTGTGTTGCAAACCTTGATTTGAATATGCTAAATTTTGTAGATGCAGAGGGAGCCGCAAACGGGAACCGTAAACAATTTTAAGAATATGGAAGAGCCAGGTATAAGAGGAATTACAACTTGTGAATTTCTAGTTGATCTAGTGAACTTGAATCTAATTCGCATAAAAGGTGGTGAACCAAATATTACCAATTTGATATGATATGATTTAATAATTCGAAATTCGACATAATTCTTAATATATATATATATTCTTAATATAATATATAATTATATATTCTTAATATAATATATATTCTTAATATATGATATATGATCATAGCGCCTCAAACTATACACATAACTCTTACTACCATACTAAAAAATCCCCTCAATTTTCCTAAAGCAACCAGGATTTGTTCCCGAAAAAATTTCAATACCATAATTAATTTAAGACATCAGCAAGGCATAAGCTAAGCTCTCTTTAATATGAGTTGGAAGGAATATATTCATATTCTTCCACAACTTCAGCAGAGTAAAAAGTATATTTAGAAATATAGAATCAATATGAGCCCGAAAATCAAGTCGTTTATCAAGTGTTATGCCAACGTACTTCATTTCATCTGCAAACTCAATAGTGTTTCCATTAATGTTGATATCAAAATTCCGAAAAGATTGAAACGAGGAAACAAAAAGCATAGTTTTAGTTATTTATAGCACTCAATGTGTTTTATTGATACTACGTTGCAAGTTATTTACTGAACTGCTTCTGAAAATTTTTTTAAACGAATATCGGCAAATATTTTTTGCATATGTCATTTTCTATTTTTGAGTCTATATGCTCTTATTCAGTTTTCAGGTTTATGTAAGGTACCAAAGGCGAATTACTTCCGATGCCGGGCAAGACCACCCTATGATTTACATTCGACGTATCTGAGTCCATGATTTTTAGAGCTTCAAGTGCTAGGGATATTTAGGTTTTTCCTTAGCAAAAGAAACGATAAGATTTAAGGATATCACCGTAAATTACAGCATTCGATTAATTTTTTTTAATAATGGAAAGCATCCCAGATAACTAGAAGCCTCCCTGTACTATTTACACTCTTATTTGGATTTAATTTTTTGATTCTTCGTAGAAAAGTTTTAACATCAGAAACAAATAAAATTGGTTTTGTGCCACACAGTATTTCAATTTCTCAAATATAAAATTTTCATAAATTTTTTTTCATATTTTACTTTTTCAAAAAAGAAACTTCTTTTGGCTGCCATTCACCAATCCGACATCATTTATCTCATTATGAGACGGTCAACATTAGCATACATTAACGCACACATTCCACTAAATATTAGATAATTATTAAATTGTAATCGTTTTCAAATATTTGCGTCTATTGAGTGCGAATGAAATACTAAGAATTTAAAAAAAAAATCGCTTTTGACATTTGTTAAATATATGAAATATGTGAAATATATGAAATTTCGAAACCATACTTAGACCACAACATTTGCCTTAAAGACAATAACAGCAATAACAAAAACAAGTACTAATTTATTATATTAATATTTAGAGACATTAAGCTATTTTGAAAATTAGTATAACTAACGAACTGCTTTGAATTTTTGAATGGGGATTAAAGGTAAATATGGGTCAAGATAACCACAATAATAATAACGAATAAATACGACATTGTCTTAACTTTACTTAAGACGTTTTTATTTGTAAATATTACTGGTAGTTATTAACTTTTATCATTTAATCTGTTATTAAATTATTCATTATATTGTGGAGCAGCTGTAAATTAAATTAGAGTTATAATTCCGTATTATAGGACGAGAAACATACATAATGTATCTGTTATTGAACTGTGGAAAAGATATGCTATAATATTGTAATTTTATCAAAAATCACCCTTAAGGTTTAAAATTACAATCCTGAATAAATTAAATTAAATTGAAAAATATTTGTCTTAACTTATACTTATAGCACTCGCAAATAATGTCAAAATTTGATTAAAAATCTTGAGGTGCTAAACATATCAAAACAGATAGGGAAAGTTTTTTTTTTTAATGTGCGACAATCATCCCCATTTCTTATGCCACCAGAGCATATATACTGAAATGTCTCTAAAGCTGTTTTTAATTAATACGATGAAATGTATGTCATGACACACAAAAGTACAGAAAAATGTATTTGCACACACTTCCCCTGATTTATTTACTTATTTGGATTGTAATTTAAAACCTTCCTAACAATTATATGTTAATTACAATATTCAACGATTTATATATTAGATTTAATCTGCTCAACAACATAAATATAAAACATAATACAAATTTAATATTAAAATTTTAAAGATATAATATGATTTTAAAGGTGATATAATTTTTGAAGATATAAAATATGAAAAAATACTAATTTAGAAGTAAATCGGTATATAATAAACAAAAATATAAGATATACCGCTCATCTTATATTTTTGTTTATTATATGTAATGATGAAGACTGCTTCCAATGTAATTCAAAACACAAAATTTTGCCGGAAAGTTTGAATGTGTTGCAAAATGTGCCCTTTGTAGGAATCAGGACATAATTTAAAACATTTTAAAGACCTTGGTAGTATAAGTGCTACTCTCACTATAAAAGTAAGTGTGGGTTATTTTGGGAATAAGAAGAGGAAGAAGCTTTTGTATTATGTGAAAAATGAAGTGAATTAAGCAGAAATTGAGGACTGCAAAGTCGAACACCTTTATAAAATAACAGCAAACATCTCAAACCGACATATTATATTTTTATAAATTTTATATTTAATTTTTGTTATGATGAATTGTTGCATATTGTAATTTACTTATAATTAAATTAAATAAATATAATTTCTAAAACTTAGTGACTATAAATATCTCATAAGGAAATCGGAATTTTCCTCATATTTCCTCATACAATATAGAATACTAAGCATGATATAAACATGAACCAATTTCTCCTTAACCGATGTACGCAACACTAAATCAGTTTTATAAAAACTTGGAAGTAAACAATTTAAATGCCGAAATACAGTATCCACATGATAGTTAAAGTTTAGTCTGTCATCTAAAACTAGTTCCAAACAATAAACACTATGGGATGACTTTAATAGGTGTGCCATAATAAGTTAAATTCAAGTTTAAGTCATGATTAGGAAAAATTATAGCTTTGAATCTTGAATGAGAGGTCAGGTTTAATGCATAATTGGTAATACTTTGCAAAACATCAGCAGACTGATACTCTCCCTTAAATAGCGATTGTACGTCATCTGCAAATGAATAGGGATTGGATGTATCAGTAAGTCTACTAAACAGAACAGGTAATTTAATTACAAAATAAAATTGCAAGTTGATGAACATACTGTGTGCATTTTGATCAAATGTGTGTTGTATCATCGTATTTATTTACTGCAGGTGTAAAATCATCATTGATGACTTCTGCACGATTAACTGATGCAATGAAACAACTTTATTGGTCGGCTGTGGTTTTCTCCACAACGTATAACAGACATTGTTGAATCAGTTAGGTATATGGAAATTACCAGCAATAATTTTTGTAAATACAGTTGTAAATCCTGAACTACAGTATGTAGTATGAAGGGGATTATATAGATATAAGATAGATATAAGATAGGACTTTTTCTAAGCGTTTGAAATTCAACTTTAACGTTATTTCAGCTAGTACGTAATTCTCCCATAGCGTAGTGATTTAGAAACTACACAGCTATCGCGACAGTGTAAACGAGGCATAAAGTCCCAATTTAAATAGAATCGTAAATTATAGAGTAAATTACACAAGGGAAATCATTTGTTATTGTGTAATGGAAGAATATATGAAAAAAGGACGAATATCGAGCTTATGTTTATGTTGTTTTAAACAATTTCAATGAAATCGAGAAAAAAAGGAAAAGACGTCCAACTATTCCCGCTGCAATAGTTGACCGTCTATTTATTATCACTCACTATTTATTCATTTTCTATTGATTGCCATAAATGTGGCGTAGATAAGCCTATTTTCATTTCAGTCATGCCAATGACGCTCCTAAGGAACAACTTTTGGCTCTTTTACCCACAGCACCATTTTTATTGTTTACTTTATGCTCTAAAAAGTTGCTGATAACGTGGTCCTGCGACATGGCGCCGTGTTTTGAACTAAAATAAAACGTTATCATGATTGACGGGAACCACGAGTAACGGTTATTGGGTCGATTTTGAATTGAAAAAATCACTAAATTGGAGAAATCACTGAGTTGGAAGATATACGTGGTATATACGGAGATGTTTATATTTCAATGAATTTCTTGAATTTTTTTATTAATAATAATTTTATAAATTTTATAAAAATTAAATATAATAATTCCCTTTGAGTTTCATAATAAAAGTTAAAATAAATAATAAAAAAAAAATCGTGACTGATTTTTATTACAGAAATCGAATGTAAAAATCAAGATGGATTTCTATTCTTTAATAAAATATTTGCAAGAGCAAACAATGTCGACAATGGATACTGAAGATATGAATAATGTACTATTGAAATTTGATTTAATTCGGCCATCAGGCTTTAAAATTGCAATTTTGTATTTGTAAATGAAATGAAGATTATAATAGCATCCAATATATCAATTTCTCCTTTCAAATAACGTATCCCAACTCGGAGGAATGAGAGGTACAGGGTGGCGCATAATTGTGCTACAAACACAATGCCAATGTCAATGGGGACCGATATTTAAAGATGTTGAAGTAGTTTTTCAACGTTTCAACATCATTTGGTTGCAACAAGATGAAGCAACTGCATACGTTACCAGACCGGCTATGACAGAGCTCCGACGAAAATTCCCACACAAATTAATATCCAGAAACTCCATTTTCCACTGGCCACCAAGATCAACTGACCTGACTGTACCAAACATTTTTTTAAGGGGTTATGTCAAGATAGAGGTGTACAAAACGAAACCAAAGTATTTGACTGAATCGAAGCAGTCCATTAAAACAATAACTGGGGCGATCCCGACTTCAGTCCTCCAGGCCGCAGTAAATAAGTTTCTGATCAGGTATCGCATATGCATAAATGAACACGAAGGTCATTTATCATCTTCAAAACCAATTAGTTATATAAAATTCTATACAATAAAGAATAAATTAGTAAAATGCATTGATTAAAAAAATTTTATTTGAATTTCTTATTGTAATACAATTAATGTGCCACACTATATTTATCAGCTGACATTGCAAACATATGACATCCAGAAGGAGTGAGTATAAAGCACCAACTAAATATCTTTTGACCAAAATGTTTTATGACCAACGTTTTGTAAATCTATAGAACGATAGCCATCTGTCTGACCGACTTATAGACACGATAACTGTCTAATACTTTATAGAGCTTCTTGGAACTTAACCTTTCGAACCACCTCTTCTGGTACCACCCATGAAAATTGACCTATTTTCCGAAATTCCACTTTCTCCCTGTAGTTTCTCATTTTTATTTGTTTACAATCCTTGGCTAAATTTTAAAAAATCGGGCGGCTCTTTCCACATCACTTCTGATACTAGTTCTCATATGTACAAATGGTCAATTCAGCCCACATACTCTATATCCGTATCTTTAATGCAGCTTCACTAAATTTAGACAAAATTGATACACATTTATTTGTAAAAATAAGGTCCTCTGAATAAAAAGGAAGCGTATTACCACAAGCCATCAGGTATTGCAGTAATTCTGTCATTCCCACTTCTTGTCCCATTGTCTTCTTGCGGGAACACCCACCACTTGGCTGAAGATACTATCTCTTCTTCCACAATTCACGCCAACAACAAAGGTTATAGCACAATTGCCTCTCCTCGACCTCTTCGGAAAAACAACCACTTATGGATGACACTACGCCACCTACGTGAGTCATATGATCAGTCCATTCCCTCACTATTTTGCTAGCAAATATTTCTGGAAATTTAACTTTTAATAACAAATGGAAACAGGCACACATGTGAATCTTATAAATCTTTTTTGGCACGAACTGCTATATCACAAAAACTAAATTTTACTGCAGTATCTTATTTTAGTTTCCATACTATACTATGTGGCAGGTAAATAAAAACGCATTGATAACAAGAAATACGAGGTGTTAACTCAAAAACAAGTAAAAATAAATATTTACCACCAAAAATTGCTTTCAATTTGTCAAAATACTATCCACGAGGACCGACACATTTTTCCCATATGCTTGAACGAATTTTCGAAGCACCTTTTCCACCCCGAACGTGATAACTCCACAATGAGCGTTCTGAACACATCAACCACTTCTACATGCGTGGAAAAACGTTGAACTCCTACTTTATAGTTGTCATATCGCAATGAAAGAAGTCATCAATTTCCATGTTGTTTCTATGCAACGACTGGACAAAAATAGAAGTGATCGCAGGTAAAGAAAAAAAAAAAGGATTAAAAAGAAGACAAAATTTAAATTCCCTCGAACAAAGCCTCCTAGTGCCTCCTATGTAAATTGAATGACATTCAAATTTAAAGGACACTATAACAACCTATTGGACAATCTGATGCATACTGAAATTTATACAAATCAACATGTTTGTACTTTCAACTTGAGTGTAAAATTTACACAAAATCGGCCTCGAAATTTGGCCACACTAGAGAGTAAAATTTGGACGCAATGTGTAAATGCCTTATTGTAATACTCATACAAACGAATCTCTTGGTCAGACTACATCACTGAACAAGTTTATAGCCTCCTTTTAAATGTAAATTAAAACATGAGTTATTGTACATATAAATAGATGTACGGAATTCGAAATAAAGTCTCGTTACAGATCCTATTAGATGCTCGGATTTTGATTACAACTTCTCACCACACATTTTTTAACATTTCCTTCCGCAATATAATTTCCCTGAAATTTCGGTCATCCTATTATATGATCTGATGAACATTCACCTAAATGCATTTCTCATTAAAAGCGATATCTGAGCGGAACCGTACTATGCCTTCTTGTATATCTCATAAATGGATTTACGTTTCTTGAAATTTAATTGCACTACTATACCCTAAACCATAATTTTCACGAATTGAAATATTCCTTTTTTCAGATTTTAATAAAATTTGAAAAAAGTTTTCGCTTGTGCACATAATTTTCCTAACAAGTACTAAAAATGCCAAATTGAGGCCGAATTTGAATACCGATATTATTGGTAATAAAATCTTTTTTTTTTGTTCAGTCAAACCAAAGACGCGGTTAAAAAATCCACAAAATAGTATGGATGATTGTCGGTTGAAGATGCGTGGGCTAGCTGAAATTACAGGCATTTAAAAAAGCGTTATACATCGCATATTGACCGAAGATTTGAAGATGAGAAACCTGTGCGCAAGATGCGTACCGCGCTTGCTTTCAATAGAGCAAAAGCAGCGTCGTGAAGATGTTTCAGTATAGTATTTGGCGATGTTTCACCGCAATAAAGCCGAATTTTTGCGTTGATCTGTAACCATGGATGAGACATGGGTCCACCATTTACCACCAGAGAAAAAGGAGCAGTCAAAGTAGTGGACTGGAAAGAGAATGGAGTCCAAAAGCAGCAAAGACGGTTTCAAGGAGGCAAGGTCATAGCACTTGTTTTTAGGATGCGCAAGGGATAATTTTTATTGATCATCTTCTGAACGGAAAATGTACCAATGGCAAATTATATGCTAACTTATTGCAGCGTTTAGGTAATGAAATTATGGAAAAAGGTCACATTTGGCGAAAAAAGTTTTGTTTATCAGGACAATGCTCTAGTTCACACATATCCAATATTGCGATGTCCAAAATTAGTGAATTAAAGTTCGAATTGCTTCATCGCCCATCTTATTTATCAGATTTAACTCCCACGGACTATTTTCTACTTTAGATTTTTAAAAATTTGCCGACAATGAAGAGGTGTAGTCTGTTGTTGATGACTATTTTAAAAAGTTATTAAGCTATTTAATGTCGCTGGAAAGAGTGTATCGAGGTAAAAGAAGGTTATGTTGCTCCTTTGTTTACATACGTAGACACTCATAGAGCAGAACCTAGCTCGGCTTTAATGTTTGTTGGGCTGAGACCAAATTCAAATGGAAATGAATTAAGTAAAGGTGACCAATTTTTCACATGTTTAAAAATTCACTGAGATGGTTCACTTTTGATGGCTCAAATAAAAATACTAAATAACGTGGCGTCTTAAAACTTCAAACAAATACTTTAAGAGGTTGCCACTTTTCACCAAAATATTTTTTTTTAATTACTAGCACTATCTGTACTTCAGTTAGGCCAGTTTTGGAACCAACCTCGTATATATGCTTTGGCAGAAATATCAACTAAAATTCAAAAATATTTGGACATTAAAAACAGGCAAGCGAAGTCAAATTCAAAGCATAAATTGAAATTAAAAAGAGAAAAGTCGATTCTTCCGAAATTTTAACACTCCATGCGCTATTTTACGCAGAGTTGTATTTGTTGTTCATCCAGGTGTATATGTCTTCATTTCCTTGGAGGGAATCGCACAGCATTCATGTAGTGTATTGAAGATGAAAATTAATTTCAAAAATTACTTTCTACATTCACTTAAAGTGAATATCCAAAATATCTAGAAAACAAATTCATTAAACCAATTTGTTTCCACACCCACACTAAAGTAATTTTGGATAACCATGCCCGCTTGAATCAATAATATATCTACGCCATTACCAATTGATAACCAAAATATTTCATTTATAATTGATAAAATTCCGAACAAAAATGAGATTTTGCCTTCACCTAATGAAAATGAGATTTTAATTTATGTTCAAAAAACTCTCAAACCAAACGACTTTCTATTTATATTTTAGAAAATTCCTAATGAGAAAATCCCAAATAAAATTGAAAAATTTTCAAATAATGTTTCGAAATTTTCAAATAAAATGGGGTGAGAAACTTGCAAATATTGCTAAGTTTGGTGGTAACCGAAACTGTATTCAGGATACCGGACACTGGCACATAAAATTTCCCAACTTCATTTAAAAACTTATGAATTTCATATGAAATTTTTAAAACAAAAATATAACAATTCTGATTTCCTCCGTTACTTTTTTAGACATCAGTGTGAAAATCTAAATTTTGTTTGGAATTTTCTTAACTGTAATCGGAACATCACATTTATATCTGACATGACATTCCCTCAATACAAATGGAAAATATCATTTCCTCCTTTGCTCAGAGTTTATAGGTTTTTAACGAAACGACGACTACGAATTGTGCCTAATAATATTTTACATTTCCATTCTATGCTATTTCTTCATTCATGCTAACTTGGGTTGTCCTGTAGTTCTCGTTTGTTTGCCAAACTGACAGGTATTGTTATAATAAATAAATCCAGGCACACATTACAGGATTAAGGATTACCTTATGAAACAATACATTTGGAAATAAAGAAGGCATCAGGTAAAAACTAAATTCTGGCTCTTCGTCACAAAGGGATCTTTAAGTAAACTGCAACGCCGCCATGTGAAAGAAAACAGCTGCATTTTATCTCCATAAGGACGAGTCGATAGAAGTTCTCACGTTGCTCAACAGGCTGCACCCGAGAGTAGTAGATATTACAACGTCCGCTATGCATGTTTATTATGGCCGGTGGTACACATGTATGTATGAATGTATGTATAGGTAGTTTTGTACAGGACAACATTATACGAAAAGAAAGAAAAAAAGTAAAGAATGAAAAGGAAAAACTGTATAGATAGATCCCTGCGTATATGTGTGAGTGTGTTATCTTCTAAAACAAATAGATGTTGCAACTACCTGGCATAGTTCAATATTGTTTTCCAAACCTTTCTAAGAATCGCTGGGTAATAGCGAGTGAACACGCTTCAGTAATGTCTTTAGGAGAATGTAGGCGAATGTTAGAAAGACGCAAAAGCAAATGACTACGTACTCAGGTAGAGATATACGCATATTTGCGCATACATAAACATTCCTTTTGTTGCATTGCTGTACCCCAAAAAATGTGTACAATTACACGTCCAAAACATTACGGACTCCGCAGGAGTTGTCTGGCTTCACCCCAGCAAGGCAATGTGCAGTTTGAATTCATTGAACAGTGCTAGAAATGTAAACTTTACATTAAGCCCCTATTACAGCGAAGGACTTTAATGATGATTACGGCGCAATGAACTTTCAGCTGCAAAGGACTGTCGGATGCATCATAGGGTTGATGTGATGTGATGGCCAGACAAAAATTACAAAAATCATCAAAAATATTTCAATGTCAGACAATTAAATCTCTATCACACAAAGTGCGGCAGAGAGCGCCTGGATGTAGAGCATGCTTCGAGTATTTTTTAACATAAAACGCGCTTCTCAACCACCCCTAAATATCCTCTCACTCTCTCTGCATCTCTCACTCACTCCGCTACAAAACTGTGCTGAAATATGTATAAGTTTCACGTAAAATAATTTGTTTTGAGATGAACATCCTGTAACAATATCCCGCCATTTAATTGGTGGTGGGAAAATTCCATGCATGCCTTGTGCAAATTATTCACTTAAAATGCCGGATATGGTCTAATAGATAGATAGGACCACTAAAATGGGGGCTATACTCTGGGGACAGCAATGGTCACTGTTTGAATTGCCCTTTCCAAGTACTTTCATTTACATCTGGGTATAATTGAAGGGTGCAAATATATCTGTCTATATATTTCTACATATTGTATGTATGTCCATTTCAGATCTTTTTTTTTTTTTTCTTTTTTTTATATAGGCAGCCGGCTTTTTGAGCGACTAACTTATGTTTCTTGCCGATTATGTGTACGAATACATGTAAAAAGAGCGCAAAACAACTTAGTGTATGTAATTCATGGTCGACCGACAAAAACAAAGAATGAAAAAGAAAAATAAACAGAAAATAACTTACATACAACACATAGGAAGTGGAGAGCATGTGAAAATACTAAAAAAAAGAAAAATAAATAAACGTGGCTTTTGTTTTGATATCCATTTGTGTTAATAGTAAACGGATGACGGCAAAAAATGAAACGGAAAGAGCCGGTGATGTGTGCTCGTTTTGTGCCGCTGCTGCTTCTTTGTCGTTGTCCGACGGGGCAATTCAAATTAACATTTGCAAAAAGCACAGACTCTGTCAAGAGTTAAAACTTTGAAGTTCATTTCTTACAAATGTCTTTTTTTTATTCCAAAATTGAACAAAAGCACAAAAGAAAAAAATGCGCTCTCTAGCTCTTCATTATCTTTCGTTCTCTCCATATTTTGCTCTTCAATTGCAGACCTCTCTCTCTCAATTGCATTTGTTTTTTCGGTGGTGAATACGAAATACGAAAGAGCGTGCGATGGAAAAAAAGAGCAAAAGAAAAAACAGACAGCCGTTACAGAATTTCAAAAAATCACAAATGAAAGCAGTCAAATACACAAATGGGGATGACAGGGAAAAAACGTATTCTTGCCGTTCATTTTCTACGATGTGTGCGATTGTTTCAATCGTCGGCGACGGCTCATTTTCCAATTTTTCGCAACAGCCGGCAAATTAACTGAGATAAACAAAAAGTTAATAATACTTACCACACATTTGTTGAGGAAACCATCGTGGAGTCCACTCGAATACTCTTCCAGCTCGAACATATTTGCACCTTTGCTCCGACCGGAGTTTCAGCCACCAAGACCAAAAAGACTTGAGCAGCTCCGAAGTTGACTTCTTATTTAATACGTTTGCGGTATATACAATGTATAAGCATGTGAATGCGTGTATGTGTGCGCCTTTAGTATTCCTATACTACCGACGTATTAAAATTAGTATATTTTAGTTGGGCTCTGCCGCATCAATCTCTTAGAATTATCATAGAATGTTTGTTCTTTCTTGCTGCTATTACTCTCAGAAAACACAACAGATATTTTTCTTCTTATGACACAAGTTGCCGGCAAAGAGAGGTGGTATATGAAAAGGTCTAACACAAACTTATTCCACGAAAACCGTTTCGCGCCTAAGTTTTTCCTTTTGTTTCTAAACTGAACATTCGTTCTGCTGCTGAGTACCTTTTCTACAAAAACAAAAAAAAAAAAGATATATCACACAATTACACAAAAGTAGCGAGTCCGACAAGCCAAACACACACGACCACTCTCCGCTCTTGCTAGCAACATACTGATAATGCTGGCAACAAATTTCGATTTCTACATTTTCTGCACCATAGCGGGGTTGAGAAACGTTTCACTCGTGTACCAAAAATGAGTTAGATTTGTTTTTGTTTGGTACGGAAAAACAACACGTTGTCACGTGAAATCATTCGAGTATGAAACACATGTGTTTTTCACGATTTTCATGCAATTAATACCAAAATCCACAAAATGGCCGCCAACAATATGCATCTGAGTCCAAATATATCCAAACTGAGTGCAATTTAATCCATTTCGAGCGTTGTTCTGCGCTGTGAGCAGTTCGTTAATCACATTTTCCTGGAAGAGTTTCCCGCTAAAATACTGCATGTAAGTTTTTAGTCTGTGCAGGTAGCACCGGCAGTAGATGACCCCGCCCGGAATTTCCTAATTACAATTTTCTTGGAAAAATGACCTTTATTTATCTAACGAGGTACTGCCATTGCAGAGCAAAATATCTGCACCATGAATTCATTTCATACGCATTTCATACAATTTTATACATACTTGTCTACCTGCTTTTATTTTTATAATTGTGTTTAATTGTTAGTGTAACGACGGAAAGTCTTTTGCTAGAATTTTGGACTCAAAAAACATCCGAAGCAAATGTCCTATCGAAAATGTTATTTTTTCACGAAAATTTTACTAAAAAATCATTTGAATTAATTTAGTTTATGTTAAAATATTATAACATCATCATTACAAGAATGTTACAATAAATTCAGTACCATTTCTTTCCTTATTTTCTGTGAAAGACCGAGTAAATTCTTTGAAGCATTTCTGCAAAATATTTTATTTATTTATTTCTGGCTTGTAATTTGAAGCCTTCCGGCCAAATATTTAATATAATAAATAATATTTCTATTGAAAAATATATTCAAATTCAATTCAATCGAAATCTATTAGCATAGAATGGAAATGAAAAGGAGAATTTATGGAAAAGTCCATTTTAAAGGAACAGAAGAATAGTAATAGAATACCATGTGCTAAAATTCTAATTCATTTAATTCATCTGTATGTAAGTCCGGTATGTGAATCTATACTGGAAACAATAACTTAAAAAAAACAACCTAATTATTCACATAACGATGTGATTTTTCGTTTAGAAATTAAATATTTAAAACTAATTTGTTAATCAGAAGCCTACTGAACACTCGTGTGCGGACGGATATTGTTTTTATTAGACATTTTAAAAATCTTAAATTTTACAAAGGTTTCGGAGGTGGTAAATATGCGACCGATGCATGCGCGTCATTTTACCAACCAGTTCGAATAAAAAGACAGCGAATAAAATTGCAAGCCCATAACTCGGGAACCTTGGAGTTGGGAATTTTTAGTTTTTATTCTTTTTTAGCGCTCTATCCAGTAAAAAGGTAAAGACGTTGTAGTTAATGTCCGTAAAGCATGTGACTAATAGATTGGCTACGCAGATTTAACCCTAATCGCAAAAATTAGCAGGAAAATTTAAGCAAATTGACCACAAATAGCATTAGTATTTGTATCATTTCTCAATTAATTTTGAAAGAATCAGAAATTTATTATCAAAGTTCAAGATGCTCAAAATACGCCGATATGCTTGAAAAATATACCTTGAATTGGTGATTGATCAAAAGTTTGCAACTAATTTTTTGTATCTCTTTCTGTGGAATATAGACCAGAATCAGACTTTTTACAATGAAATTTGTCAAAGTACTCGAATGCTTCAAAGGGAAAACTTCTGATTTTATTGAACATATGAATTCCGTAATTATTCAAAATTTATATTTATATTATGAGCCTTATTCATAATAGTTTGTTGGAGGTTTGAAGAACGTTTTTACTATGGTTATTACACCTTCAATAAATATTTACGAATCCTATCTGTCATAACATCAAATTTTCTATAAAATTGTTCTAATTCAAATATATATCGAAAATATTATAATTTTAAGCATACAGTTTTCATTAACATTTTTATAAAAATGAATAAAATAATACCAGAAGCAAATCAAATATCAACAAGTTCTGTGTTTATAATATTGGTTGTTAATATAATGCTTCTATATAATTGTAGTTGTATAATGTATTTGTTATTGAATTATGCAGAAGATACGTTGTAATATTGTAATTTAATCAAATCGGCCTTAAGGCATAAAATTAGAATCCTGAATAAATTAATTAAATTAAATTAAGATTAATATTGGTGTTGTCAACACACATGTCTATATAATCTATTTATAACGTAACATAATGGATCAAAGTTGGCAAGTTTCATATTCTTGATATCTTAAACTAACTTTTTATAAGTCGAGTATTAATTTGGAGTATTACAGTTCCTTAAATGTATTAAAAGAGATCTGCATTTTTTTTTTTAATTTACCAGTTTAGGAGCCTAATTGCAGAATACTAAAACAAGTTGTTGTGATCGTAATGCCTACACTTTGAATGGTGGGTTCCGTCATCCGCAATTTTTATCCGAAAATCGAATGAACATTTTCGTATAATTGCCGATTGATTTGTTCCAATCGTATCAGTGCAACTAGGTTTATTTTTTGAACAAATAATAATGAATTACAATTTAAACCTTCATTTTTTGTATAAATGAAAAAAAAATTGAAGCTAACAAGTTGATTTCATTTCTTCTTTAAAAAAACGCTAAATTTAATATAAATCGCTTTCATAAAATGTTATTGCTACAGTGTTTAGACTTTGAAGGCAAACATTTTAAGTTTTGAAAAAAAAAAACGCAAAGAGAAATATAAGTTCATTGGCCATAGATGTGGTTTAATAATAGACATTAGTGTATGCGACTTAACGTTTGATTCGTTTTGAGTTTATTACCAAACCTATAAGTAATTTCTATATTCGAATATTACCTAAAACGTTTATTGATATAGCTATATCGATCTGAGCTCCCAGTAAAATTATAATTTCATTTCATTTTATTTGTTTTACAAAATTGCAATTTAAATTCCTGATGGTCAAATTAAATCAAATGATAAAATAGTACTTTCATAAAAATTACTACTCTCCAAACTATAGCATTATAATATAATAATAACAATAATAATAATAAAATAACAAATTTAATAAAGTAAACAAATTTAGACTGAAAGATGTATTAGTAATAATAATCTATGTTCTCCAGTGCTGACAAAAAAAATAATATGTGTAAAAAAACAAGTTCAATTCAAAATGGAAGTTTGAATTTACGAAAAGCAATGTTAGATATGTTGAATACTCGTTACTCACTCGGAAGCGGTACCTCTCATAAATATTTTACTAATAAAAAAAAATTAACATCGAATACTTTGTAAAAGAATTACAAGGATTCCGGTAAGTAAAAAAGGGTTTTTGTTTCAGAGGTATTAACGCTAAGTTTTGTGGAATTGATTAAATTTCATAATTTCAATACATATATTTTATATATACATTGAAAAGGAATATTAAAAGAATTCGATCCAACCAGTTCAAGCAATCGAAATTGTATCTTGCAAAATATATTATATGTATCTGGAGCAGAAAGAATATGATGGGCACGTGCAAATTAGCAGATTAATACAAGGAGGGCTTATTTTTTGACATAAATTTTCCGAATGGAAACGTTTTGATATATATAGCATCAGGGGGTCAATTATTGTGAGCAAAATATTGAAGGGGATGACACAAAAAGAGATTGATCTGATAGGTTTAAACCTATTAGAGAAAATACGGAAACATCTCACGACTGGTCTGCGTCGAGTTTTTTGTTCTTGTGGTAATGCTGAAAATTGCATCCGAAGCGAATTTATGCTGCAACACTCGATGAAAACTTTAGGGTTGTCAAAATTTAATTTTATTTACATCTTGTAATTAGAAAATGACTTGCCGTATTTTAAGCTTATAAAACTTCTGAACAAGAGAGGAATGTAAACGTCAATAATATCAAAAATAACAATAAAAAAAATCAAAATTATCAATTGGAGAAAAAATTAAATATTAGTATTAAATTCAATTAGAGAAAGTATAAAAAAATAACATCGATATGAATGCATGAAAGTCACATTAAGTCACATTAAAATATTGAAGGAACTGCTTCCGAGAATTTAAATAGGACATATTAAAATCCTTCATGCACCTTGGCAATAAGTTGTATTGCCGGGATACTCGAACAAAAAATGATTTATCCACTAAATATGTTATTTTAGGAATAATCAAGTTTCTACAACGCGTGGAATGTGGAAAAACGCAGATTTGAATTTATATGTTTTGTAAAATAAAGGCGGCGATCTAAATCTTATGAAATCATAACAAATGGTGTTATATGAACATAACGCTTCCGTGAGTATAGATATCGTATGACAGCATTAAACGTTAACTGTAGTCTTTGTAGATTGCGTTTAGTTGTTCCTGCATACGTTTCTAAACAGTATAACAAGCTTTAAACTTTATCTAACAAATTTTATAAATTCTTGACTTTAGAAATTTACCAGACAGGAGTCGTAACCGAAGCTAGCCTAGATCGGTAAAAAATTGCATTTGTAGATCAACTTTGTGAAAAACTATTGTACGCTCTTTGTATCATACCAATAACAATTCAAACCATCTGGTCCATCAAGGTTATTTTTCCACATCTCAAAATACATTCAGTCTATGATATGAATATAACTGTCCTTCGACGATATTTTCTATTCAAATTTCTTCCCAATGAAACGATTGCTTTCAGGTAGAAGTTTTTGTGACCTATGTGCTAATACTTCTACCTGCAAATCACTTTCAATTTCGCCTGTGGTCGTGTTTCCTTGCATTCCGACGCGAACTATGGCTGCCTCTTGCCATGGCTGTTTTTAATTAGGTCAAATTGTTCAGTGCACAAACTGACAGAATCATCATTTGCTTGGGCGACGAGCAGGTATCCTCCTAGGCTTGTTTCCAGACAGCTCCTCGATAGTAAGGGTTTCTGCCTTTCCAATAATAGATTGGTGATTAAAAACCAACTTGCATTAGTATAATTGAAACACAAATAAAACAATTGAAACCAGCAAAAAATCGTCTTTAACCCACTAACTTATATTTGTGGTAGCTAGAAGTGGCTTCATTTAATTGAATTTCGGACCCAAACGAACAACAATTTTACCAATCACGAGAGCAATTGCATTCCCTGTTTAAGAATAGAATATCATGTAAAAAGCAAAGATTCAAACACAAAATTAAGTTTCGTAATATGAATGAATGAATCATATTATA
>JAHXMU010000665.1:150298-170814 GCA_019455685.1 Philornis downsi
CAAAAAAAGATGATGCAATATGCACATTCCATTGCGCCACCCTGTATTTCCAAATTATATACCTATTAACTTCTAACTTTTGAATTAGTCGTTTTTTCCATACTTTTTTTGGCTTCAATAATCATATTTTCATTAAAATCATATTATATTTTTAAAAATTTTATATATAATTTTTATTACGTGTTTTTTTTTAAATCTAATAGAGGAATTGTTGCGTATTGTAATTTACTTATAATTGGCCGGGAGGCTTTAAATTACAAGTCAAAATAAATAAATTAAATTAAATCAAAGAATGCGCTCCACTAAGTATGTTGGAGACTCACTTGCATTTTTTTAATATACACAATTTTTAAAATATATATTTTTTTAAATTAACTACAATATACAAAAATGTATATGTTAGATTTAATCTGCTATAAATTAAATGTTAAATTTTTGAAGATATAATATAATTTTAAAAATGATATGATTTTTAAAGATGTAAAATATGAAAAAAGGCTAATTTAAAAGATAATCGGTATATAATGTAGAAATATACAATAAGATAATCGATACGTAATGAGAGCTGCTCCCAATGTAATTTAAACACAAAATTTTACTGGAAAGTTTGAAAATGTTGCAGAATGTGCCTTTTGTAAGAATCGAGTTATAATTTAATACATTTTAAAGGGCTTGGTATAAGAATAGAAGGTATTAAGAAAAAAATGAGGACTACGAAATCGAACAAGTTTACAAAATAACAACAAATCGATATAATTTTTAAGACTACAGCCCAAGAAGCGCGCAACATACGATGCTACATGAGCACGAGGTCTCAGTGAATACAATAACTCTACTAAACGCCATCTGAATTTTTCTCATATTCTGTTTATTTGTGCCACTATAAAGTTTTACAAAATATGGAATACTACGTACAAGCCAATTACTCCTTAACCGATCTAGGCAACAATGAATCAGTGAATCGAAGTGAACAATTTAAACACCGGACTACAGTGTCATCATGACGATTAAAGTTTAGTTTGTCATCTTAAACTACCCTCAAACAATATGCACTATGGACGACTTCAATATGTGTGCCACGATAAAATAAACTTAAGTGTAGATTAGAAAATGATGATTAGAAATAAAGCATCGCTTTTGTTTTTGGAATGTTAATTGAGAGTTTAATTTGTGTCATTCACGAGCACATCAAATTTAACGCATAATTAATATTACTTTGCAGGACGTCAGCAAACTGATACTCCCTCTTAAGGAGCAATAGTATATCATCTACAAATAAATGGCGAATGTATTGGACTAAGTATGAAACCTTAAGGAACACCACTTGGGACAGATAAAACAGAAGACGACGAACTATTGACAACAACATATTTTCATTTAATTTTTCATTTATTGAACAGTCTTGTGATTTAAAGCCTTTTGTATTAACGTCGAAATTAAAATTGACGTATAACTTATCTAACAAAACGCCATAGTCAACACGATCGAATGCCTTCTCTAAATCCAAGGAGAATAACATACAAAACTTTTGATCATATACTTCGTTCCTTTTGGTATCAGTAAGACCACCAAGTAATCCAGCAGTACTGCTATAATTTCGAAATCCACACTGATAGCCATTCGGCAACGAATCACTTTCACTGCAAAGCAACAACTGACACTTTGAAATACAATTTAGGAAAAGACCGCTGAAAAACTAGACCATTTTGCGAAAACAACTAAAATTCGAATAATGTGCTTAAGCAAGTTTTGTTGAATCACGACTAACTTGTGTTTTTAGTGGTTGGTTTCGTTTTGATGCCGAATATTCCTTTAGGACTTGTGAAACGCTTGTATCTTTCTGGCAATTTGCGCATAATACAATTTGTGAATTATTATAGAAGCGGTTGGTATTGAATAGCGTAGCAAATGTAAGTCGGGCTAAAATTATACATTGAAATCTGGTGTATTCGTTGTGTCATCTTAAAAATATGTATTTTAATAGCTTTTTTATTTTATTTATTCATCACTAACCAGGCCAAATGACCATAATACAACTGCTACAATATAACATAAAACAAAAAACATTTAAATATAATAATAAATTATTTCATTTGAAATTCATATAAATAACTAAACAACGATTATTGAGTGATGCTTATTTATAGTAATGATAGTGATAAAAAAAGGAAACAGTATTTATCAATTGTGCAATAATATGGACAAAAAACAAATATTTTTCAATTAAACAAAAATACTATTCGCAAAGGAGTATTCAACATTAATTTCTCAGTTAAGCATTATTTCCATATCAAAAAAAAAAAAAAAAAGAAATTCAGAAATTACACTATTGCGCTTATTAGAATGAAATATAGAAACTTCTTGGCGAACTGATGACCTAATTGACCTTATGAATTAAAAAGGTTTAATCTCAAATATCCGCACCTGCCCTTAAATATTTTTATAAAAATGTTGCAAATTACGAATGCTAACAAAGTCAACAAAATAAACCCCAAAAAACTTCCATACATTAATTATATTTAATTACATGCTCTGTAATTCTCCCATCATATATATAAAACACACTACCCTCAATTTTTCTCATAACAGAACCGATTGCCATAATTAAGGCTTGAACTACATGTATCTTGATACGATTGCAACGATATAAATCTAAATTTTACAATTTTTGTAAGGTAAAATTAAACTTAGAAACAGCAGAATTGACGTGGGTTTCAAAGCATAAATTCCCATCTAATGACAAGCCAGGAATTGATTAAGAATTTCTGTGGTTAGCGCTGGTTGTTGTGCCTTGTTCCTTAGCTGATTTATCACCGAAATCATTTCCATTGATGGCAATATGGCGGATATTCAATGTATTAAGATTTGATTTTTTTTAATATTTTATTCGATGCTAATTTAAACTTGTTGGATTTGTTATATTGCTTTTATTGCGCCGAGACTGCCATTACATATTGCTGTTCTTTTTATTATTTTTATCTACGTAATGAAGGCTGAAATATTACGGCCAGTTCGGCAAAAAAAATTTAGATTGAGGTTGCCAAATACAATGTTTTATTAAGGATTTAAAGAAGATTAAGGGGTGTGTTTGGTCGTTAATAAAGGAAGACTTGCCGCTCTAGAGCATGAAACCACAACTATCCGGCCGTAGTCGTTGTAGTAAGTGTTGAATTTCCAAAAGATTAGTATTATTTTGCGAATTGTTTCTAAAATAATTTATGTATACCATCATCATCATCGTTAACGATTTGCAGTCTATATATACCTATACAAATCTTTTATAATAAATTCTGTTCAATTCGACGCTACTCTTACTATAGGTAAGAGAGCATTTCTTAAAAGGCTCATAGCCGCCCTAAAGCAATTTTTAACTTCGACGTCTAACCATAAATTGGGATGCCAAGTAATATTTTACCAATGTTGATTGCAATATGGGACGGATTAGTCTTAAAAGATTATTATATTTGTGCGTATTTTCAACCAAGTATTTAACATGATTAGCCTACAATAATTTCCTTGCAAATAAAATGACGAAAATACACAGTTTGTTTGCATAATGTATAGAATTTCCAATATGCATTGTTTTTGAGTCCCAAAGACATGACTCCGACTTCGCCTCGGGTATAAATTTTCCCCGAGTACTCGAAGTAAACCAGCGTTAAACTATGTTATTGAATATATTCAAATTTGTCTGGACTTCATTTGGCATTCCCGATGCTACAGCAAATATGTTTTTAGTATATATACCGAAGCAGTCAATTAATATAAATAAATTTTACACAACTTTTTTTCAAAGGACTGCCGCATAATTCGTTTGGAATGACTGTAATTCTGTAATTATCATTCCGATCAACTTCGTTAAACATTCTTCAAATTCCGATAGATTTCGTTAATTCCCAAAAGTTTGAATGCCAGGTTTCCTGGTTGTTTAAACTCGTTTGCCGCTGAGGGATTAATATCGACCTCATCTTTATTGTTGTCACTTTCGATCGGAAAAAAATGTTGTAAAAGACCTAATAATTTCACCATCTGAATTCGATCAACAGCTGTGTTAATCATATAATTAGTTTCCCTCCCCATAACAATATAAATGTTATCGTTTTGGAAATAATGAATAAATAAAACGTCTATGAGGAAAGAAACGAGCTTTCTTCAGAGATATTAACACCAGACCAGACCGAAGACGAATCTAAAGCAAACAAACATAATATAAAAAAGAAATTTGCCTTAGTTTTAAATTTAAAGCTAAAGTTTCTTGCAAAGTATAAAGGACAATGAGAAGTAAGAGTTTTTAACGTTTTGCAAACAGAAAAAAAAAACATCTTCGTGATTTCGGTTATGCTATTTCCACGGTTTTAAAACGAAAACCATAAATATCCGACACGAATATTGCAATACACGCATACAAGTTCTCCTGTTAGAAATAGAAATAAACTACTTTAACGTTCATGGTACATTACCTTAAACTATGTATATATCCCATGAATTGTTAATCTTCCATTTTATTAGCGAAACTTTGTAATGCTAATTTACATTTAAATAATTATGCTACAAGGTAGATAATCGCCAATCAAATATATAACTTACAAACGATTGTAAATCTCGACAAATAGGTACCATCTGACTATTGGCGGCACTATAATCAGTGCGGTTATATCAGCGTTTTCACAACAATCGGACGCTCGCGAAAACAAGACGTAACAAACGAGCGTGTCACTTATGCACCTGAAAATCGCATATGCAGATAAAATACGATATTAATTAACATAAACATTTATTTTTCGAAAAAAAAAAATTTAAGAGCAAGAAAACGGTAGAATTATAAAAAAAAACATAAAAAATTATAATAATAAATGATTTTCGAAACGAAGGACAACATAAAAAAAGACAATTTGGAGTTAATATTGTTCATATACGCGTCGGCGCTCACGAAGTTGTAGAATATCGCGATTGGTAGCTCTTTTAATATCGCTGCGAAAAAGGGCACTTTGTTTGAAATTTAAATTTTTGGATTGATGTCCTGATTCTGCCCTCTTAGAAGTGTAAGCACGATGATGGAATGAGGTACCAGCAAATGGCAATTCCTCCTCAATGAAGAGGCCCGACTGTGTCCAGTGTGGTGTACAGAATGTACGTTTTCTTTCTTCGGAATTTCGCTTCCTCTTGCTAATATGCGATAAATGTGGTGCTGTATCAGTATTTGATGGCATTATTTCGCGCACTTTGAAACCGACTGCGCATGGTGTCATCGGACTTTCGCGAAATTCTAACCCACTGCAAGTAAGTGTTGTACTCTTTGATGGCGTGATTGGTTCGACGCAAACTTTTCCTGTCGATAAGTGGATAAACTTTGGCTTCTTTTTCTTCTTTGGAGACTGAAGCATTTCGACCACGTTGCCTGCGGCCGTAGTATAGTTTCGGAGCTTGAGCTTTTTTTCAACCGGGTGGCCTAGAAAGACAACAGTAAAATAATAAGCAATATTTATACCGAAATTCAAACTATAGCAAACTCACTTTTTATATTATGTTCATTTGGCACAGATTCGTCTTCGGTCTGGTCTGGTGTTAATATCTGTGAGGGAAGTTCGTTTTTTTCCTCGATATTCTGAAAGAGAAATAATAATACAATAATATTCACACACATTTTTTAATAGTAACAAACATACGAGCTTTCTATGTTTTCCGATTATAATGTCGGCTGATGCCTTTAGGGCCTTTTTTACAGCAAATTTAGCATCATCTGAAAATATTTTGGAAAAATTACATATATATATATATCACTTTATATATATATTTTCGTTGTATATATATATTATAGCGATGTACAGCATTGCATACTTACCCCTCTGTTTAATATCTTTATTACTCGGAGCAAATTTCTTGTCTCGATCGGTTTCTGGCGCCAATGACTTTTGCTGTATCCGCTTTTTATTCTTTTTTGGGAGCTTAATCTTACTCTAACGAAAGAAAGATGTTGCGTAAGTACCTCAGACAAAAGCAAATAACAGCTAAACAAATACCTTTTTGTAGTTAATTTTGGCTTCAAGTTTAGCACGATTTGCCGCTTCAAGTATTTCATCGCATCGATTTAATATATGTCGAACGCCACTGTTATTGAGCCTTTTGGCATCTTTCTCATAGGGTGTTGAACTGTGTGTCACTTTTGTGGAATTGTTGGATCTAATATTCTCCGAAGAATCAGCAAAACTTTGTTCTGAAGTAAGTTTGGATCGTTTGTGTAAATGTCGAATATCTACGTCTATGGCACTGTTGTCTGCCGTACCGCAAAAACTCTTCGATAACCGTTTTCGCTTTGCACTTTGTTGCTCAATTTCAGCTTTACGATGCTCCAAACTACAAATAAACGATTGAGAAGGATGGAAATCATTTTCCGACAAGATGGCCAAACTTTTGCGTTTATAATTGGATACACCGACACCTTGCTGGGTAGAACAGATTTCCATATTTGGATTTGTGGGCAAAGCAAGCGACTGTCTTCGCGTACGCACTAAGGGATTACCCAATGGTATATGCTTGATATTTTCCAGATAACGAGCATCATCACTGCTCAGCACTTTGCCATCTGTTTCCTCATTGGACGATAATGACGCCGACGGTGATGAGGAGGCTAATTCCTTCGATTTATCTACGTTGTTTTTTAAAACAGCCGTTTCAATTTCATCACCGTTCACACTTAGTCCGATAGTAAAAGAACGCTGAACTAGCTTCCGTTGCAACGATGCTTCTTTCCTCTGTTGTGGAAAATGACTAAATGAGGCGCTTAGGCCGCCTCTCCCCGCTGCTTTTGGTTTCTGTTCTGCGACTTCATTCTCTTTGTAATTGTCTTCACCGCTTTCATCGCTTTCATCGTTTTCATCGTTAGAGCCGCCTTTTAAGTTATCTTCTTTCTCCTCGGATGTCACTGATACTTCTCCCAAATGACTTTCCGAGTGTTTGCTGCTGGAAGATGTTTTATCGCTAAATTTCAATTGGTCACTGTCACTGTCGTTGCTGGAGGTAGATGTGGATTCTTGATCATCTAATCTATCATCGTCATTCTCGCCATCGCCATTTCCAGGAACCTCCTCCTTATTTGCTATTGCAGGGATAAGAGACGATTCGGATGCGATCAATTTATCAGTGATATCAATAGGCTTCGAGAAATTCTGTTGTACAGCAGAATTCGAATTTGCCAAAGCATCGGTGGTCTCGTCGACATACGATTGTATATCACGAACGGAATTGTTGAAGCGATCGGAATGATTAAGTTTGCGCAAAATTTCTTGCCTTGACAAACTAACTTCAACTTCAGCATTTGAGTCATCGGGTTCATCTTCAGGTTCACTTTGCGAACGTTGAGCTGAATTGCTTAATTTGCTGGAATTCAGGGAAGTTGTGCCAGATGATTTAGAGTCTTTCTGTAATGACTTTCTCTCTTCCACATTTGTTTCCTTAGATTGTTCTTCCTCGTCGGACGATGATGAATCAATGATTCTTTTTGTTAGCTTGTATCGTTTTTTATTCTCCCGATTGCCCGCGTCATTGTGTTCTCCCTCCCCATCATCATACTCACCATCAGAGCAGCTACTATATTGGTGATCTTCCTCATTGCAGTTGTCAGAAACAATAAATGAATCATTCTCGGTATTTTCTTCATCAGTGCGTTCACTATGCTCGGTTGTGTTGCTGCCTATGGATTCGCCATCAATCGGGATTTCGTTTTCCATTATTTCACGACGCTCTTCTGAATCCATAGAATCACCGCTTTCATAATCGTCTACTACCATTGCCTCATCGTCGTGAAAGGAATGTTTTCGGGCGTATGGTTTCTCTTCTTCTTCTTCTTCTTCGCCCACCTCACTGTCTTCTTCCTCATACCGGCTGTCATCCTCATCATCATTCCATTCATTCCTTTTCAAGAAAGATACTTTATCCTTCTTCTGTTTCTCAACTTTATTCTCTGGAGGGGGTTTCTCAACGAGGTTCACTTCTTTCAATATAGTATCTAACTTTGTTTTTGATGACTCAACACTAGGGTTGCACCATTTTAATTCAGTGCCAGTCGATTTTGTGGCCGATAAATCGTTATCATCACTCTTCTTTGGGGATTCCGAACGGATTTTACCACCCTGTTGTTCTTTTTCGAATGTGACTGATGCAGCAGGAGTGTTGTTGGAATATTTGGGTGAAGTTATTTCCATTTGCTGCTTCTGAGGACTTTCCACATCAGTTGTATCGTGAACGGTTATAACAGAGTCATTACAATTATCTTGAAAAGGGCTATCTTTAAAGTGTGCTTTGTTCATTTCAACAAAACTCTTGTTCTTTGAAGATGCGGGTGTCTTTGGGTAGATGCTTTTCTCGCATTCATCTTCCGACAAGTTCGAGAAAGCGACAGATTTTTGGGATGGAGTGACTGTTCCAACATTGGGTGCACTGAAGCTGGTATTGGTTGATTGATATTTATTTTCGAAAGGCGACGATTTACCTTTCTTTGACGGCGGTGTGCTTTTAAAATCCGCAATCTGCTGGTTAGATTTTGCAGCTACTTCAATATCCAACATCCCCACATCACCCTCCTTGGGTAATTCAATGACATGTTCTGGATCATGTGATTGCCTTTCAGCAGAAGTTATAACCAATACAGGAGCAGCTGCGTGATCATCCTTTTTGACACTATCATCAAGATTCTCGTTAGTGTCTACCTTTAAGAATAGTTCTTCCGCGGAGTAATCGAGTTCATCTGTTTTATCTTTCCCCAATTTGAATGTCTCCTCCTCCAAATCTTTTCCAATGTCATCTACAGCTAAATGATTTGACAAACTTTTGTTTACATTCTTTTTAGGTGACGTGCCAGACTCGCTCTTCAGAGGAGACTGCATGATTACTGAGCCTTCCTGATTCTCGGAGACTTTCATCACTTCTTCTACACCAGCATTTTCCCGTAGGGTGTGTGCAACTTGACCATCATGAGTGTCGTCCGTTTCGGAGACAATATTTTCTCCTTCGACGTCGAAGTCGTCCCGTTGGCGTAGAGCAACTGATCCCTCTGCGCTACCATTCTTTTCAGGCGATATATTTTCGGTCACATTAACATTAACGTTATCAAAAGGGGACTTGCTTCTCGGATACGACTTATTCTCTTCCTCTTCGCTGTCAGGAGCTTCTTTTTTGACGTTAGTTTCGTTAATTAGTGGCTTGCGGTTATGCGGTGATGCATTTGACAACCTCTCTTCCACATCACTTGCATTGTTTTCATTCTCCGTTATTGATTGTGACAAATCCCCAACTCCTTTTCGCACGGACCTACGTTGTCGCCCAGTTGTTTTAGTCTTTCCCTCAGTTACAATGTTGGCCCCAGCTTGACATAGGGGCGATTTGGATTGGGAACGAGTGACGCGAATTGACACTTCCTCCTCAGCCAACGGTTCGAAATTCTGTGTTTTTGAATCAAGTTTGGACGTCGCCTCATTTTCAATTTGAGACACGCTTCGCCTACGGGTAGCACGCTTAGCCGGCATTACATTTTCTTCCGGTGCCTCCACAATAGTTGCTACAGCATTTCCACCACGTTTTGCGGGCGTTTTTACAGGAGTCCCGCCACCGGACGTCGAATTCCTTCGCGTCATACGGGGCTTCAGTGGAGAATCTATGTAAGGAGTGGAAAATAATTAACATACATTTTTGAAACACTTTTAGCAATACCACCTACTTGTCGTCGCTGCCAATTTCGATTGAATTGGAGTTCCAGGCCTGCTGGAATTATCACTGTCTATTGACGTGAGACGCTTCCTTAAAGCACGTGTAACTGTAATGAAACGAAAATGACAATGAGCTCACGCTTTTGTTAAAATTTTTCTATGGACCGAGGTGTAAATACACCCAGTTTGCATGTTGGCAATGAGTTCCTTGCACAAAATTTGGTTAGGATGGCAAACGTTAATTTCAAACCAAAAAAAAAACGGTTCTTTTCCTGCGCTCACACACACACAAAAGGCCAGGCCACGCGCAAGTGGTACCCAGCCACATTCATGCTTTTCGAAGCACGAGGATACTTCTTAATATTGTGGAAAATGTATATTTACCACGGCCGCCTGAGTCTGTCACTGGATCCATAGAATCTATTTGTATTTATATTAGACGACAGCTAGTTAAAAGTTTAATTCACGAAAATTCCAACACAAATGCAGCCCATGTACACAGTCAGCAGGCGTGTACAAATAAGAAATTAGCAACAAATAACCAAGTCAGTCGATTGTGGGGAAGAATTCGAAGCCGACGAATGAAAAATCGGTATTGGCCACACCTCTAAGCCGACTGATAAACAACAAAATAAGGCCCCATCTTTTCCAACTGGCATAAGTCCGCTGAATATCTTGGCTAAAAACGACTAGATGCAGCCGCCAAATTTATCCGTTTAAAATCCCGCCGACTATCTGCAAACCGGTAATTCTTTATTTCCTTAAAATACTATCGAAAACTACAGAAAAATATAAATTACGGAAGCTTAACAATCAGAAATGCGTCTTCGAAGACAGCTCAGTGTCTTCACACAAATTTGTAATAAGTTTTCGAAATATAAAATATGATGGCAATTTAAAATCACTGAAAGAGAACGACAATATGGTTATTATGATATAAATATATTAAAATATGTCCTACATTTTCCAATTTCCAGAAATGGTCACTCAGCAATCAACACAATAACTTCAGAATCATAAATTGCGACAAATAAAAATTTCTGAAACATAGTTCGAAATTCTAAAAATATAAATTTAAACAAGCTATATGATAAAGTTTTAAAATTAGTCTCGTCTTTGCATTGAGCATATCTTTATGTTACGTATTGTTGTCTAACAGTTCGAGTAGCTCAAATTTACATACGATTTAGTTGAGGATTTATTTAAGTGTTATTTTTAAGAATAATATCAAAATTGTTGTTGCTTGAATTTAGGTATGCTTATCACGTATAAAAAAAACGTATTTATTGGAGCTTTTCAAATGGAAAGGTAGCTTCATAGGAACGTTTTACATGGAAAAGTATCTTCTTATCTAAATTAATGACTCGTTAGCAGCGAATTGTAAATTTAGAATGTATCAACAAACTGCTAAATTTGTATTATCCAAATTACCAATGATTTTTAAAATTTCTGTTGTTTTTTCTTAAAAAGTACTAAAACTATTACAGGGAAAAATCAGACGATTGAAACCAATGAACATCTGTTTGTTTGAGGTGCTGCAGAAAATATTGGCCGGGCAATGAAAAGTGCGTTATAATTGTAATTTTCTAGAAATAAGTAAAAAGTTTTGAACCACAATTCAATAATTTCAGTAACATGAATTAAAGCCAATTAGAATTTCTGAAATACCATTGAGCCATTTTAAATACAGCAAAAAAATCTTAAATACATTTTGCAGATAACTAAATGTTTTAATTGACTTCTCGAGAAATTACAGAGTTTAAAGCGGAAATGTGCCAAACAATTAAACGTTGGAAGTATGCATTTTAAAATGATCAAAATAGTTAAAATATGTTATTAGTAGGATAACAAAATCGGACGCACGACTTTTGACATTATTTAAAATTCATCGGCATGTTGGGATTCAACGGTCAGAGAATCGTAGCAGAAATACACCCCAAGTTCGAAAATATCTCTCTTTAGATTTAAAATCTGCGAAGTTCGCTATTGAGATCGTACCAAACTCCTTGTCCAAAACTTTTAATACTTTTTCGATTGGGTGCTCAATGCTTGATAATTTAAGTGTTTTTTTATTAGTAAGTATTTTTTGTTAGTTTCCTCAACCAAAATCAAAATTTCCTTATAAATGCCTTAAACATAAATATAATCAGATTTTGAGACACTTTACCAATTTTGAGACCAAAGTTTAAAACTATCGCCTGACTTCGGCTGGTCTTAATGATCTATAAGACTTTATACTGATTTCGGTCGAAATCTTAATACAATAGGGATGTGAAAGCTTTTTTGCGCCATCTACATCAGCTGGACGTATTGTAATAACGCAAAAAGTGTGCCACATCTTGTACCTGAACCACCTAAACTAAGGCGTAAAGTTTCCTCAGTGCAAGAAATTATTCTGTAATACCTATTTTAACTATTTAACTATTTTCACTGTTTTAGTTTACTTATAAGACGCTAATTAGAAAATGTCAATTTGACTATTTTATCAGTTTCAATCATATTATATGCTGTACGTTTCATGTCCATTTCGGCTAATTGAGGTGCTGCGCATTGTACCGATATTTCGGGGAAATCGCGCTTTCCGCCTTGATTTAGGCGGATCACATAAAGGAATGAAAATTTTCTCACCAGAAGGCAGAAAAAGTGAAGTAACAAATAACAAAAGACGAAGAAAAAAGTAAATTAAAATTATATTAATAAATAATAAATTCGGTATAAGCGCGTATCCGATTAAAAGAAAAGACGGCAAGAAAGCGAAAAAAGCGTAAGGACTCATTTATCAATGGTAGTATGGCTGCAGAGCAACGTGTTCTAAAGCCAGATGGCTATTTGGATGTGCCAATGGACAGCGGCACATCCAGCAGTTCCAATAAGACGAAAGTCGGTAGCGATTCCGAGGAGGAAATCATCGAGAGCCGCAGTATTGTTTACCATCCGAACCTAAACATAATACTCGTCTTCGACAGCATCAATCAGGTCAAAGTTTTAGATGTCCACTCTGGTATCATTCTTCAGACGTACTACTTGGCGAATGGTGAGTTCTTCCAACTAGAAATCTTAATGTGTTGTCTGTGTTGAGGGCGCTGATTAAGGAAGGCCTTTTGTGCAAATATATATGACTTATGTTCGGCATTCACAAATTCAACTTGAGCGATCACGATATAAATGCCGATGGACCCGAAATGATTGTGAAATTGTTGCTGCTATTTCTTGGCTGCCCCAGCGAGGCGAATTTATTGAGGGCCGCCTCCATCCGAATATGATAAAGTTGCGGGTTCACTGTTTTTTTTTTTTTTTTGGCTCTTCTTTTTTTTTTTTTTTTTTTTTTGTGTTAATTGCTGTCGCATTCTACTACTTTCAGACACAAACAACGACGTCTGTGGTTACTTTATGCCCCTACAAGAAAAAATTCTAATAACGGACGGCCATTTTATTGGTTTTCGTGGCGATTACAATGGAGTTCTACTGCTAGACACTGTGTTGCAGACTCCAGTTCAACATAATGACGATCCCATACGGCTGGAAATGCTCCTCTCCGAGGCGATACTCTTCCAAACGTGTCTTAAGGAGCTGGAGCAGGATATGGAATGGCCGTACGATTTGCAAAATGAGCTCATGGAAAAAATTAAAAATGCCCAGAGCAATGCGAAGAAGGGAATTAAAGCGCAGAGGGTAAGGAATGTCGTGCGTTGAAATCAAAAAGTACTGTTGTAGTAAACACACATGCGTGTTTTTTCGTTTCAGTGGAATACAATCTGTTTGCAGGTTCCTTACTCCAGCCTGAAATTGGTGGCAAATAATTTGGTTACGATGCTTAAGAAACTGGAGCGCCATGTGCCGGCATTAGCAATTGCATCCGCCATAAATGAACGCCTCATCGATCTTCTTGCTGGGGCTCGCATGTCGGACATAACCTGGCATTGCAACAATTTGCAGCGAGTTCTAATGCATTCGGAGGCGGTGAGAAGACAGACGTTTGAAAAGTGGCCACATATGGACTACAAATGGGCACTACCGGATCAAATGGCTCAGGCGGGTTTCTATCATCAGCCGTCATCTTCGGGTGAAGATCGAGCAATGTGCTTCACATGCAATGTCTGTCTGGTGTGTTGGGAGAAGACAGATGAACCATGGAGCGAACATGAGCGCCACTCGCCCATGTGCCCCTTCGTGAAAGGCGAATACACTCAGAATGTTCCGTTGGCAGTAACGTACGCCACTAATCCCGCAGTCAGAGCACCCGGCCTTCTCGGCTTCGATGTGATATCGAACAGTGACTATGCCAATGTGTTGTGCACGAGCTGCTCACAGACCGGGGATGTGACCATTTGGAGCATTGAACGTCACCTGAAACAAATGCACTGTTTCAACATTAGTTCCCTTATGAAGGACATATTGGGGAATGGAGGAGGGACCGACGGCACTAGCGAAGAGCCAGAAGCGAGTTACGAGTGGACGCGTGTAACAGCTATATGCGTGTTACCCAATTCCCGTGCGCAAAGTAAAATTTACGCTATGAATGTCACTCAGACAGGGTCAAATTGTTTAGCTGCCGGTATTGGGGTGGCTGGAAGCCTTCCTCCGCCATCTGTTACGCCATGCACGTCTACTTCAACTATGCGTGCGGGAGTCGTGGGTTCTAAAATTATACTTGGCTTAAGCACGCGAAAGACTACTGGAGAACATTTACTCTCAATGGTCGTCCTAAACATTGTCGAGAGCGAACATTTGGCCGACACCAACAACAGTCGAAGTAAAACGGAGCTTGGATCTGGCAGTGGCAGCACGTCCGGGACTAACTTGACAGATAATGGAAAACAGATCTCCGCAACATCAAATAGTATCAAAGGTAAAACTTTGCATCAGAACTAGTTCAAGCTTACACTGTCGTTGTACATTTTTGTGTAATTTTAAAACCCAATTTTAATTGTTTTTTTTTCACATACATTAGCTGCAACTGGCAATCCATCTGGAAGTTGCGAAGCTCATTTAAACAAAAAGTACCATGATGAACGGGATGACAAGCAATCTCAATCAACCATATTCGAGAAGTATGCCGATGGCTTCGATAGCAATGGATTTGCTGCTGATATTGTTCCATCAGCCAAACCTAACATTACATCCAGTGGGGCTTCGGGCGATAAACCGGACTCACCTATGGAGTACAACGACGCCTATTTAGAGGCAGAATTCAAAAAAATGACTGAACAGTTTAGCGATCTTAACAGCTTGTTCGAATACGATTATGGACAGGCGTTAGAAACCAGTTCAATTACCGGCGGCGGTGGCAGTGGACCCAGTGTTAATGCCGAAGATATTGAAATGGATGCAAGTTACTTTAAGGAAAATTTATTGGCAGCCGCAAAAACGGCCCAAAAGAACAAAACCTTTGGAAATTGTGACGGCGTGAAGACCACGAACTCTCCCAATCCCGAAATCGGTGTGGTTCCTTCTAAGGTAAGCGCCAGCGAAGATATCGATTGTCTGGTGGAGAGCTGCAGCGTTCTTAAGCGTACGAATGCCCTCAACCAGGACAGCCGCCACGATTCGAACGAGGAATTGGTAGAGATCGCCGATATCATTCCAACGAATAGCAACTGCAATCATATCTTGGTAAAATTAGTGAAAACTAAGGCGCCCAATGTCAGTAACACTAGCAAAATAATAATGGCCAATGTCGACAGCGACTATGACGGTGACGATGATTTCTTCATGAACGAGTGCGCATCGAACCAGAGTAACAAATCTGTTGGAGGGCAATTACTACTTTTCGATTGCATAAACGGGACGATACCAAACGAACATAAAATGGCCATGACATTCAGCAGAGAAAATTTCCCAAAACAGATATGCATGTTGCCGACCGTACAGCAAACCAATTTGATTGCAGAATCAACAATCAGTGCGAATAGATCTAACGCCAGTAGCGGCTCCTTTTGTGTCGTCTGCGCTGACGGATCAATCGAGATATTTTCACTGCAAGATTTTCAGCGCATCAGTATTATTAGGGAAGAAGATCACCACTTTATTTCTGTGGCTTATTGTCGTAGTCTTGAGAGGCTATGTTGCTGTTCGCGTCGGGGGTCGTTAATATTCTATTCTCTGAATGATGCTGACAATGAATCCGGCGATGAAATGATAGATATCGAGGAAGAGGCCTGCCCAGATATAACGCGAAGTAGTGAATCATGTGTTGATCGAAGTGTAACGGATGGAGCGACATCAAAATATCCACATGATAGCCAAGCGCGGATTTTGCCTGCCGCCAGCGCCGCTGACGAGGAGTCATCCACATCAGCGAGTGTAAGTTTGGTTGGCAGTATTAAAATAGACTGTGGATCAAGTGCAATACAAAACATCTCTGGAATTACCCAATCCTCGCCATCCCCATCATCAATGTCTGTTAATTCTGGTTCATCCAATTTGCTGGCTTATCGCAGTGGTGATCTGACGCTGGAGGATTTACGTACCTTATTCAGCTTAACTCAATTCGACGACAAAGTTATTTGCTACACTGCCGAAGTGCCCAGCTGTTGGAATGATTTGGTGCAGTCTCAGAAACAACGTAAGCAGTCCCCACATACATGGCGCCTTCACAACGATGCGTAAGTTGTATAGATCAACGTGAATTACAAATACGTTTCATGCGTGCAATTAATTATGATTACATCTACTTTCTAGTACGACTTGGGATGAACATATCATCGAAATCAATTTACTACAAGCTGCCACCTTGGGTCACATTGATTTGAATTTTTCACTGTACCAACAGTGCCATAATCCTGCTGCCATACAAGTGACATTGTTGAAACAGAACACCAGTGGTTTCGGATATAGAATGAAGGGACCGCATTCCACTTTTAAACATCAGTCCACGGAGATGGGCGGTTCGAATGATACACCTTCTTGCAGTAGTGACGGTATGTTTTCCTTAGAAATAATAGTTCCTAGAAGCGTACATATTGAATATATCACGAAATTATTATGTTCTTGTGATACAGTAAAAGGGCAGAAAAATATGGTTACATTTTCAAATCTTTATGATTTCCTGTTATTTTTTATTGCATTTATAATTTGTACTATGAAATTAATTCTTAATCTAGCCAACAATGAGAATCCTGTATTGAACGAAGAGTTTCTTCAAACACACAATGCTGAAATCTTAGCAGGCCCAATCGAGCTTTCGTCGTGTATTGACCTTTGCGACCAAGGCGGAACTGTTATTCTAACGTCTCCAAAATTATTCAAAACACGTACAAGAAATTTTTTGTTACACATCAAAACTATGGGTGATCCTGTTAAGGAGGGTCAATGTAAGACGAGAGGTAGGTGAGCTCTTCTCGAGTCATATGAAAAGTATCATACTCTTTCCATGTATCGTATAGGTTGTGATTGGTTGCATGAGATTTCGATTTTCGTTCGAGGAGTAAAACCGCAAACACACATTTTAAACGAGCGCTTACAACGCATTGCCATGCTAGAGAGCAACCAGTTGCTTGACAATCTTTTTAAAATAATCAGCAGTGATAATTCATCAGTTTTGGCACGGAACTATGCCCTTGATATTCTCACATGGATCTGCTGCATACGACTAAAACGGTTTCGATCGCCGAAATCGGAGCGCAACAAGGGCCAACCCATTCTAGCACAACAGCTCGAGTGCATTTGTCTTGCGGAGAAGTACTTGGAAGAAACCTTGCGCAACTGCATTATACGCAGCAATCGCAGTATGGCTCACAAGTGTGTTAAGCTGATGATAATGCTAACAGAGTAAGGATTTAAGTAAGATTTTTAAGAATTATACAGTGAGTAATTTGTCATTGCAGCGGTTTTTGCAATCTGCCAGCAAACAATAAGTCGTTTTCTAAACTTGACATAGCATTGAGGAATGCGATAGCGGCGACGTTCAATGAACTCCCTCTGGCCAAACACGCTAGTGTCGTTCGGTGGTATGTTATGTTAGCCTGCATCACTTCAACAAACAAAACATACAACACAATATCAGAAATGAGTGTCAAGCTACTGTTGGATATATCAGAAGAAATCAAAAGACGTTGGGACCCACATGGAGCTCTCATTGGAACTCGGTAAGATGTTGCATATTTGTTTGCTCTGTGCAATTACGGAGAATATTTTACGTTATATATTTCAGATTTGGTTTGTATGGTTTTCCATTTGAACCTGACATTTTCGATTATGACCTTCCAAACGTGAATAAGAATAACGTTAACTTTTCATCTACTTTGATGAACATAATACGCAATAATGCTGGACTTGTTCAAGCGGCCGGAATCGACATAAAAAAATTGTGTTCAATTGGTAACGTGATCTGCAACTTAGGGTAAAAAGTTTATGTTTCATCTTGTTATTTTGATTGTTTACATCGCAGACGGAGTCGATTTTCGAACGTTTCCGCATTTGATTAAATGCAAAAGTGTTAGCAATCAATTGCGAGGTTTGCTGGAAGTAGAACAATTGCACTTTACCTGTGCTGCCACCTCTGAAGCGACTAGAGTAGATAACATGGACACCGTGACCGCCAGTGCTAGTTCGACAAACGTTAATCTTGACGACCTACTTATCGCGCCAATGGTTTCTGAATCTGTGGACCAAATGTACACGGATAAAGTAAGTAAACAAAAAGCAGGATTCGTTTGTAAAATTATGCAATTTATGTACTTTTGTCATTTAGATGAACGATATTCTTAACAATGTTAAAAACAATGTAAATAATGTTGTCGATAAAATTAAGTTCGAAAAGAAATTAGATGAAAATGAAATCAAGGATTTGAAACCAAATGGCATAGGACGTAAGTATCAAAGTGGACTTCCATAAATCGAAAACTGCTCAATGATTCCTTTTACTGTACAGCTGGTGATACTGCAGAAAGTGTAAACTTGAATAACGCTAAACCTCTGGGCGATGAAAATCCTAAGGGGGTGAAAACGGGTAGTAGTTCATTACCCAAGTTTAAATTTATATGTGAGTACATAGATCAACAGTTGGGTGCAACAATAAAAACATTTGCAGATGGCAAGAATGAAGAGAAGGACGATAAAGCACCGCAATGTCCAATAGTCAGCCCGGAAAATTCTGGGGACAACCCGATCTGTACAGCCTCCAGTGTTTTTGCATGGCACAAACTCTTATCGCCACCACCGAAACAGATGATTGTGATTGATCGGATGCATTCAGGTGCACGGCGTTTTGTGGTTCTTGACTTTGGCTCACCAATACTTCTGACGGATCTGATTATACCAGCTTGTGACGAACTCGCATCTCTACAGATCGATATATGGTGTTTTGATGAGGAAACCGATAGCGTCCGTTTGGTCGCCGCCTCGGATATTGGCACCAAAACACTCGTACTCAGTGACATTCAACCGCCACCCATATGTCGCTACATGAAGATAACTATAATGGGACGCATCGGCATGTCGTCGACAAAATGTAAAATTCCACTAGGCTCATTCTTTGGCCACGTCATCGTTCTGGAATCGGATGGTTATGGTGACATGTTTATGAACTATATGAGTCAACATCCGCAAAATATACAGGCACAAATCAAGGCTTTGAACGCCTTGCATGAAGATGTTCATTGTCGTTATAGTTTAGCAAGTTGCAAGCTGCTGGAGCTGTTAACACCTCTGCTGAATTCGGATGTCTCAAATGTAGCCCATATGCAAGCATTCATCAATAAGCAGCGTAGTGAAGACGACAGCACCGCTACAACTGTGGAGGGAGGGAAAATAACGTCCATTTATGAGGTTTATTTATTTCATTCCCGTAGATGTCAAATGTCGCTTAAGAAACATTTTTTGTTTTTTTTTTATTTTTTTTTAAATACAGGAGTGTATCGTGTTACAGCACGAAATCAATGTCATTCGCAATGTCATCAATCGCTTGGAATCGTCACTGAATGTGCCAAAAGCCAGAATAGATACGCCGACGGACGCATCACACTCCTTGAGAATGGCTTCCCGTGATAAATTACGTGTTTTGGGCCAGGCATTGATTGAAGTTCTCCTTAATTTTTCTATAGAATACGGTTTTAAGGTACGTTCAAAATAATTGTTTCTCCATTTCGAATATGCTGACTGTTCCCATTAATAGGATATGTTGGCGATGCAGCAGCTTTTCACAGTTGACGTTGCAAATATGTTGTTTAATTCTTTCGTGGTTTATGGAGATGCTCACATCCAATTGGCAACATGTTCTCTTTTGGTGCGGATGTGTTGCGTTCAAAATTGGTGGGGTGACTTTTTGGCAAATATTTTTTGCACTTTGTTCTCCTCACAAAACAGTAAAATATTTCCTCAGGACAGGTAATGGTTTTAACGATATATAATTGGCGTATATTTTTATGCAACTTTCGTCTTTATTTATTTCTTTAGAATTTTCTTTTTGCTGACTTATTTGGGAAGACGAAGTATTTCAATGGGTAATTGCCGGTCAATAGTAATCGACGCGATATTAAAAACATTAGCCAAACAATTGGCACCAATTTCACCCCGATATCAGGGCGCCACTGGTTCCGGAATAAATGTATGTGAATCGGAAACTCCATCTGGAAACTTATGTGCGAAGTCTGACTTGCAGCTGATAACATGGTTACTTTTGTTTCTATCGGTGTGCTTGGATGATCGAAAGGATAAATGTAATCCATTCAGCCTTATTATTTCGCAGTAATAGCCACGCCACTTGAAATTTTTCTGCTATTGCTTTAGATATTGTGTCTAAAATATCAAGTGACATGACTGTGACTTACATGATTAACGTCTACAACTAATTTAAAGCCAAGTTTTAATATACTT